>CM077149.1:154553957-154762303 GCA_039583875.1 Platanthera guangdongensis | reverse complement strand
TGGTAATACTCTGCTCAAAATATAATTTACTAAGTCTGCATACCATGGTGTAATATTTTCTGATATTGCTAAAGATACTTTCATCAGGAAAATTTTCCTTAATACTACTTCTTATCTTTCTCCTCAATTTGCTCTAACCTAGACAGATGGTCTGGTACTGGATTTTCCCCTTTCCTATCTTTAATTTCAAGATCAAATTCTTGTAATAGCAACATCCATCTTATAAGTCTAG
Organism: Platanthera guangdongensis; assembly: GCA_039583875.1. Taxonomy (NCBI): domain Eukaryota; kingdom Viridiplantae; phylum Streptophyta; class Magnoliopsida; order Asparagales; family Orchidaceae; genus Platanthera; species Platanthera guangdongensis. The sequence continues at coordinate 154,762,071 of CM077149.1, read as the reverse complement.
GCTTGGTTTCTTTCTTATCTACCAAATACCTTATTGCAGCGTGATCCGTGTAAACTATAACTTTCGAGTAAATCAAATACGAGCGGAATTTATCAAACGCGAATACTATTGATAATAATTCTTTCTCTGTGGTTGTATAGTTTATTTGGGCTTCATTTAATGTCTTACTTGCATAGTAAATGGTGTGAAATATTTTATTATGGGCTTGCCCTAAAACCGCCCCTAGAGCATAATTACTAGCGTCACACATCAGAATGAATGGTAAATTCCAATCAGGTGCTATTATAATAGGTGATGAAATCAGACTTTTCTTTAATGTGTTAAAAGACTCGAGACATGATTGATCAAAATGAAAAGGCGTGTCTTTTTCAAGTAGATGGCTAAGAGGCTTAGATATTGCAGAAAAATTGTTTATAAACCTCCTATAGAAACCTGCATGTCCTAGAAAGCTTCTTATACCTTTAATATTTGTAGGGGGTGGGAGTTTCTCAATTACTTCAATTTTGGAACGATCTACTTCTAGACCCCTATTGGAGATTTTATGACCTAGGACTATGCCTTCTCTTGCCATGAAGTGACACTTTTCCCAATTTAAGACTAAATTGGTTTGCATACACCTTTTCAAAACCTTTTTTAAAGACTCCAAACACTCATCAAAAGACTTGCCAAATACTGAAAAATCATCCATAAAAATTTCAATTCCCTCATCCATCAAGTCAGAAAAAATAGAAATCATACAACGCTGAAACGTAGCAGGAGCATTACATAACCCAAAGGGCATTTTGCGGAACGCAAATGTACCATAAGGGCAAGTAAATGTGGTCTTTTCTTGGTCTTCAGGGGCAACCATTATTTGATTATAACCTGAATACCCGTCTAAGAAACAGAAATATTCATTCCCTGCCAACTTATCCAGCACTTGATCTAAGAATGGAAGAGGGAAGTGATCCTTCCTAGTCGATTGATTCAACTTTCTATAATCCATGCATATACGCCATCCGGTCACTGTCCTAGTAGAATCAATTCATTATTCTCATTTTTCACTACGGTCATTCCACCCTTCTTTGGCACGCATTGGACCGGACTGACCCATTTACTATCAGAAATGGGATAAATAATTCCAGCGTCTAACCATTTAATAATTTCCTTTTTTACTACCTCCTTCATCGGAGGGCTAAGTCTTCTTTGATGTTCAATGGAGGTCTTTGAATCATCCTCCAATAATATCTTATGCATACATATAGTGGGACTAATGCCTTGTATGTCGGCAATAGTCCACCCATAGCCCTTTGTATTTCTTAAGGACTTCTAACAATTCCTCTTCCTTACTCTGTTCTAAGGATGCATCAATTATTACCGGCAAAGTTTTATCTTCTCCTAAGAAAGCATACTTTAGATTGCTGGGTAAAGGTTTTAGTTCCAATTGAGGTGGTTCTATAATAGATGGTTTCAGAATTTAGTTTCACTTGATCTCTCAAGTGCTTCAACATTCCTATATGTTCTCCACCTTTCACTAACATTAAAAACCTTAGCTAATTTACTATATTCTTCTTCCTCGTTCCACTCTTCATTATTAAGGATTGCTAGCAATGTTTTCTCCCAATGATCATTCTGTTTAAAAGCCTTATTTGGAATATCTATGTTATCAATAGAATGACATTCCTCTTTATCATTGGGGTATTTAATTGCCTTAAGGATGTTGAACGTTACCTCTTCCTCATTAACTCTCATGGTGAGCTCTCCTTTTTGAACGTCAATAAGAGTCCTTCCTGTAGCCAGAAAAGGTCTACCAAGAATGATAGGCACATCCCTATCCTCTTCCATATCCAGAACCACGAAGTCTGCAGGAAAAATAAATTTCTCAACCTTTACTAAAACATCTTCAACTATGCCTTTAGGGAATGCTAACGTCCTATCTGCTAACTGAAGGGTTAAAGAAGTAGGAGCTATCTCCCCAAGGCCTAATGTATTATAAATAGAGAGCGGCATGAGATTGATACTAGCCCCTAAGTCACATAAAGCCTTACCCGTAAATTTAACACCTATGGAACAGGGTATGGTAAAGCTTCCTGGGTCTTTTAATTTAGGGGGTAACTTCTTTTGTAGAATAGCACTACATTCCTCAGTTAATGCCACTACTTCCTTTTTCAGCAAATTCCTCTTTTTAGAAAGAATATCCTTCATAAATTTTGCATAACTCGGCATCTGCTCTATAGCTTCAGCAAAAGGGATATTTATCGTCAACTTCTTAAAAATTTCCATGAATTTTTGGAATTGTGCATCAAGCCTTGTCTTAGTGAGCCTAGATGGAAAAGGCGGAGGTGGATAGACTTTTCTTTCCTCTTCTAAATCTACAATTTCTACTCCTTCTTTAGCCCTAGGGTCTCTACCTTTTTCATCTTATCTTCATTCTTTAACTTTCTAGTAACAAGTCCCCACTCGGAATCTTATTCCCACTTCTTAGGGTAACAGAGTTGCATTGACTAGATGGGTCATCTCTTTTTGGATTAGGAGTGGTATCGGCGGGTAATGCTCCAACCGGCCTTAGGTTTAATGCATTAGCAATCTGTCCAATGGAATTCTCTAATGATCTAAGAGATGATTCTATACCTACTACTCTTGCGTCATTCTTGTGGAACATTTCTAAGATTGCTTCATCTGTTAATTTTCTTGAATTCCCTTGATTGTTATGTGGAATATGATTAAATCCAGGTGGGTGATTAACATTTTGATTGTTTCTCCACGAGAAGTTAGGGTGGTTCCGCCACTCAGGATTGTAATGATTTGGAAGAATATGTTGTCTTTGACCACCTATATAGTTGGCTTCTTCAGAAACTTGATTCAATTGTTCTATGGTGAAAGAGGTGTTAGGATTAGACAATTGAAGGCTACTAATTGATGGCATTACTGTATTTTGACTCAAGGAATCTAAACGTTTGTTTATCATATTGAACTGTGAAGCCATCTGTGCGGCTAACGAAGTGATTTGATCAACATGATAGACTCCAGTTGGATTATTATTCCCTTGTCTCTCAAAAGATTGGTAGTTGTTAGAAGTAAGATCTTCAAGGATAGCATAAGCATCCTCGGGATACTTTTTCATCAATGACCCCCCGCAGCACCATCTACTAAGATCATGGTAGCCGTTTGTAACCCATTATAGAATGTGGATACCTGTTGGTGTTGTTGTAAACCATGATGTGGACATCTTCTCAACAACTCCTTAAAACGCTCCCAAGCGTCGTAAAGAGTCTCTCCGTGATTTTGCATAAAAGTGGTGATGTCTCTAATCAACTTAGCGGTTTTAGAGGGAGGGAAATATTGTTTAAAAATTTATCTACTAACTGCTCCCAAGTGGTTATAGAACCATGTGGTAACGAGTTAAGCCAATCTTTAGCTTTTCCTTCTAGGGAGAATGGAAATAACATTAGCTGAATCGCTTCACTTGAGGCCCCATTTACTTTATACATATCACAAATTTCTAAGAATGACCTAGATGAGAATTAGCATCTTCGTTGTTGAGACCCAAACTTGTTATGTTGGATTAGTTGCATAATAGTGGAGTCAATTTTAAAATATTAGCGGCTATGGTAGGTCGGGCTATGCTAAAATGCAATCCTCCTCTCAAGGGTGTGTTATAGTCTCGACAAGTCATTCTAGGAACATTTGGTTGAACATTATGGTCAACTTGCGCATTAGGTTCTACTCGCTCCTCATTGTTAACCACATTATTTTGTCTGTTAACATCCATCTCAAGATTAATAGTATTGTTATTTCTCAGATTCCTTCTATTCAGCCTACAAGTTCTCTCGATTTCAGAATTCAATGGTAAAATTTCAATGTTTCGATATCTGGACATACACTGATATCCAGTAGTTAACGAGTAAAAATGAAAACAATACTTGAACTCAGATTACTCAGAATTACTAATATCATAAGATAACACTAAAAGAAAACTTGTCCCCGGCAACGGCGCCAGAAAACTTGATGCACGCTTTGTTGTGTGAATATATAAGTGCTACGCAAGTGTACGTGTCGTGTCAAGTTACAAAATGGAAGTAGAGTGTCGAACCCACAGAGACAATATTTTTCCTTAGCTTATGAGTACTAGTAATGATCTTTTCTTCGAAGTCAAGCAAAAATCACAAGGTTTTGAGAGTAAGTAAACTAAATAACGAAACTAAAGTAAGGTGAGAATATAATGATGAGAAGAACGAGTCTCATATATTGATCCCTAATCTTCGTTTGCCTTTTGTGATGAGAAATACAATTGAATTCAACTCGGTTTTTAACTTGTGGAAATCCTAAACTCGCGGTGAGCATCTCTCGATTTCATCATCGCACTATGCATATTTAGTGAGTAGCCTTAGATCAAGACTACACAAGTAAACATACGTATAAAATTATGGATCTTAACTCCACAACTAGAATGATAGCGATACGCTAAATCATATGTAGCCAAATTAAATTCTCGAGACTTACGAACGCAGCTCTCGCATATAGAACGCAGTATGAAGCACTAGATGGTAATTTCTTAACGTCATCACTGAAGAAGAGAATGAAATTTAAGATACAAACCAAATTTAACTCAATTGTTCATGTAAATATCAAAGCAAACGTCGAATAGTTCACAACATATAAGACTCGCAAGCGAATTAGTTCATCATAGTCAAAGGTTTGAGAAATCGGAGAGAGAATTCAACAAACATGACAAATAAAAGTTAGAACAAGCCAACCAATTGATCTCTATGAATGCCCCTACAAAGGATGTAGTTGCTTCCCCTTGCACGGATCTGGATTGCTGCGCGGCTTCTTCTTCCTCCCGATCTCCAGCCCTAGACCAATTCCGCCCCCTCTTTCTCTCTTTTTCAATTTTTCTCTCCATCCATAAAATATCCTTCTCTCCCCTTTTATTACTTGCCATAACTGATGTCTAATTTCCCCCAAAAATCCCCAAGAGATGCACCCTTCCATGTTTTCGTTCAGCCCCAAAATTCAAATTTCGAATTTTAATTTCGCCCCAGGTTGTTGCAACCTTGTTTTTCTGCATGTTGCAACGTCTGCGCCTGCGCCTGCCTTTCCCATCCGAAACCGATAGTTGCAACTAATTATTTCGTGGACGTTGCAACCTCTCTTTCAAGCTATGAAGTTTTGGCGAATTTCCTTTTCCGGGCCAATTCCTTTGGCGCATCTGATACAAATACATCGAAACAAAACCAAATTAGCCACAATTCGAATGAATAAGAGTTTACTTTCATTTTCATGTTATTTAAACTTATTTTACTTGTTTTAACTGAATAAGTTGTTGGAAATAACCGCATAGATAACTTCCTTTTAGAAGTTATCACCGAGCAAGAAGAGGCGGGGGCGAGACCCTGGCCCCCGGCCGGTCTCGCCCCGCTAGGCCGCCGAGCAAGAAGAGGCGGGGGCGAGACCCTGGCCCTGGCCGGTCTCGCCCCGCTAGGCCGCCGAGCAAGAAGAGGCGGGGGCGAGACCCGGGCCCCCGACGGTCTCGCCCCGCTAGGCCGCCGAGCAAGAAGAGGCGGGGGCGAGACCCTGCCCCCGGCCGGTCTCGCCCCGCTAGGCCGCCGAGCAAGAAGAGGCGGGGGCGAGACCCTGGCCCCCGACCGGTCTCGCCCCGTTAGGCCGCCAAGAGTTCGAAATACTTTAAAAAGCTCAAAAACTAAGCACGCCCTACATAGGGTCCACTCTTCGCGAGCTGGGGCGGCCTGTGACCTGGCGGCCTGAGGCGGCTTGCGGCCTGGCGGCCTGCGACCTGGCGGCCTGGGCGGCTTGCGGCCTGGCGGCCTGGGCGGCTTGCGGCCTGGCGGCCTGAGGCGGTTTGCGGCGGCTTGCCAAGAGCGCCTTGGGGGAGAAATATTTTCTCCCCCTACTAGTATGTCTTTCAAGTTCACCAAAAATTGGCCCCTAGGAGTGCAAAACTCCCAAAAAGCTTTAAAACTTGCTTACCTTATTTTGGGCCCACTCTTCGCGAATACGGGGTTGTACAGACTGGCTAGCAGAGCAGTGTGCCAGTATTGATTGTCTATTCAATGTGGTGACCCTAAGAAGCGAAGGGCAGACAGAAGCCAAGTTTGAGGGCCTTAATGGAGTGGCCTACGGCGGTAAGGAGTGGTCGGGTGATCTCCCCGCCGTCCGATCGGGGGAAGGCCCTCCTCGCCGTCCGATTGGGAGGGTAACCACCCACTAACCCACCACTTTAGTGGTGGGGCCCGCCATGACCATCCCCTGGAGGCTATAAAAGGACCCCAGGGGGTCTTGATTCTTCACCTTTTAATGCCCAAAGCTTTCTTCTTCAAGTGAGAGCTCTCCTGCCTCCTCTCCCGGCGTCGGCCTCAAGTCATCGTGAACCACTAGCGGCCGCCCACGGCCACCAGCGCTCAACCACCGCGTAGCCAGCAGGAAAACGTCCAAGTCCCCGTAAGAGCCAAAGGAGGAAGGCGACCACAGACAGCAAGTGGACGCAACCAGAAGAGCCAGAGCACCAAGACCATCCTGCGCATTCCAACGTCCAAGCTACTCCTGCGGCGCAGCCTGTTGCCCGCCGGGAGTCGTAGTCTCTCTCTCTCTCCCCAAGCTGTAACGGGAGCGGCTTGTCGGCCCGATTCTCCAACACATTGTAAACACCGAAATCTAGTGGATTTTGACCGGCACAGACCCGGTCATGTGGTTTTTTACCCATTTAAGGGGTTTTTCCACGTCATCACATCTTGTGTCAACTTTCTACTTTCATTGACTGTGTGCGCGCTCGACCGTCTCGTGAGCTAAGACGGTTCGAACAAATCTGGCCCGAACGGAGCATCGAGTTAGTGCGCAACAATTATTATTATTATTATCATCATATATTCAGATTTCAAGGGGTTAATTAAAAAATATTTTAATTCGAAAATGGAAAAAAAATGTTTATATTCGGAAAATGAACATGCGTGAAGGACCGAAGTATGTCCCGACAAAAGTCAACTTCAACCGATCTCCTGCTTATTAACAAACAAATTTGGCAGCATGTCCCCGGCAACTCCGCCTCTGACATGCATAATTATTAACCAAGAAGTCGCCGTCGCCGTCGCCGGGCGGAAGTAGCAGGATCGAGCTTGATCGGGAGGCGTTGCATGGATCCCGCGCTCTTCTTTCTCACGCTCCTTCTCCTGGATCTCGGAGCAACGACAGCTGGAACCTGCAGTATTCCTGCTCCGCCTCCAGGTTTTCATATCCGGATCACAGGCCTAATCCCCCACTAACTCCTCCTCCACCGCAGCCCAACTCGCCTATCCATCCCAACCTTCCACCACCGCCTCCTCCGCCGTCGCCGCCTCCTCCTCCGCCGCCTCTTCCTTCCCTCCACGGCTGAGTAGGCTTCAATTAATCCGGCCAGATGCACGGGGATGCTAGCTGTAAATTAATTGCTATAATATAATAAGAATATTGATCTTTTGTGTAATAATTCACTTCCTCAATTTGTATTAATTTGGAGCTGCGATCTTCCTCTTATATTTCTTTTCAATATGGCTCAGTTCCTTTGGTAGGTTTTGAGAGGCAGAATTCGTTTTGGCCGAAAACTCACCGTGAAGAGATTTTGAAAATGGGCAAAAAAAACAAATTATTGTGTTCATTTGGAGAAGGTTCTGAGAGAAAAAAATTCTATTGTTCATCGTCTTCCTCCATAATTATCATTTAGATTAGGTTTTACCTCACATACCCGGCGGTCACCAACAACAAGAAACAGGCCAAAACCTCCAAGATCTTCACCGGAGCTTAAACAGGCGACACTTCTGAGATTCCCAAGATCTTGCCTATTATCCATTAGCCGCTTCAAACTGGCAAAACCTCCAAGGGTTTGTTCGGCGCGTAGATATTGACTTTTTAGAATTGGCTTTGGGAAATAGTAAAACCAATTCTTGTGTTCGGCGGGACAGAAATGACCCAGAATTGGCTTCGAGGTCAAAACCGGCGGCTTTAAGGTTTGTCTAAAACTGCGCTACCCGAATTCTTACCTCCTAAGGTGAGTTTTCCGCGATTTTCCTTCATCCCGATCGCGACAACATTCCAGCGGCCTCTTCAGCGCGCGCGACATTCCAGCGACCTCTTCAGCCCGATCGTGAGTGCGTGTGATGCTCAGCGGCTTCTTCAGTGCGTGCGACACCTAGCGGTATGCTTCTTCCTCCTCTTCATCTTCCTCCTCTTCTTCTTCCCCGTCCTCTTCTGCTTCCACCTCATCCTCATTCTAAATCTTCTTGCTTGATCTGATTTTTTTTTTTTGGAACTTCCATGGATCTTCTTTTTGTGCTGCATTTTTTTTGGAACTTTCGTTGGAACTTACGTTAGATCAAATTCATTTTGCTAGTTTTGTTGGATCTGATCCAGATCTAAATTTAGAGCATGTTCCACTTCAACCAGATCTGGATTTTTTTAGATCTTCAACCAGATCATGATCGTAACTTGTTTTTTTATCTTTTTTTTTGCACGGATCTAAAATTTTTCCAGTTTTCTAATTTGTGGTCTTCTTGCACAGTTAAGTTTTTTTGCACAAATCATGATCGGGGCATGTACTTCTTCACGGATCTTAAGTCTTCTGGCTAGTTTTTTAGAACGTGTTTTGTTTGTTGTTTTACGATGTGAGAAACACACCTTGGCTGCAATGGTTATACAATTTTGCATTGATAACCATATCTTGATCGTGTTGATTATGACAATTTAAAAACTGTTTAGTAGGCTCATGGAGAAAATTATGTACTGAGATTATGGTGATTGTGTTAATTAGAACATGGATATAATTTTGAACTTCATTTGTTATTAGTACATTAATTTGCTGGTTCAATTTTTAAAAATATAATTTTTAAAAATTTCAATTCCAGAAAGTCAATTCCATCGTGCATCCGAACAATTTTTAGATATTATTTCCAATTCTGTTCACTGAATTTTATCTTGTAGCCGAACAACAAAATTAGTTTTCTGCACAAAACTAATTCCTGCAGATATTAGTTTTCTGACCAAAGCCAATTCCAGAAAGTCAATATATGTGCGCCAAACAGACCCCAAGATCTTGCCCCATCATCCAAAAAATCTTTCCTATTATCTAAAACCTTCAAAATCTTGCCTATTATCCATTAACTGATTCAAACAGGCGACACTTTCGACTGGAACTCAAACACCTCCAAGATCTTGCTTCCCGACGGCGTTGCTCCGCTTCCCATCGGCATTGATGCTTCCCGACGGCTCCGACGCAGGTTTACTTCTTCTTCAACAGTGCCAGAACCCACTCAAAACCCACCTAAAGAGATATCTTTTGGGGCTAAAAGGATTTTTAAAGACCCAAAACCCGCCAAAGCCAACCCCCTTCATAAAAAGCACCAAACGAACACCGGAATTGGTTTTGGCCAAACACCTGTCAAAACTCATGGCTTTTCAAGGAATTCCAATTCTTGGTTCAAATTTGATGAAATGAACAGCAGAATTTGTTTAGGTGTACCCAATTCCAATTCCTTGCCCCAATTCTAGCACAAAATGTAATTTTCAGGGCGGGGGGGGGAGTCAAGTAGTTTGAATTTAAAGTAAGTGTTCAATTATTTTGAATATATGTCGTCTAATGTCATTATTGGTGCGCAGCGACAGATCTGAGAATATTGATAACTTCTCAAAAAGAAGTTATCTTGTGTTTTAATTGTTATCTTTTTATTAAAATATTTGATAAATTTGAGTTAAAAATATTAAATATGAGTAATTTAGTATTTGATGAAAATTGAGGGTATTATCATCATTTTAATTTGTTTTTGATGTATAATTTTTCAAAGTATTCATCTCAAAGAGTCAAGGGTAGAGCTTACTTAAAGTTCGGGAAAAAGTTGCAGAATAGTTGTCATAATTTAATTGTAGTTTGGGACAGTTTTTTGTAATACAAAAAATATGTTACATATTTTTACAGTGTAGAAATTATGTTGCAACATATTGACGAGAATAAAAATTTAAATTCTGAAAATATTCAAATTTGGGTAGTTTCAAAAGTTAAATAAGGCATCTATTCAACATTTAAAATATTTTTTGAGAGAGGAACATCTATAAAAAGACTAAGGAGAAATATAATAAGGGTTGTTCATCATATTCATCAATATTCATGAGAGAAGAACTAGAGTTTGCAAGAGAAGCAACCACACGGATATTCATCAAAGAGAGATTTTGCACATGTTTGAGTGGAATTTCCTGCAACATTTAGATCTCTAAACATCATATCTTGTAAGATCTTTTTAATTTTGCGGTGGATTTCTCAAATCATGAACTAATTCCCTAGGTCTTGTATTTTGAAAGTATTTTCTTCTATTTTATTGTAATATATATTTTTATTTTGGTTTATGAGAATTTTGGTGTAATTTTTTTTGAGTTTTCGATCTTGATGCTAAAACTTTTTAATTATATTTTTATTTACTCTCCACTTCGAGATTCGAGAGATGAGACGTGTGAGAATATAAACGAAAAATTATTTTACTGCGCGACGAGATTCGAAAGATGAGTTGCGTAAATCTTTAACCAGAGTTTTCGGTCCGCTTTACTACACTTCGAGATTCGAGAGATGATAGACGTAAGTGTATCATCAACTCAATATAGTGTAAAAGGGAGAAAGAGACTTCATTATATTTGTACGATAACAAATTTGATTATTATAGTTATTTTTTTTCGTTTCACCTGAGTTAGAGATGACAAGAGAACGAGAGATATAGTGATTTCCGATATCGAGAGATACAGATCTCTGCCTTAAAATCGTTGCAGGAAAGCGCATTAAGTTTTCTCATAAATATCATTTATTGATCCATCATAATATATTTAGAAAATCAAAATATAAGACCATTTTCTCATCACTTGATAAAAGTAATTTTAGGAAGTCATTATTTTTTTTACAGTTTTATTTTAGTTTCAAAACCTTTTTAATTGATTAAGTTGGATTTAAAGAAAATGTTAGCTAGTATTTGCGATCGCTAAATTAATCATTTGTCCGTGAGAACGATCTTTATTCACTTTGTATTCAAAGTAAGTGTTCAATTATTTTAAATATATGTCCTCTAATATCATTATTGGTGCGCAGTGGCAGATCTAGGAATATTGATAAGTTCTCAAAAAGAAGTTATCTTGTGTTTTAATTGTTATCTTTTTATTAAAATATTTGATAAATTTGAGTTAAAATTATTAAATATGAGTAATTTAGTATTTGATGAAAATTGAGGGTATTATCATCATTTTAATTTATTTTTGATGTAAAATTTTTCAAAGTATCTATCTCAAAGAGTCAAGGGTAGAGATTACTTGAAGTTCAGGAAAAAAGTTGCAGAATAGTTGTCACAATTTAATTGTAGTTTGTGACAATTTTTAGTAATACAAAAAATACGTTACATATTTTACAGTGTAGAAATTATGTTGCAACATATTGATGAGAATAAAAATTTAAATTCTAAAAATATTTAAATTTGAGTTGTTTCAAAAGCTAAATAAGACATCTATTCAACATTTAAAATATTTTATGGAGAGAGGAACATCTAAAAAAAGACTAAAGAGAAATATAATAATGATTGTTCATCATATTCATCAATCTTCAAGAGAGGAGAACTAGAGTTTGCAAGAGGAACAATCACAGGGATCTTCATCAAAGTGAGATTTTGCACATGTTTCAGTAGAATTTCCTGCAACATTTAGATCTCTAAACATCATATCTTGTAAGATCTCTTTAATTTTGCGGTGGATTTCTCAAATCATGAATAATTTCATAGGTTTTATATTTTGAAAGTATTTTGTTCTAGTTTGATGTAATATCTATTTTTATTTTGGTTTATGAGAATTTTGGTATGATTTTTTTTTGAGTTTTTCGATCTTGATGCTAAAACTTTTTAATTATATTTTCATTTTATTCTCCACTTCGAGATTCGAGAGATGAGACGTGTGAGAATATAAACAAAAATTATTTTACTACGCGACGAGATTCAAAATTAAGATGAGTTGCGTAAATCTTTAACCAAAGTTTTGGGTCTGCTTTACTACACTTCGAGATTCGAGAGATGACAGGCGTAAGTGTATCATCAACTCTCATGTAGAAGGGAGAAAAATACTTCATTTGTATGATAACAAATTTGATTATTATTATTATTATTATTATTATTCGTTTCGCCTGAGTTAGAGATGACAAGAGAACGAGAGATATAGTGATTTCCGATATCGAGAGATACAAATCTCTGTCTTAAAATCGTTGCAGGAAAGCGCATTAAGTTTTCTCATAAATATCTTTTATTAATCCATCATAATATATTTAGAAAATCAAATACAAGACCATTTTCTCATCACTTGATAAAAGTAATTTTAGGAATTCGTTAATTTTTTTCAGTTTTAATTTACTTTCAAAACCTTTTTAATTGATGAACTTGGATTTAAAGAAAATGTTAGCTAGTATTTGCGACCGTTAAATTAATTCACATCTCAGTGAGAACGATCTTTATTCACTTTATATTACTTGATGTAGCACAAACACTTGCATAATTTACATATACTTATTTCGGACGTATCAAATATTAACGGGGGCATCAACTTCCTCAAACAAAAAGTTGTTTTAATGTCTTCATCTTTCCAGAGTTGTTTCTTGCTCATCCAACCACCATTTTTGACGTACAAGTAATCAAAATTCATTGCCTCGATGAAAGTAATCTAAATTCACGATCCATTTTGCAAAATTCTTTGAGGGGGGGGGGTGGGGCCCTAGCCAATCCCCCTTAGATCTGCCTCTGTTGGTGTGGATCCTCTTCCTCAAAAAAGTCTATTTGTTTGGATATATTATGAAAAATATTAAAAAAAAACATGTGAATATTGTACGCAATGACCATATTATTGTCATAAAGAAGAAGGACACGCTCAGAGCGAAAGACTGATCAAAGTGAGCACATCAGAATCAGACGACAACACAATTGCAAGTACGAGTTGTTTGTCTCAGGGCATAATTAATAACCTTGCGGCTGCAACACACATGATTGAACTTAACATTGAAACCGAGAAGTGGTTGCGTGTACATATCCACTCGGGCAATTTCTCCTAGAGGAACACATTTTTGACATCCCCTAAAAAGGTGTCAACCACAAATAGCTAGAGTGCAATCTAGTGCAGATGCTTGCCCCTTATTTCACTGCTTGGTTCTGTTGACAATTTTGAAGAGAGAAGTCATGCAGTTAGAATAGTCCAAACCGCAGAGACCACACGACTTGTACTTTAGCAAACCGCGGAGATCACGCAGTCTGTTGTTCTGGCATCCCGCATAGTTGTGCGATTTGATGATGCCAACCGCTTGGCGGTGTCCCTACAATTTATAGCGGTGATTATACTCTCCCCGTTCATTTATAAATAGGGGTCCTGACCCCCACATTTTAACTGACTCTAGAACGAGAACTGTGAGAGAGGTTGCTTGCGGTGTAAGTTTGTCTTACCGCGCGACAATGAGAAATGACCTTTGCAAAGCTATGATTGCGAACTGTGTGACTAGTACTAAGCGACTAGGCAACTAGTATTAGTAGTTTGTCAGTGGAGCCTCATTGTGGTAGAACGGATAACAGTTGGTGGTTAAGCAGTAAACTCACGGGTTGTGTGACTGGAGTAATCTTCTTCCTTGGGAGCAGTTCTCAGCTCAGACAGACGGTTAAAGACCAGGTCGCGCGACTTGGTCCTCTATTCGTGCGATTTGTGCAGTCTGTTCCCCAGCAAGTCCAAGTATGTTTGTGAAGACCATTGGGGGTTGATAAGTTCTGCCGATTCACAACTTCTACGGTCAGGCGACCTGAAGAGCAAATAGATGGCTTGGTGACTTGTGTTTTTTCAGTTCCCCAACTTTGTATTGTTTTTTATCTTCATCGAGTGCAACACGAAATCATGTCTCGCGCTTGTATGTATCATCTTGTAAAGCAGTAATAATTACAAGTGTTTCTCTTGCATCTTCTATTGCTAGTGGTTTATTGGTCTTGGTTTGTTGAGAGTGGTCCTGCGACCTACCGTTCTTAAAATTTTGCATGGTATCAGAGAGACAAAGATATTAACAGTCAACCGCTAATTGGACTTTGCTAAGTACCTTTGGAAGACAAGTAAACTAGAAAATCTAGAATGAAAGGTGGATATGCAAGAGGACTGTGTATTATGCTGTTAACTCAAACAAATTACAAGAAATGTAAGTCTTGTGTAAAGAGTTACTTACTTGGCGAGGACATATGTGAGGTTGTCGGTGGAGATGACATACATGAGGTTGTGGCAGCTAGAGATAATGCCTAGGAGGTGAGAGCTTGAAGGAGAACTAACGCTAATGCAGAGTTCACTCTCAAGAGAGCTATCTCACCGGAGTTGTTCGACCACATTATATGTTACAAGTCGGCTTTTGAGATTTGGACTTCCCTGGACGGGTTGTTCAAAAAGAAGAATGTAGCTCAACTACAGTTCCTAGAGAATGAGTTGGTTAGAGCACTTAAGGAGATCTGTCGATCTCATCTTTCTTCCTGAAGATGAAAAACTTGTGTGTTGAAATTTCAGCACTCGATCCAGATGAGCCTATTTCAGAGGCTAAGATAAAGAAGCGCATTATCCGCAGCTTACGGAAGTAATATGTTGCTTCCATCACTTCAATGCAAGGGTGGGCTACTCATCCGTCTTTACTGGAGCTGGGAACTTGCTAGCCTCTCAAGAGAGCTTAGGAAGGCAAATATCTGAGTGTTCTATCTCTGGAGGATATAATTAAGTTCTTTATTCAGGGAAGGAAAAAAGTGAGAGAAGAAGAAAACCTATGATGGGAGGCTTTTACCCCATCACATCAAGAGGGGTTAATGCTCCTAAGAGTGATGAGAAGAAGAAAGGTCATATGATGGTGCAACAAGTTTGGATAAGAAGGGCTACAAGGTGAACCTTAAAGTCATGACATACTTTAGGAAGAGGAGGAGGATCCAAGAGTGAAGGTGAATGGGGGGAGAGTTGCTTCTTGACACGACGTAACGTCTGTTGATGCCCTGACCTTCATCAACTTCCAGGTTGATTGGATCATGACCTTACCGTTATGAGTCAAAGTTTTTTGAGTGTTCTTCTCTGCAGGTGTATAAGGGTAATGTCACATTCATTATCGCTGAGTAAGATACTAGATACATACAGTTTCAAGAAGGATGTAACGTTTCTAGTCAACAGTGATAGGGGGTCACTCACCTTAAAGAGTGTATATTACAGGTGTCGAGAATGAGTGATCAGTGCAATGTGTTGCTGGTTAGTAGAGCGTTCTGTTGTGTGCCCAAGTACAAGTGAAGTTACTAACAATATGTCAGCGGTGAAGTCTGACGTTACTCATCGTTGGGAGATGAGTGAAGGATTTGTTCGTTCTGTCAACAAATTCTTATGCTGAGAATGAGGGAAAATGACGGTGCAACCACCTATCATGAGAGGCTGGAGAACATTGAAGTGGATAAGCTGAATATTTTGGCGGCAAAAGGCCTGTGAGAGGTTGCCTAGACTTTCATGTCTGAGCGATGATCATGTCTATGAAGGGTGTCAATATGAAAAAGACACATCGTCTTCCATTTGATAAGTCTTTTTTCAAATGTAAGGCGATTGAAGCGCACTCACGATTATCTGATGGGTCCAAGCATCACCCCCAAGTCTGGAGAAAACAGATACATGTTGGTCTTGGTTTATGACTTCATAAGATATACCTGAGTGTATTTCGTAAAGGATAAGTCAAAAGTCTTCCAGAAGCTTGCGGAGGTCAAGGAAATCGTTAAAGACGTGCTAAGGATGCAGATAAAAAAACTAAGAACAGAAAAATGGAGGGGAGTTTACTTCACATGAGTTCTTCAACTTCTGCAGGAAGCACAAGATTAGGAAAGAGCTGTCTTGTGCTCACACTCCACAATAGAATGTAGCAGTGGAAGATCTGTTACTTGGTGGAGACTTGCAAAAGCTAGATTCATGCCAAAGGCACTCCCAGATCTTTTTGGGTGGAGGTAATGGTCTGTGGGGCATATGTCATCAACCGAATGCTCTTGAGTCTGAACAACATGAAGTCTCCACATTAGTTGATGTTCAACAAAAAGGCTAGTGTTAGACACCTCAGGATGTTTGGTTCTACCTGCTACATGCATTTCCTAGATGCTCTTAGGACAAAACTGGGATGTTAAGGCAAAGAAATGCATCTTCATCGACTATGAAGATCGGAAGAAAGGATGAAAATGCATTGTTCCTGAAACGAAGAAATTTTTCATCTTGAGGGATATGGTAATCGACAAAATGACGTCGTACCTAGGTAGCTCTACTATTGAGTCACAAGAGAGCAGAGTAGAAGGCAAGGGTAAGCAAGCTGCTGAAGATTTTTTGGTGGAGCTGCATGTGTCACCAAGAGCTTTGGTTATATCAAGGTTAGGTGCTTTGGGTATTAGAAGCAGGAGGAGCGATGCTCCTGGTACTTCTGATAGGATAACTGATGTAGAAGAAGCAGCGGATGTCGTAGAGAGTGGTCTGACCTTATGGAGGTCGAAACGAACCATCATACCACCAGCTCGGTACAGAGATGGTTATATAGCGAGCTTTATCTCATATTTCTTTGTTGGACCTCTAGATGAGTGGGAGTTGTCGTGCTTTGAGAACATCATTGGAGTAAAGGAGGGAGAAGATGTCATTGATGAAAAGATGATCGCCCTCAGGAAAAATGAAACTTAGGATCTTATACACAAGACGGGTGATATAACTCCGGTCACTTGCAAATGAGTTTATAAGCTGAAAAAGAAAGCAGACACCAATATCGAGTATTACAAGACATGCCTGGTATCTTAAGGATTCTCTCAGTAGTGTGAAGAAGACTATAAGGAGATATTTAGTCATGTAGCCAAAATGATTTCAGTTTAGATGGTGATTGCATTGACATCTTGTCGAGAATGGAAAATTTGGTAGCTCGACGTGAAGAATGTGTTTCTTTATGAGGAGATTGACAAGGATATCTACATGGTGCAATCACTCGGTTATGTTTGTGGAGTTCTTCCAGGATATGTATGCAAGCTCAAGAAGACCCTCTACGACTTGAAGCAGGCGTCTCAGACCAGATATGAGAAGATTGCAGAGTATCTACAGTTTTGTTTTGGGTATTTTGCATCCAACTTAGACTCGAGTTTGTTAATCAAGAAGAGAGGGGAGCTTTGGGTCTTGGTGATACTATACGTTAATGATATAATTGTGATAGAGAACTCTGGCAAAGAGGTAATAAAGATGAGGGAAGAGCTGTCTATTCGGTTTGAGATGAAGGATCTTGGTGAACTACACCATTTCCTTGGTCTTGAAGTGGAGAGGAAAAAGTGTGGTGTGCTCGTTTCCCAAAAAGGATATGTAGAGGGAATCGTAAAGCGGTTTGACATGAGGGAGGGAAAGAGCAGCTCTACTTTACTTGAAGTTGGGATAAAACTTCAGCGAGATGAAGGAAGGGTTCTTCCAGATCCCTTACTCTTTCGGGCTCTGGTTGGGAGTTTGACATACTTGACGATTACAAGACTGAATATTGCTTATGCTATTGATTGAGTAAGTTGGTATATGTAGGAGCCTAGGAAGCCTCATCTCGTGGCTACGAAGGAGATTTGAAGTAAGTGAAGTCCACCTTGGATATGAGGCTCTTTTATGAGAAGGACATGAGCTTCGGTTTGTATGGGTTCACGAATGCTGATTATGGTGGAGATACATATGATCGAAAATCGGCAACTGGGTTTGTCATCATGTGCGGATCAACGATAGTTTCGTGGTGCAGTAAGAAGCATGATTTAGTATCTATTTCCACCACTGAGGTAGAGTACAATGTGTCATCCTTGGCAGCCCAGATGGTCATCTAGCTATACAAGTTGGTGGAGGATATCCATGTGTAGTTGTGAGGTTCTACTCTGATTCGCGGTGACAACGAGAGTGCTCTGAAGTTGGTTACTAATCCAGCGTGTCTCGCGCAGATGAAACACATTGAGATCGACCATCACTTCGTTCGGTAGAAGGTGCGAGAGGAATCTCTGATGATGGATTATGTGCATAGCAAAGACAATATCACTGACATCTTCACAAAACCACTGTCGAATGGACCGTTTGAGCGGTTGCAGGGATTGCTTGGCTTAACTTCCACTTCTCATTTCAAGGGGGAGTATTGAAAATCTTAAAGTGAGAAGTCACACAGTTATAATAGTACAAACCGCGAAGACCGCGTGGCTTGTACTTTGGCAAAACGCGGAGACCGCGCGGTCTGTTGTTATGGCAGCCCGCATAGTTGTGCGGTTTGATGATGATGCTAACCGAACTTTTGTTGATGGTGTCCCTATTGTTTACGGTAGTGATTTTACTCTCCCCTTCGTCTATAAATAGGGTTCCCGACCCCCTGATTTGTAACTAACTATGGAAAGAGAACTACGAGAGTTGCTGCTTGCAGTCTAAGTTTGTCTTACGTCACGACAAGGAGAAGTGACATCTGCAAAGCTATGGTTGCGAACTGTGCGTCTAGCACTGAGCGACTAGACGATTAGTACTGGCGGTTTGTCAGTGCAGTCTCAGTGTGGTACAACAGACAGCAGTTGGAGGTTAAGCAGCAAAGTCGCGAGTTGTGCAACCGGAGTAGTCTTTTTCCTTCGAAGCAATTCTCAGCTCAGGCAGACGGTTAAAGACCAGATTGCGCGACTTGGTCCTCTGTTCACACAATTTGTGTGGTCTTTTCCCCAGCAAGTCCAAGTCTATTCGTGAAGACTTTTGCGGATTGATAAGTTCTGCGGATTGTGACATTTACGGATTGATGTCTGTCAGTATTGATGAGATTCTTTCGCTTCATATGATGTCTGTCAGTATTGATGATAGATAGAGGAAAGAGATTGTTTTGGGGGTGTGATTCTTTCAGTTTGAAAAATAATCTTCTTTTTGTTGGGAAGGGGATGGGATTGTAATGAAGATGCTTGAAGGGTCTCGAGATTGTTTAAATGGTTTAACAAATCAAACTTTATTAATTTTTGTTTCAGTTTTGTGCTCCATTAGTTTGGACGAAATTGAAATTACTCAATTAGTAGATATATGGGTTGGTTGGGATCTCAAAATTGAGATTACCTTAAACCCAATTCCAAGAATTGGGTATAATTTCTAATTCAAACCCAATTCTTGCTATTATCACTAGTGGCAAAGGAGAAATATTTACGTACATTACTCGCACAGTGATAAAAAAAGATCACGTGCGGAAACAAATCCAGCCATATGACCACGATGTCTTAACGATGCAAGTTACTTAACAAAATATACGATCATATTTGTGTGCAGACAATAGGATCATATTTTTGATCAATTATATGAAAAAAAAAACTATGCTAGTGAAATATACAGCACAAGATAATGTTGGTGCCCTCCAACAATTTCCTACCGGCAGAGAAAAGTAGTGTCATAGAGCTAAAGAAGCGAATTATTAAGGAACAAATATATAGAGTTATGGAGCAATTGAGCAAAGTCAGTTTTTTGACAGTCTTCTTACTTGCAAACAAGCTGGCCTTCCACTATTTTCTTATCCGATCACACCTTGCCGTCATTGGGGAAGGAGCGCAGCACAACCTGGGACGAAGAAGGCTTGTATGGATCCAGTGATCTTCTTTCTCACACTTGTTCTCCTCGATCTCGCGGCAACCGGGCACCATTCCTGCTCCGCCACTGAAATGCATTCCAGGGTTTCAGATACCCATGAGTCTGTCTGTGCGAAGCGTAGGCCTAATCCACCAGCACCTCCTTCGCCACTTCACAACTCTCCTATTCATTCCAAACTTCCGCCCAAGGGGAATGCGCCCCGCCGCTTTCGCCACCGCCACTGTGTGAGGCGCTTCCACCGCCGCCGCCTCCTCCTTGCCTCCACGGTTGAGTCAGCTTCAAATCCAGATGCACGGGGCTGATTTAGCCTCGTGTCTGCTTGGATCTTTAAGTTGGCCCTGTTCTTCCTGTAAATTGGTATAACCACATCCCGAATTTGTTTTTGGAATCTTCCCATGGATTACTGATCTTTCTTTTTAGTATGTGATTTGCGATGTTGAAATAAAGACAGAACTCCTTAATATATAGCAAAATACTGGAGTAATTATGTGCTTGAATCTGAAGATAACATTAAACTTGCTGTATTTTTACCCGACATGTTTGTTCATACACAATAGATTTTGTTGGATCCTGCAAATTCTTCTGATTTCATGGTTGTTCCCAACGTTTTCTTCTCCTTTTTTGAATTTCCTTTGGTTCCACATCCAGCTTTGGTTAATTAGTTTAGTTTTCGCAAAGCATCTTATATCACCGATCAACCGCCCTCATCACGTTCTGTTGGTTGAGCTTCAAGTCATTAGATGAGCAAAGAAAGAGGTGTTCGCCCCTACAAACCATAATGTAAAGGGGGATTAGTATAATGCAGACCGCTAATGTATCGGGTTATGTAGCATAACTTGATATATACAATACTTATATGATCATCATGCTTTACACAATTAATCACCTGTAATATGACATGTGGCAAGAGCTTGTCATGCTTTGCCTAAGCCCCATGTAAAGAGGTGTAATACTTGTAATGGGGATATCAAAAGATTAATAAAATTTAGTTTCTTTTTAAGTTGTCTTCTCTCTTGCCCTTTTCCCTTCATCTCTACCCCTACCTTCGTCTCTCTTCCCCGGCCACCTCGTCTCCAGCCTTCATCTATTGTAGTTTAGTTATACTTCTAGTGCCGATGATCCCGCCGGCGAACTCGTCATGACTTAGGGTCGTTATAATGATGCTCTCGTTGTTGTTCTCGCTCCCGACTCAAGTTCTTGAAGGTCCGGCGTCCTTAGATTCCTGTTGATGTTTTCAATCCTCCATTAACGGCCAACGTCACCTGCGTACACTTAGACAAATTTCTCCAAAATCTTGAACCATATTCTGGGAGTTCCACCAAAATTTCAGCTCTTGCATTCCGCAATCCGTTCAAGAAGGGCATTGTTTCTTGGAACAAGTAGGCCGCCGAAAAGCAGACCGCTCTTCCAGCAAATAGGCTGATAACAGGCAGCCTTGGCCATTCAATTGTTAATCCACCTGCATGCAGAGATTCCAGATCTTGTACTACATGTAGTCAAATCTTGCCAAGAAGAAGGGAAAGAAATTTCCGCCAATGCCAGCATCTGCAAAAAAAAGCCGCGCCTCCGGCGAGCTATTCGGACAACTTCAAGCACGGCGGAGCGCCGATAGTGTTGAGAGTCTTACCTCTCCGTCAACCACTATCATCTCGCGGGAACAGCATTCGCCAAGAATGGTGGGGCACCGTTTCATCTTTGAGAGCGGAACTCCCCCCATCCACTCGGTTGAAGGATTTGGCCACCAATAGTTTTTGGAAAGAACTTGATATCCAGTAAGACCAACATAGTTCTTTTCATCAAGAAACCCAAGCAAATTTCATTCAACAGTGCGATCAAAATGTCCCTGCAACTCCGCAAAAATTTGATCAGTTTGCTCAATACTCATCACCGCCAGGTTTCCATTGGTCATCATATGGATCCACTTGCTCAGCTGTAGAGGAATTTCAATCTATTTGTCACAATCATGATGCATGGGATCAAAACACTATTAAGGAGGATATGCAAGAAATTATTGGAGTTACATTTTTGCCAATGGAAACTTTCTTGTATTGATGATATTACTATTAATGATATTACTATTAAGGTGAAAGCACATCAAGATCGAGCATCACTTCGTTCGGGAGAATGTGTTTGAGGGGTCTTTGATGGTTGAGCATGTGCGGAGAGAGGACAATGTCACAAACATCTTCACAAAGCCACTGTCGAAGGGACTGTTTATTCGGTTGCGAGGATTGCTCGGACTGGTTTCCACTTCCCACTTCATGTTGGGAAAGAGAGCGAGCAATCCCGACCAGTACACCTGTTGCAATTCGAGCAAGCGCAATACAAAACAAACTGCAGAAAGTAATAAAAACACACAGAGAATTTTTACGTGGAAAACCCAACTTGGGCGAAAAACCACGGGACGATCGGAGTCCAACCCGGAAAGCCTCCACTAAAGATGTGTGAAAAACACACGCACGGATTACAGACTTTCCATCCACCGATCCACAAAGGATCTCCACTCCTCCACCACAAACACGATCCACAAAGGATCCACACAACCGCGATCCAAACCGGATCTACACCACAATACTCTTCTCCAACAATTCACACAAATAACAATTTGCAAGAAGACAAATACAAAAGGTGTGAGGAGTCGTTACCCGGACGGATTGAACAATCCGTCCCAACGTCAAAGATGACGTTCACCAAAATCACGAAAAAAACGGCTATGCACAGCCCCTCCTTCTTCGTCTTCAACTTCCAAGCCACGAACAAGGGCCGGCAACGAGTGGCCCGATCCTATTTCTTCACGGGCGACGGCAGCAATCTCTGCAAGCGACGGCGGCAAGATCTGGAAGGTGACCGCGGCGGGATCTGGACGCCGGTGACGGCAGCGGAATCTGGACTCCGGCGTCGGAGGAGGACCACGAACGGGCGGCGGCTGGAGGCGATTTCTCCAAAAGCAGGATCGCCTTTTCTTCTTCCACCGAAAACCTAAAACTCCTCTCTACACCCTCTCTCCCTTCAGAGAATGATTTATTGCTGTATATTCCTTGCCATAACTACCTCCTAAATCACGTCCAAGAGTCCCCAAGAGGCGCACCTTTCCATATTTTAATTCAGCGCCAGATTTCAAAAAACGGATTTTAATTCCGCCCCCAAGTTGTTGCAACCTCATTTTTCTGGACGTTGCAACCTCTGCGCCTGCTCCTGCTTTGCCAAACCGTGACTTGGACGTTGCAACCTTTTTCCAGGCTATGAAAATTTTGGCAAATTTCCTTCTCGAAGTGAATTCCAAGCCCGTGCCCGGTGGTTTTTACCGACTCGGATGGGAACCACACCCAACAAATCTCCCCCTTCACATCGAGGCAGAAGAAACCGCCATCCCGGCAATTCTAACACAGTGCTCGAACTTCCCCCTTGGCACGATCTTGGTCAGCATGTCTGCCCCATTATCATCAGTGTGCACCTTCTGAAGATCAAGCTCCTTCTGCTCCAGGACATCTCGTATCCAATGATACCGAGTGTCGATGTGCTTCGACCTCGAGTGAAATGTGGGGTTCTTTCCCAAGTGAATAGCACTCTGACTGTCACACAGGAGTGTGTATCGGTCCTGAGTGAATCCAAGTTCTTTGGTGAACCTCTTCATCCAAAGCAACTCCTTCCCAGCCTCAGTAACCGCAATGAACTCAGCCTCCGTGGTGGACAGTGCAACGCACTTCTGCAGTCTCGACGCCCACGAGACAGCTCCCCCTGCAAACAGAATCATGTATCCTGACGTCGATCTCCTGGAATCCATATCTCCAGCCATGTCAGCATCAGTGTAGCTTAACAGCTCAGGCTCACTGTCCCCAAACCTCAACGTCAAATCTGAAGTCCCCTGCAGGTATCTCAGTATCCACTTCACTGCGCTCCAATGCTCTCTCCCAGGATTGGAGAGAAATCTACTGACTATCCCAACGGCATGCGCAATATCTGGTCGTGTACACACCATCGCATACATAAGGCTTCCAACTGCAGATGCAAACAGAACCTTCTGCATCGCCTCGATCTCCTCGGGTGTGCTGGGGCACTGATCAGCGGTAAGCCTGAAGTGAGCCGCAAGAGGCGTGCTCACCTTCTTCGCCTGATCCATATCAAATCTCTGCAAAACTTTGCGGATGTACCGCTCCTGTGATAACCAAAGTAATCTGGCTCCCCTGTCTCTGCGAATGTGCATCCCTAAAATGGTCTTCGCAGCACCCAAATCCTTCATCTCAAAAGTGGAACTCAACTGCCGCTTCAACTCAGCAATGCGAGCAGTGTTCCTCCCGACGATCAACATATCGTCCACGTACAACAGCAGAATGATGAAGTCCTCTGAAGCATACTGCTTGATGAACACGCAGTGGTCAAGGGTGGTCCTCCTGAAGTCGATCTTCCCCATAAAGGAATCAAACTTCCTATACCATTGTCGCGGGGCCTGCTTCAGGCCATATAGACTCTTCTGCAAGAAACACACCAGACCTTCCTTCTCTTTGACACTGAAACACTCAGGCTGCTCCATGTATAGCTCCTCCTCAAGATCGCCATGCAGAAATGCGGTCTTGACATCCATCTGATCTATCTCCAAATCAAGCCTTGCAGCAAGGCCAAGAACAACCCGAATAGATGACATCTTCACCACAGGCGAGAAGATCTCATCAAAGTCAACACCCTGTTGCTGTCCAAATCCCTTCACCACTAGCCTGGCCTTATATCTGGGAGGTGTGGAGGAATCACCATGCTTCACCCGGAAAATCTACTGATTCTTCAAGGTCTTCTTGCCCTTAGGCAATCTCACCAAGTCATACGTGTGGTTCTTCTGCAGCGACTGCATCTCCTCCTGCATAGCAACCATCCACTGACGCTTCTCGGTGCTCTCCACAGCCTCGTCATAACTCTCAGGCTCCCCCGCATCAGTCAGCAGTATGAACTCTGATGCAGAATATCTAGCGGACGGGTGTCTGGTCCGATCTGACCTCCGCAGGGCAGGCTCAGGTGCCGGGGCAGGCACATCATCAGTAATGTCCTCAGCAACTCCTGGTTCACCATCAGTGGTGATATCATGATCCGAAAGGGTATCAGTACCCTGTGCTGGCACAGGCTCAATGGCCTCCTCAGTATCCTCAGCTCCAACCATAGGTGACTCTGCAGCAGTACGAGAGTCAACCTCCAACTCAACAGTCCCCTCAGGATCACCAACAGTCTGATCCTCACAGAAAACAGCATCACGGCTTCGTACAAGCTTCTTCTCAACTGGATCAAAGAACCTATACCCAAACTCTCCATTGTAGTCGTACCCTAAGAAAATACACTGTCGGGTCTTCGAATCCAACTTCGATCTCTCGTCCCTGGGGACGTGCACAAAGGCTTTACAGCCAAATACCCGCAAGTGACTGTAAGAGGGGTCTTTCCCATACCAGACCCTATCCGGGACATCCTCCTGCAATGCTGAACTCGGCGAGAGGTTGATGACATGTGCTGCAGTAAGAAGAGCCTCGCCCCAAAACATCCCTGGCAGCTTCGACTCAGATAGCATGCACTGAATCCTCTCCAGCAGTGTCCGATTCATCCTCTCAGCTACGCCATTCAGCTGCGGCGTCTTCGGCGGGGTCTTCTCATGTCGGATGTCATGGTCCCTGCAGTACTCGTCAAACGGACCAATGTACTCTCCCCCGTTGTCGGACCTGATGCATCTCAGCCTCTTCCCAGACTGTCTCTCTACCTCAGCATGGAATCTCCTGAAAGTATCGAGGACCTGATCTTTGGTCTTGATAACATAGACCCAAAGCTTCCTCGAATGATCGTCGATGAAAGTAACGAAGTACAAAGCTCCTCCTCTAGTCCTGACCTTCAGAGGTCCGCAAACATCTGTATGAACTAGCTCCAAAGGCTCCGATCTCCTGGTGGACGTGTGGCTCTGGAATGAAATCTTGTTCTGCTTCCCAGCCATGCAATGGTCACACCTCTCCAAATGATCACCAGAAAAGTCACTAATGAGTTTTTTCTTCGCCAGGCATCCCAAACCCTTCTGGTGTTGAAGCCAAAATTTGACTCTGATAAATGTTCACAAAATAGGGGCGTAGCCTACACCTACTTGGCCCAAGCTCCGACCTCCGACTGGTCGTGAAGGACTAGAAAACTGGCCCAAAGCCGCAGCAGGGAGGTCCCACCGCTTACCCGGAAGGTCACTGAGAGCTTCCCCTCCAAAGCCAAAAGTTGGGCTTGGAGTTCCTCAGAAGACAGTGTCGATGATCTCCTTTTGGAGTCCAAAAAAAAGTCTCTTCTGAAGAACCCCTATGAGCTTATTTATAGATTTCAGAATCTGAACTGCCAATAACAAAACTGCATCGGTCTGAAATTACCGGGTACCCTTGGCTGGGTCTGCCAACAGCCAAACTCCGTTGTTCTGAGGAGCTATATGCAGTCCACTAAGGGTAAGAGGGTAAAAATACCCGGGTAGGAGAGTAAAAACCCCTGTTCGACAGGGAAATATAAAAGAGGTCTCTTCTCGCCCTGGCGAGTGGAAAAGCACCTGTCGGCGAGAGGGACCCTACTGCCCGTCTCGCCGGCGCCTCTCGCCCTTTGCTGCGAGGTCTTCTCGCTGCTGGAGGCTCTCCCGCCCACGGAGGCCCTCTCGCCTCTGGAGGCCCTCTCGCCTATTGATGGGGTATCTCGCCCATTGGAGAGTCCATCATCTCGCCGCTTGCGAGCGGGCCCCCCTTGGTCCCATTTGCCCATCTCGACCTACTTGCTTCTTGAGGGCTCTTTGCGAGCCCGAGGTTGTACACAATCCCCGCTCTTTTTGAGATTGTTCTAAGCTCAAAAAGAATGTTCAACCGAGGCTCGTTATTTAAGGCGCATTTAAAAACGTATTTATGAGGAATCTTTTGAGGCCCCCACCGGGGCCTATAAATATATGACTCCTGCCCCGCACACCTGGCGCTCTGCTCTGCATATTCTTCTTCCCTATTCTTGGGTCTTTCGGTATGACGCACAGCCAGAGCTTCCGCGAACGTCTCGCACGAGTGCGAGAGCAGCACAAGGCCAATGTGGCCTCTTTTACCTCTTCTTTAGTTCGCCCCCTCCCTCCGTCATCTCGCCTAAAAAAGACGAAGGCTGGGGGTCCGTCACCTGCCGCAGGAGATCTGTCTCGCGTCGCTTTGGAAACCTCCCCACTTCTCCTGCGTCTTCCAAGAAAAGGAGGTGGGTACTTGCTTGTGCCACTGTTATCTCCGCGATAGGGTGCTCTCTTTTGTTGACTAGTGTTTTTCAGGGGGCTCTCGTGGTTCCGCAGCATCCGAAAAGCCCGCGAGATGGTTCTGCCACCCACTGCGAGGAGTTCGATTCGCAGCCCTCTTCTACTCCCCCAACTACTCCCAGCGAGAGGAGGAACGACCCTTCCCCGGCTGCCGATACCTCTCGCCCTCCTGGTAAGGGACCTTCCCTCGCCCTTATGAATCCCCTTCGCTATTCTCACTCCCTTCTGCGAGTGCCTCTTCCACCTTGCCTCTGCACCCCTTGCGCAGATTCTCGGGCCAACTCTCCCGCTGAGAAGCAGCCAAAGCGACTCTCTGTCTCGCCTCCTCCTGTGGAAGAGATTCAAGATTATCTGGGTGACCCTTCAAATCCAGCGGAGATGAAGCGCAAGACGGCTGAGCTTTTTCGGAAGCACGCGCGCATCATCCACTCCTGACGCTGGATAAGCAGGCCGCGGAGAAGCGCATCGAATCGCTGGAGAACGAATGCGCTCGCCTATCCTCCGGAGCTAATGCCGAGCTAGATGTCGATAGTACCAACCCTGAAGCCATCATTAATGAGACCGATATGCAGCTCTGTCTCGCGCACCGCGGTCTTGAATCCATTCGCTCCTTCCACTCGCGTAATAGACCTCCCTGTGGGGGAGCTCGCGGTGGCCGCTGGGAATGAAACCCGTACTGAAGGATGTTCATCTCGCTATTTGTCTTTTTCTTCTTCTCGCGAAAGTTGTAATAACGGTAGTCTCGCCAAAGTATGTAGAGAACTTGGTCCCCGCGGGACGATCTCTGAATATATATATATTTTTATTGCTTAATTTTTCATTCCTTTTTAACTCTCCTTTTAATTTATGATATATATATATATATATATATATATATATATAATATATTATATATATATATATATATATAATATAGTATATATATATATATATATATATATATATTCCTGATTGTGATGGGTCGCGCCGATCGAGTTTTAGGAGAGAGAAAAGTACATCGACTCTTCCCCTCCCCTCATGTTTTTCCCGCCCATTAATCATTGGTTATGTATCAGTTATAAATACGCCTAGTCCGGGATTAGATACCGCACTTTCCGCTTCTGCTGTTGCCCGAGCTCTTGGCTCTCTGACCCTTCCGTCTCGCCGGCCCTTCTCGCATTCCTCTCTTGGATCTTTCTCCAATTTCTTCCTTTGTCTCGCCGAAGACCATTTCGCCGAAGAGGATGGGTAAGAAGAAGGTGGAGGAGGGTGAGGGGCGCAGCCGCTGTGGGAAGAGGTTTACCGACCATGACTTCCCGCACGGCAGGCTCCCTCAAGAAGATCACGACAGGTTTGCCTGCGAGTATCTGGGGGAAGGGGTCGAGTCGCGTCCCCCCAAGGTCTGCGAGTGCATCAACACCTACTACCCGGGGGAACTCGCCTTCCACGTCTCGCATTTCGAGGCGGGGTTGTGGCTGCCCCTTTGGCCTGAGGTGAAGCAGGTCTTCAAATACTTTGGCGTCGTCCCGACACAATTCAACCCTAACGCCATCTCGGTTCTGGTCACCTTCGCCTGCTATATGCGCCGGGAACGCATCGAGTTCAGCTTGACGGCCTTCCGCAAGCTCTTTATCTACAATGCCAACGCCGATGGCGTCTCATACTTTACTGGGCAGGGGCTTAAGGTATGCGAGACGCCCAACAAGAACCACCATTGGCTCACCTGATTCATCTTCATCCGGGGAGACCGTTCTGACTTCGGCGGCATCCCTCTCGCGCCGGTCTCTCCGCCAGAGAGTTTCTACGCCACCCCCCAAGTCAGTGGCCCAGAGAAGTTGTTGTGCGAGTACTTGGCCGGCAAGAATTTCGAGGTCAACTTCTTGCGGCGAGGTCTCGACTCGCTTCTCCCAGTGCTCCCGGGCGAAGGTATTCTTATCTTATCCTTTCGTTCCTCTCTTCTCGCTATTTGTCGCTTCGCTTCTTTACAACCCCTGCGTGCTTTTAGGTGAGCGAATTGTTCCAGTGCTCCCTCCGTACAAGAGCAACATCCACCCCGCGAAGGGTCTTGATCTCGCCAACGCAGCGGCAGAGGCGGCGAGAGAGTCCCCGGCGGCCATCCCGTCGAAGAGACCCGGAGACAACGCAGTCCCCTTTCACTCCAGCCCTCCCAAAAAGAAGATGAAAAAGGCTGTAGTCATTTCCAAGGAAAGGAAGAAAGCCCCCCAAGGGAGCCCTATTTCTATAGGGGAAACTCCACCGCCCTTCTCGCCTAGCCACCAGGCCGTCTCGCCTACCCGCGGGACGGTAATCCCTGATCAACCTGCTGCCGCCTCCAACCTGCCCGCCACGGCATCCAACCCGCGAGCTGTTGCTCCTGAACAGGCGGCTGCCACCTCCTCTCGCGAAGGCGACTCCTCTGGTCGTCCCGCTCCCTCCTCCTCATATGAATTACAACCTAGGTCCCGTGGTTCATGATGCCGTCGGCGACCCGGTTCTGCTGTGGGGGCGGGACGCCAACCGTGTGTCCATCTCCACCCTCCTTCCATCTTGGAAAGAGCAAGAGGTCCCTACAAGTCATGCCTTTGCCATAGGGTACGGCCTCTATGGCGGCCTTGACGCAATTTCGCCTGAAAGCGAGTCCACCAAGGATCTTGTGCTGAAAACCTCTCATCACCAAATGCGGGCCTTGGAGTTCTCGCACCGCTCCTCTCGCCGCCTCATTTACATCAATTCAAAATGGAAGGCCAGCAAGGAGAACCTGGAGGCGGAGCGGGAGAAGTCCATCGGGCTAGCGAGAAGGTTTTCTGATGCCGAGTCCCTCCTCGCGAAGGCCCAAGGCGGCGTGGTAAGCCATAACTTTCTCCTTGGACCTTTCTTTTTCCATTATTCTCGGCTAACTGCTAGGTCGTCCCGCAGGATGCCGAGGCGGCGGAACAACTGCGCTCGCGCGTGGCGGCCTTGGAGGAGGAGGTCCAGGCATTGACGGCTGAGAACTCGCGTCTTCAGGCTGATGTTGCGTCGTCGTCTCGCCGCGAGCCCTTCCGGACACCTCCGCCACATTACTCTTACGAAGAAGTCGAGGAGCAGTGCCGAGACGCTGGTGTTCGTGCGGCAGAGCTGGTGCTGCAAATGATGAAGGACCTGGGGGTTGTGAAGGATGAATCCGAGACTGTGACTGCGCGCGACTTGGTCCCTGAGCTATATAGCGAGGAGAGCGATGATTCTTCATCTGGCGAGGAGGACTGATGTGCCGCCTCCAAGATTTAGAATCACTCTCTCCTCCTTTCATTTTTGTAAAAAACTTTAAACCATATTTTTGTGGTCTGTCAAGTGACGAGCGAGTGCTCATTTTTGTTGTCTCTGTTTTTGTTTTCTATTCTGTGAAGTTAATCCCTGGTTTGTTCCGGCCTGCGGGACGGTACTACCTCTTCGTCTCGCCGCGTAACCTTTCTATATCTGCCTTTTTCATGTTCTACGCGAGACGGCTTCTTGACACGCTTACGGCCGCGAGTTGACGCAATGCCTTGCCTTGCGAGTGTCCCTTCGCAAGCGGCGAGACGGTCCTCAAAAACCATCCGCCGCGAGTGCCTCCAGCTGCCTTTCTCCACACCCCTTTTCCTTAGTTTTTTTTTGTTCCCTAGGACTGAGTTGAGTAATGTCGCCTAAGGAGACTTTTCACCCTATTCTGCCAAAGCGGATTTACTGTCCCGTCAGTTCGATGCCGATGGAGATAGCTTGATCCAAACCCATCTCCCATAGGCGATCCCTCGGGCCTGCCAGCTAGATGAGAGCCTGCGCAGCGGGTCTACCTGGGGCTGAGCCGAGCTCGGGGTGTCGATGAAGATCTCAAACCAAAACCTATCCCCCACAGGCGAGCCTTCGGACCTGCCAGCTAGATGAGAGCCTGCGCAGCGGGTCTACCTGGGGCCGAGCCGAGCTCGGGGTGTCGATGAAGATCTCAAACCAAAACCTATCCCCCACATGCGAGCCTTCGGACCTGCCAGCTAGATGAGAGCCTACGCAGCGGGTCTACCAAACCAAAACCTATACCCCCACAGGGGCCGAGCCGAGCTCGGGGCCGAGCCGAGCTGCCGATGAAGATCTCAAACCAAAACCTATCCCCCACAGGCGAGCCTTCGGACCTGCCAGCTAGATGAGAGCCTGCGCAGCGGGTCTACCTGGGGCCGAGCCGAGCTCGGGGTGCCGATGAAGATCTCAAACCAAAACCTATCCCCCACAGGCGAGCCTTCGGACCTGCCAGCTAGATGAGAGCCTGCGCAGCGGGTCTACCTGGGGTCGAGCCGAGCTCGGGGTGCCGATGACGATCTCAAACCAAAACCTATCCCCCACAGGCGAGCCTTCGGACCTGCCAGCTAGATGAGAGCCTGCGCAGTGGGTCTACCTGGGGCCGAGCCGAGCTCGGGGTGCCGATGAAGATCTCAAACCAAAACCTATCCCCCACAGGCGAGCCTACGGACCTGCCAGCTAGATGAGAGCTTGCGCAGCGGGTCTACCTAGGGGCCGAGCCGAGCTCGGGGTGCCGATGAAGATCTCAAACCAAAACCTATCCCCACAGGCGAGCCTTCGGACCTGCCAGCTAGATGAGAGCCTGCGCAGCGGGTCTACCTGGGGTCGAGCCGAGCTCGGGGTGCCGATGACGATCTCAAACCAAAACCTATCCCCACAGGCGAGCCTACGGACCTGCCAGCTAGATGAGAGCCTGCGCAGCGGGTCTACCTGGGGAGAGCCGAGCTCGGGGTGCCGATGATGATCTCAAACCAAAACCTATCCCCCACAGGCGAGCCTACGGACCTGCCAGCTAGATGAGAGCCTGCGCAGCGGGTCTACCTGGGGCCGAGCCGAGCTCGGGGTGCCGATGACGATCTCAAACCAAAACTTATCCCCCACAGGCGAGCCTACGGACCTGCCAGCTAGATGAGAGCCTGCGCAGCGGGTCTACCTGGGGCCGAGCCGAGCTCGGGGTGTCGATGACGATCTCAAACCAAAACCTATCCCCCACAGGCGAGCCTACGGACCTGCGCTAGATGAGAGCCTGCGCAGCGGGTCTACCTGGGGCCGAGCCGAGCTCGGGGTGTCGATGACGATCTCAAACCAAAACCTATCCCCCACAGGCGAGCCTACGGACCTGCCAGCTAGCGGGTCTATGAGAGCCTGCGCACGATCTCAAACCAAAACCTATCCCCCACAGGCGAGCCTTCGGACCTGCCAGCTAGATGAGAGCCTGCGCAGCGGGTCTACCTGGGGCCGAGCCGAGCTCGGGGTGTCGATGACGATCTCAAACCAAAACCTATCCCCACAAGCGAGCCTACGGACCTGCCAGCTAGATGAGAGCCTGCGCAGCGGGTCTACCTGGGGACGAGCCGAGCTCGGGGTGCCGATGACGATCTCAAACCAAAACCTATCCCCACAGGCGAGCCTACGGACCTGCCAGCTAGATGAGAGCCTGCGCAGCGGGTCTACCTGGGGCCGAGCCGAGCTCGGGGTGCCGATGACGATCTCAAACCAAAACCTATCCCCCACAGGCGAGCCTACGGACCTGCCAGCTAGATGAGAGCCTGCGCAGCGGGTCTACCTGGGGCCGAGGCGAGCTCGGGGTGCCGATGACGATCTCAAACCAAAACCTATCCCCCACAGGCAAGCCTACGGACCTGCCAGCTAGATGAGAGCCTGCGCAGCGGGTCTACCTGGGGCCGAGCCGAGCTCGGGGTGTCGATGACGATCTCAAACCAAAACCTATCCCCCACAGGCGAGCCTACGGACCTGCCGGCTAGATGAGAGCCTGCGCAGCGGGTCTACCTGGGCCCGAGCCGAGCTCGGGGTGCCGCTGACGATCTCAAACCAAAACCTATCCCCCACATGCGAGCCTTCAGACCTGCCAGCTAGATGAGAGCATGCGCAGCGGGTCTACATGGGGCCGAGCCGAGCTCGTGGTGCCGATGAAGTTCTCTCTTCCTGTCACTAGGACTTCCTAATAAACAATAAACAAGAAAAAATTTGCGAAGTATGTTATATTGATCATGCTTTGAGTATATATCTACCGCTCTCCCTTCTCATGGGTAGAAGCGTTTTAATTCATTCCCACTCCAGGAATGGTTCAAGGTCCTACCCTCCACATCCTGGAGGTAGTAACCCCCTGCTTTCAACACTCTCTCTACAATATAAGGTCCCTCCCAATTTGGATTGAGCTTTCCCACCGGGCGGACCTCCCTGCCGCATCAACCTTTTTTAGTACTAGGTCTCCTTCCGCGAATTGCTTTATCCTTATATGCTTGTCGAAGTGTTTTGCCATTCGACGTTTGATCTCTTCCTATCTGATGGCTGCTACGTTTCGCAGCTCCTCTGCCAGGTCTAGTGAGAGGCGCATGCCTTCTTCGTTTTCCATCCTCCATGCCTCGTCTCCATCACCTGTAGCTGCAACTCGTGGGGATTGGACCTCGAACTCCACCGGTAGTACCGCCTCACAACCATGGGAAAGCTTGAAAGGGGTCTCGCCAGTGGCCGTGTTCGGGGTTGTTCTTAGAGCCCACAGGACCGAGGGGAGCTGCTCTACCCAATTCCCTCTCAGATTCTCCACCTTCTTCTTTAGCAAGTTAACGATAATCTTGTTTGCCGCCTCCACCTGACCGTTGCTCCTGGGGTGGTGGACGGAGGCGAACATGAGGTCGATGCCCAGCTGAGTGCAGAAGCTGATGAACTCTTCACTAGCAAACTGGGGGCCGTTATCCGTGACGATGGCCTGAGGCAGCCCGTGCCTGCAGATGATCTCCCCCCAGACGAAGTTCCTGATGACTTGTGAGGTCACCTTTGCTAGCGCCTTAACCTCCAGCCACTTGGAGAAGTAATCTATCATGACCAGGAGGAATCTTCTTTGTCCACTAGCTGGAGGGAAAGGCCCAACTAAATCTATTCCCCAAATGGCGAAAGGCCATGGTGCTGTGATGCTTCGGAGCTTTTGAGCCGGCAAGAGCTGGAGGGGGCGTAGAGCTGACATTTCCGGCATTTCCTCGCAAACTCTGTCGCGTCCTTCCTCAGGATGGGCCAGAAGTACCCCTGTCTGACCACCCTTGCTTCTAATATCCTCCCTCCGGAATGACTACCACATTTCCCGGAGTGCACCTCCAGAATGTGTCTGGTCTCCTCCTCCATCACGCATCGAGCTAGGAGCCCCGAAAGCATCCTCCGGTGTAATCCTCCTTCATGCATGAGATAATGAGCCGCCTTATGGCGGAAGTTTCTTGCCTCCTTGACCCCCTCAGGGAGGGTTCCTATCAGAAAGAAGGTAATGAAAGGATCTACCCACGAGGGCCGCCGATCTACCTCCATTAGCTCCCCCTCTTCGATCGCTGGATGGAATAAATCAGTCAGGGCACCCACTTCCCAAGGTCCGAACTTAGCCAATCGATCGAGAGTCGTGTTCTCTTCTCTGGGGATGTGCTGGATGGAGAACGTCCGGAACCCCCTGATGATTGTCCTCACCTTGGACAAATATTTCACAAGGGTGGGCTCCCGAGCCTCGAACTCTCCACGTATCTGAGATGCCACCACCAATGAATCAGTGAAAACCTCAACGTCCTTGATCTCGAGCTCCCTAGCCAAGTGAAGGCCGGCTATCACTGCCTCGTACTCCACTTGGTTGTTGGTTGTGGGGAAATGCAAGGCGACTGCTTGTCTTATGGTCACCCCCTGAGGACTTGTTAGTACCACCCTGCTCCAAGGGAGTGCTTTCCCGAGGCCCCGTCGACCATTATCTTCCATGCTTCCGGTGGCTGCGGCTCCTCGGCCCCGACCTCCGCAACGTAGTCTGCCAAGAAGTCGGCCACCACCTGTGCCTTAATGGAGAGCCTTGGTACGAACGAAATGTTGAATTCACTCAACTCGATAGACCACTTGGCCAGCCTACCCGAGTGCTCTACTCCTTCAAAAATCTTTCGGAGTGGATGGTCCGTCACCACCCTAATCGAATGTGCTTGGAAATATGGTCGGAGCTTCCTGGCTGAAACAACCAAGGCGTATGCCAGCTTTTCTAGGATAGGGTAACGAAGCTCCGCCTTCCTCAAGATCCTGCTAACATAATAAATGGGCAGCTGCTTTTTTCCCTCTTCTCTGACTAGGACGGAGCTCACCGCCTCTGCTCCCACTCCTAGGTACAAGGTCAGATCTTCCCCCTCTTTTGGGCTTTGAAGCAGAGGAGCCAGGGAGAGTTGCTCCTTCAACTTTTGAAAAGCTTCTTCGCACTCCGCAGTCCATTCAAACCTCTGATTCCCTCGTAGCACTTTAAAGAAAGGTGAGCACTTCTCCCCCTGACCTGGAGAGGAATCTGCTAAGGCCAGCCAGCTTTCCTGTCAAGCGCTGCACCTCCTTAGCGTTTCGCGGTGATTCTAGCTCCAGAATGGCTTTTACTTTATCAGGATTAGGTTCTACCCCTGCTGGGGTCAGAAGGTGCCCAAGGAATTTCCCACGACTAGCCCCGAAAACACATTTTAAGGGGTTCAACCTCATTTTGAACTTCCTCAAGGTGGCGAACGTCTCCTCCAGATCCTGGAGATGCGAGTTCACTCCCTTGCTCTTTACCATGAGATCATCAACGTAGACTTCTAGGTTCCGACCCCTCTGGCCCTGGAAAACTCGATCCATCATTCGTTGGTATGTTGCTCCCGCGTTTTTCAACCCGAAGGGCATCATGTTATAACTAAAGCACCCTTCCCTTGTGATGAAGGAGACGTCCTTGACGTCAGGAGGGTGCATCCGGATCTGATGGTAACCTGAAAAAGCATCCAGAAAACTCATAACAGAAAAAACCAACGGCTGAATCAACCAGCGCGTCGATTCGAGGCAGGGGGTATCAATCTTTAGGGCATGATTTATTTAATAAAGAAAAGTCAATACACATTCTCCATTTTCCTCCCCCCTTCTTCATCATTACTACATTGGAGATCCAGCCTGGATACTGGATCTCTGAGATGAAGCCCGCCTCCAGGAGCTTCTTGACCTCCTCGCGAATGGCTCCTCCAGCTTGGTGGCGATGGTTCTCATCTTCTGACGTATGGGGCGCGTCCGAGGGTCCAGATTTAGGCGGTGGCAGGCCACGTCCACATCAATGCCCGACATGTCCGTCGCGCTCCAAGCGAAGACATCGGCGTTGCTCTGAATGCAGGCCCGCATCCGCTCCTGGTCTTCGGGGCTCAAGCCCCCGCTGATCCGCACCCTTTGCACCTGCCCCTGGCTGGTGTGGACCTCCATCTCCACCACTTCTTCGGCCACCTCCAGCCGCGACTGCTCCCAGTCGTCCCTTGCTTCTTCTTCCTGCTCCGGCTCTTCCTCACCTCCTGCTCCCTCAACTTCCATCACCTCGTCCTGCTGCAGCTCAATTTCCATGCCCCTTTGGGCTTCCTCCTCACCCCCTTCTTCTCCCATTTCTTCCTGTCTTCCCTTCTGTGGCTCCAACTCCCCCGCTCCTCCGGACCTCCTGCACACCTCCTCTTCTCTGCTCCCCCTCAAACTCCATGGCCCCCTCCGGGCTCTCTTGCTGCTGCTCGACTTCTACACCTCCTGGGCCTCCTGCGCATCTCCTCCTTGTCGCTTCTCAGTCTCCTCTCCCCCGACTTCCTCTTCGGTTCCTTCTCTCGCTTCCTCTGGGCTCACCTCCTTTTCCCGACAGCTTCTTCACGCGCTGCTATCTCTTTTTCCAACCTCTCTGCTTCTGCCATCCAAGATATGGTGTTGACCGCTGTGACGTAGCACTGTCTCTCCACTTTCGGATCCCCCCTGACCCTGACCTGCACCCCTCCATTGTTAAACTTGAGACATTGATGGAAAGAGGAGGGGACGCAGCGAAAGGCGCTGATGAGGGGACGCCCAAAGATGGCGTTGTAGCTGCTCGGGGCGTCTACAATCACGAACCGGCAGTTCCGTGACACGCCCCCAACCTCACGTGCAGCCCTACTCCCCCTTCCACTTCCTTTCTCTCCCGGAGAATCCGAACAACGGTCCATCCGAGGCCAAGATCCTTTTGGTTTCCACCTGCATCTCATCGAAGGCCCTTTTAAAATCACATTTACGGAGCTCCCATTATCCACCAGGATCTTGGAGACCGTAAAGTTTTCCACCGCTGTCTGGATCACCAAGGCGTCAGAACGGGTCCTCATACTCTGGCATATCTCTGAAGAGAAGGTAATTTTTTCTAGCGGGGGTGGGGTCCGGGAGGTTTAGGCTACCCCCTTCCGGAACATGGTCTGGAGGCTCCCCTTCCGGGTGGCCTCGATCCCAATCCCCCCGTGGAATGGCCCGATTCCCCCCCCCCCCCACGGGTTCCCACATCCACCCGGTCCTCGCACCTGTCCTCCGCCTCCCCTTGCTGCACTTCCACGATCCTTACCGGCGGATCCTGCCTCCTCAATCCTCTGGCCTCTCTCATCTCCAAGAACTCTGGGCACGTGGCCGTTGCGTGACCTCCCTCCTGATGGAAGTCACAGAAAGGCAACGCCACCCCACCCCTCCTTCCTTCTCCTCTTCCTCTTCTTCCTCCTCCTCGAGCTCCTCTTCCTCGACCGATCCCCATTGCCTCCTGCTGATGCTGAAAGCGATCCCTCACTCCCTGTCTCCACGCCGGTTGATCGAACCTCCTTGGCTCCCGGAAGTTATCTCTTCCCTGGAAGCCTCCCTCCTAACTCCTGGGGGCGACCCTCATGAGGCCTCCAACCTATCCGGTTGTTCGGCTCTCGGGCCCCCCGGTGATTCTGTCCTTGGTGCCCCTGGCCTCGGGGTTCCTCCCTCCTTCTCTCTTCTCTCTGCTCCTTTTGCTTTCCCGCTCCTGGCTCCTTTGCGTCGTCCTCCGCCAACCTGGCTAACCTCCTTACAAACGCCGGATTGGCCCTCTCAAAATCCGTCTCCTTCGCCGCCCTCTCCATAAGCTCCTCAAAAGAGAGGGGGGGCACCCTTTTCAACTCCATGCTAAAGAAGCCTGGCCTCAGTCCCAGGGTGAATGCAAGCATCAGCGTATACCCAGGGACCTCCTGGACCTGGAGGATCTCCTCCTGAAACCGATCCACGTAGTGCCCCAACGTTTCATCCTGGCTCTGCCTTACCGAGAACAAGCACTCCGCCTCCTTCTTACGCTTCTTCGATGTTGAAAACCTCAATAAGAAACCCCTCCGCAGATCCTCGAAACAATAGATCGATCTTGCCGGTAACTGATGGAACCAGTCTCGCGCCTTCTCCTTCAAGGTGATGGCAAACAGTCGACACTTAAACGCATCCGTCATCTGTCTTATCGAAACCACATCTTCAAACCACTGCACATGTTGTACAGGATCATCCTTCCCCGAGTAGTAAGACATGTCGGGCTCCCGGAACCCTTCCGGCACCGGAGCCGAGATGACGAGTTCATTGAACGGGCTCTCGCCGACTGCTTGCCGAGAGGGCACGTCTCGCGGCCTCGGCTGGCTGGCCCGATCTGCGAGACCGTGCCCAGGGAAAAGCTCTCGCACAGCTGCCTCCTTTTCGCCGTCTTCTGCAGGGATCTCCTTCCCGGGACGCTGGCCTGGGAAGAGTTCTCGCGCCGCCACGTCCCTCTCGCCAGCCTCCGCGGGGACCTCCTTCCCCGGGCGCTGACCAGGGGCGTTCTCGCCTAAGAGCGGGACCACCTCGATCGGGACCTGAGGCGTCGCCCACTCGCTCCTTGCCGAGAAGGCCAAGCTTATGGTTTGCATGACCTCTCGCCTGAAGTCCTCCAGCATTTTCCTCGTCGCCTCTTCTACCTGGGAGGGGGAACCTCCAGAACCAGATCCTTCTCCTTCACCTCCTGCCATAGGACCAAACTCAAACTTTTCTTGAACCGGCTACTTCCACGCTCACCGCACCAGAACTGTTGAAGCCAAAATTTGACTCCGACAAATGTTCACAAAATAGGGGCGTAGCCGACACCTACTTGGCCCAAGCTTCGACCTCCGACTGGTCGTGAAGGACTAGAAAAACTGGCCCAAAGCCGCAGCAGGGAGGTCCCACCGCTTACCGGAAGGTCACTGAGAGCTTCCCCTCCAAAGCAAAAGCTGGGCTTGGAGTTCCTCAGAAGACAGTGCCGATGATCTCCTTTTGGAGTCCAAAAAAAAGTCTCTTCTGAAGAACCCTATGAGCTTATTTATAGATTTCAGAATCTGAACTGCCAATAACAAAACTGCATCGGTCTGAAATTACCGGGGTACCCTTGGCTGGGTCTGCAACAGCCAAACTCCGCTGTTCTGAGGAGCTATATGCAGTCCACTAAGGGTAAGAGGGTAAAAATACCCGGGGTAGAAGAGTAAAAACCCATGTTCGACAGGGAAATATAAAAAGGCCTCTTCTCGCCCTGGAGAGTGGAAAAAGCACCTGCCGGCGAGAGGGACCCTACTGCCCGTCTCGCCGGCGCCTCTCGCCCTTTGCTGCGAGGTCTTCTCGCTGCTGAAGGCTCTCCCGCCCACGGAGGCCCTCTCGCCTTTGGAGGCCCTCTCGCCTCTGGATGGGGTATCTCGCTCATTGGAGAGTCCATCATCTCGCCGCTTGCGAGGGGCCCCCCTTGGTCCCATTTGCCCATCTCGACCTATTTGCTTCTTGAGGGCTCTTTGCGAGCCCGAGGTTGTACATCTGGCTAATGTGTGTCAGCCTCCTGTGCCATAGGAAGTGGATTCCCAGCCTGACGGAGTTGGCTAAGCAGCTTCAGGCCTCCCCTCCATGTTAGTACAGTCCAGAATCTTTGTAGCCCCTGGCCATCACAAGTGATCCTGATCAGCTTCCTGAAATCTCCTCCAAAGACACTCAGGTGTCCTTCATCTTCCAAGTGCTGCCAAACAGATATCAGATTGAAGCGGATGTCTGGAACATGTAGTAATCCCTCAGAACTAGTAGGGCTCCAGTGCTCGTCTTCAAATGCATGTCTCAACGCCCAAGTACATTAGACGTATTCCCCTTTGCCCATCCTCAAACTCCACAATCATGAGCGGTGTAAGTGGCAAATAACTCCCTGTTGTGGGGGAGACATGCGCGGAGGCTCCAGAATCAACGATCCAACATCGATCATCACACGCGAGTGCAGCAGTAACGTCGTCGTCAACAATAATGATGTCGTCCTCCTCGGTCAAAACGGTGGTGACTGTGTGACCCTCATCTTTGCCCTCAGTGGCAATCCCCTTCTTCTTTTGATCGTTCTTCAACGAGTAGCAGAATTTCTTGATGTGACCCTTCTTATGACAGTAGTGGCATTCCACGTTCTGATAACGTGACTTCGACTTGCCCTACTCTGACTGTTGTCCTCCTTCCTTTCTCAGCTCTTACTCCTTCCTCTCCCCCTAGACTCAGTAAAGAGAACGTCAGCTCGTGAAGAAGAGCCTGAAGTCCCCTGAGACTTTTGTCTCACCTCCTCATTCAAGATCCCACTCTTGGCGATCTCCATGGAAACAATCCCCTTGGGGGAAGAATTGATCAGAGAAACTCTGACCATCTCCCAAGAGTCTGGAAGTGACTTGAGAAGCCACAATGCATTCACCTCATCTTCGAAAGTCACTTCATAACAGTCAGACGATCAATAATGCCCTGGAACTCGTTGACATGATCCAAAATAGGAGAGTCCTCCCGGTATCTGAACTCTCCAAGCTTCTTCAGCAAATATAACTTGTTGATGTCCGTGCTCTTGACATACAAGGTCTCGAGAGTCTTCCACAGATCCTTTGCATCATTGATGTTAGCCACATGGTTGTAGACGTTCGGCTCCACGAACCGTCTGATAAACTCACACAGCTTCCGATGTTCCACCTTCCATTTTGTTGGATCTGTGTCCTTTGGCATCTCCTCAAAGATAGGAGCATGTCAACCCTTCACGTATATCAAATCCTCCATCAGTAGATGTCACTGGTGATAATTGGCACCATTCAACTTTATCATCTGCTCTGAATCGGATGTAGACTTCATCCTGCTCTGCTAACTGGACGGACCGACCACTGATCTTTGAGTCGACTATCTCAAAGTATACAACTGGAGAGGGTAGCCAGCGGGCCAATGGTCGTAAACTACCACTCCCAATTGCACACCCGAGATCCCGATCGACTCGTCCTGAAACCCTAATAGGTCAGCCCGGTAACTGCCCTGTCACTGAAACGGCTCTGTCACTAAATCTCCATCTGATATCACTTGTTGGGAAAGAGAGCGAGCAATCCCGACCAGGACACTTGTTGCAATTCGAGCAAGCGCAATACAAAACAAAGTGCAGAAAGTAATAAAAACACACAGAGAATTTTTACGTGGAAAACCCAACTTGTGCGAAAAACCACGGGACGATCGGAGTCCAACCCGGAAAGCCTCCACTAAAGATGTGTGAAAAACACACGCACGGATTACAGGCTTTCCCTCCACCGATCCACAAAGGATCTCCACTCCTCCACCACAAACACGATCCACAAAGGATCCACACAACCGCGATCCAAACCGGATCTACACCACAATACTCTTCTCCAACAATTCACACAAATAACAATTTGCAAGAAGACAAATACAAAAGGTGTGAGGAGTCGTTACCCGGACGGATTGAACAATCCGTCCCAACGTCAAAGATGACGTTCACCAAAATCACGAAGAAAACGGCTATGCACAGCCCCTCCTTCGTCTTCAACTTCCAAGCCACGAACAAGGGCCGGCAACGAGTGGCCCGATCCTATTTCTTCACGGGCGACGACAGCAATCTCTGCAAGCGACGGCGGCAAGATCTGGAAGGTGACCGCAGCGGGATCTGGAAGCTGGTGACGGCAGCGGAATCTGGACTCTGGCGTCGGAGGACCACGAACGGGCGGCGGCTGGAGGCGATTTCTCCGAAAGCAGGATCGCCTTTTCTTCTTCCACCGAAAACCTAAAACTCCTATCTACACCATCTCTCCCTTCAGAGAATGATTTATTGTTGTATATTCCTTGTCATAACTACCGACTAAATCACGTCCAAGAGTCCCCAAGAGGCACACCTTTCCATATTTTAATTCAGCGCCAGATTTCAAAAAACGGATTTTAATTCCGCCCCCAAGTTGTTGCAACTCATTTTTCTGGTCATTGCAACCTATGCGCCTGCGCCTGCTCCTGCTTTGCCAAACCATGACTTAAACGTTGCAACCAATTATTTTTGGACGTTGCAACCTTTTTCCAGGCTATGAAAATTTTGGCAAATTTCCTTCTCGAAGTGAATTCCAAGCCCGTGCCCGGTGGTTTTTACCGACTCGGATGGGAACCACACCCAACACTTCAAGGGGGAGTGTTGAAATTGTTGAAGTGAGAGTAAAAGTGGAGTTGGGTGGTTAGACTGGTCAGACTGCAGAGTCCGTCGTGGCCTGGCAGACACTTTTGGCGTACTACCTTTGGCAGGCGCCAGTTATCTCTTGCAGTCTGGCTCAGCAAGCATCCTTGGTTAACCGGGCGGTTAGGTTTGGCTAACCGCGGTTGTGGCGGACCCTTTTGGAGCTCGCCAATGTCCAGCTTGTTTCTGTGCTTACGGTTTTGTTGTTGATCGTGGAGGCCAGCACAGTTGCGTGGATTGGTTTACCTGGAGGTCGCGCGGTCTGATGGAGCAGTCCACAAGGTGGCGGACTGGTGTTGTTCAGATTGGGCGTGGTCTTGGTATCAAGTGGCGCGGTTACTTTGAGACCGCAAAGCTTGTCGTGGACTTGATCTTGTGGGACTAAGTCCAGCTTTGTTTCCTAGCTCGTCGAGATCGCCGGTGTTACGGATTGCTTCTTGAGCTCGCTGAGTTCGACAAGTTAACGACATGGTTGTCACGGGCTGGAGTTTTGCGCGGCCTGAAGTTGTGTCCGCAAGCTTGGTGATCTGGTTGTTCTTGCGGACAAGATTAGTGTCTGCGCTTATTTGCGGATAGTCTTCCTTAAGTGGTGAATCGGTTCTTGTATTCGCGGATTCGATGTTAGCTGACAGATCTGATGAGCGGTTCTCCTATCGCTACCGGCGGTGACGACAATCCTCCTCACACCTATAAATATGAGTCATCTACTCGTCATAAACAACAATGAACGGTAAGAATTAGCTCGTGTTTGGTTTTTGCGGTTACGGTTTTCTAACTGTTGCGACTAAGAAAGTTGATTTTGTGCAGGCTGTGCGGCTAACATCGGGTGACTAGGCAACTAGTGGAAGTTTGGTGCGGAACAGTTCGCGGATATCAGTCAGGGGATAGCAGCAGGTCGCGGTCTCTGCGACCTGATCTCTTCCTCCGAGCTGTGAATAAGAAGAGCAGTTCGCTCAATCAATCAGCGGGTTCTGTTCAA
Organism: Platanthera guangdongensis; assembly: GCA_039583875.1. Taxonomy (NCBI): domain Eukaryota; kingdom Viridiplantae; phylum Streptophyta; class Magnoliopsida; order Asparagales; family Orchidaceae; genus Platanthera; species Platanthera guangdongensis. The sequence continues at coordinate 154,718,889 of CM077149.1, read as the reverse complement.
GTTCCTTCAACATTCCAATAACAACAGTCCGCGCGGTTACTCGCGGATAGGCGGTCTCGGCGGACTCAGCTAGCGGACTGGCGACTAGTGTGTTTACAGTTTTCTGTCCGCGCGGTTAACTTCGTGTTGCAGATTTCTGTTCCTTTGGTTATATTGTAAATCATGACTTGCAATGTATATCTCGCTCCGTAAAAAAAGTTAATTTCAATTGGAGATTCTTGTGTTGCTATTGCTACTGATTTTTACTTGTCTTCGGTTGTGGTTGAGTGTTTCTGCGACCTCTTTTCAGCTTCCACCCGTTTTGTAAAATTTTTACAATTTATCGTTAATATTTATGTACAAACCGCATTCACAGAATTAGATAGAGGCTCTGTTTGGGGGGACTTATTTTCACCGGTCAAGCGATTACGACCGCATGAACCGGACTTTAATTAAGGTCTGGTTAATGCGGGCGTAACCGCTTGACCAGTGAAAATAAATTCCCCAAAAAGGAGTCAAAATCAAGTGCAATTCCTTAAATATTATTTATTTGTTTGGAATCAATGAGTTGTTCCCTGATCTCATGCATTTCTATTTGATCCCCAGATCGACTTCTGAACCACGTTGGAAGTTTTGCCTCAGCGCTTCTTCATTTTGGTTTACACACATTAATTAGCTTGAATGTTAATTCATTCATTTCAACTTGCTCTTAACTCATTGCATCTGTCTCTCTTGCCAACTTTTTCTGTCCCAAGGCACGGGCTTGTCCACAACCACTAGTTTTCAGTCACCTAAGCCAGCTCGGCCCCATACCCTAAGTGCATGCACATATAACATGCTTGATTTTTCAGGAAATTGCTTTAAAGGCTTTTATTTGGATGGTTGTTTTTTGAAGGGCCCTTATGGTGAACAATTACTCACAGCAATCGGTAGACACCCAAATGATTACGTATAAAATAGTTGATAACAGATACAGGGCTTGATAAAAACTTTCAAGGAACTTCTACCACAAGTTGGTCATCGATTCTGTGTAAAACATTTATACAATAATTTTCAAAAAAAAAGTTTGAGAGTAAAAACCTAAAAGTTTTGTTATGGAGAGCATCAAATGCAACTTACGAAGCTGAGTGGGTTAGGGTGATGAAGGAGATTCATGCAATCTCACATGATGCGTACAATCATCTTATTGGATTAGATAAGACAGTATGGTGTAAGCACGCATTTAATGGTCGACCTCATTGTGATGTCGTCGTTAATAATATGTCGGAGGCATTCAACCGAGTAATACTGGAAATGCGTGATAAACCCATACTAACAATGTGTGAAGATATTCCTGTTTATTTGATGCATTGATGGACTATCATTAGAGAGGATTGAAAAACAATCATCTGATGTCAATCCAAAAATTGGGAAGAAACTTGCCGATGAGGCAAAACACAGTGGAATAAGGATGCCTTTATGGTCATCAAAAAAATTGTTTGAGGTCATACATCAATCTTATAAATTTGTTGTTGACATGGATAAATGGTTTTGTTCCTGCGAGAAGTGGTGGATTAGTGGACTTTCGTGTCGACGTGCAATTAGTTGGTATGTATTATTTGAATCTGGACACACCTTTTTCTACCAGATTGTTTCAAGAGATCGATTTATATTCAATGTTACACGAATAGAATCTTGACAACTAATGGACCAAATTTCTGGCCAAAATTATTACACGCGAAGATTCTACCACATATTCATTGACGAGCTCCAAGAAGGTCAAAGAAGAAAGGAAAGATGGATGCTAATGATCACGGAAGTCAAACAAAGATCAGTTGTAAGCATGGAGTAATGAAATGCTCAAAGTGCGGTTTTCGGGCCATAACAAAGAAGTTGCCAGTGACTCACTGAGTATAATATGTTACTTTAATACTTCAACTAACTAGCAATTACTAATCTATTTTTCTCTAAACAAAATTTCTGCAACATGAAGGAGAAGTCGGGATTGACTCTTATTTTGAATGATATGAAGGAGAAGTCAAATTTTGGTAGTGTCTTTTTCTTGGACTACTTATGTATGACATCAATTTTTTTGAATTACTTATGACATTAATTTTTATGAACTACTTATGTATGACAAATAGTCCAAAAAAAAATCTAAGCGTGTTTTAGATCTAACATTTTATTGCAATGCAAATATTTCCTCATGAATTGCACGGCAAATTTTTTTCCATTAAATTGCATTTTTTTCAGAAAAAAAGGTTTTGATAAAACATCATTGCATGATTTATCTGTTCTATAGTTGTATTTTATGTTATATTGTATGATCATATTATATAATAATTTCAAGGATGAAATATAAAGATAAGGGAAAATATATATAAGAAATTAAAATGAGCCTTAAATATACTTTAGAGATCAATTTAAAATGAGCCCTAAATATAAGGGACTTATTTGACTATAGTATCCTTCAGAAAATGACTAGATTTACTAAATTAGCATTATCTTAAAAAAAAGTAATATGAATAGATTAAAATAATATAATAAAATGGAATTTAGATAATGCAACGAATTAGTATTATTAAATAAAACAGTTTATCGCATTTTAAGTCAGTATTTTAAAATAATGACGGATTACTCCAAATTTTTAAAGTCATATTTATATTCCATTAAAAAAATACAAGCCCTTCTTAGTATTTTTCCCAACTCTTGCAAATTTGCATGTCCTATTTCAATATCAAATTCCATCAACTTTGAGAAAATCATGAAGCTACATGTTTATTCTGATCACAAATACTTGTGTATAATTTATAATTGGCATGCATTTTTCTTCTTCTTAAGATGTTCTCTTCTATCTTGAAATAATTAAACTAATTAATAATAATTGGCTTTAATGGCCCTATCAAGAGCTTTTATACACCTGCTAAAAATAAAATATAGAACAGACAAATAAATAAAATAGAAAAAAAATACATAATTGAGAGAGAGAGAGAGAAAGAGAGAGAACTCGTATGTTCTCCTTGTAGAGAGAACCCATTTTAATTATGAATTTTAAGTAAGATAACCATCTCAATTTTACTCTTCTTTATTCTGGTGGTCAGGGGAATGAATAGACCCATCCTCCCAGCCACCCATATAAGACTACCTTTGGCGTGGAGTTTTAGGCTCTGTTTGGAGGGGCTTATTTTTATCGGTCAAGGGGTTACGACCGCATGAATCGGGCCTTAATTATGATCTGATTCATTCCGTCGAAATCGCTTGAGCGGTGAAAATAAGTCCCCCCAAACGGAGCTTTAATTTGCTTCGGTGAGTTTGGACAAAAATGCAATCGTCAATAGATTATATGTTTGGCATGAAAACAGTTGCGACCATCACAAAGATAAGAATGGAGATAGTTCAGGACTGCCACCGCCGTGTCAAACAGCCTATGTTTTTGATATGCTGCTGCAAGTGGAGGTAGCCCAATATAATTTTATTCTCCAAACATAAATTCTTAAGGAGAAGACATAAATGTGTTTATGAATATCCAATATTATTGTCATTATCCATAGCCTTGTTTAAATTAATTGGAACTGGATCTAAGAATCAATATTTTAATTTGTTCTTGTCAAATATTGTCCAAAATGTCAAACAATATCCAGAACAACTACTAACCATATTATTTTGGGTCTATTACCTCCTCCTCCGCCTAATCTTTCAGCTCCAAATCTATGTACTACGTCGGCATGTTCTTTATTCGTATCTTATTTTATCTTTGAAGCGTCATACTCACAGTTCCTCTAATATAAACATTCATTGAACCATCCTTCTAGCATGCAAGAGAGACGACAGAGTGCTCGAGAGAGAAAATGAAGACTAATATGTAAGCGGTTGAGCTCTTGTGAAAACAAATATACCTCCACCTCCAATCGCTCGACCAAGCAACATGTCACGATCCAAATACGATAAGTAGTATAAACCTCCTGGAGATTTCCTGCAAATGCAGGGAATTACAAATTGTAACAATGTAGCCATAACAGTAATCTTTATAGAACTGTAATTAGGTCAAAGTTGATGATGTGAGGACATGACAGTTGGATGGCAAAAAAATTTGACATCTAAGTTGAGTGTGGCAAAAATGAAAATATCGTTGATAATGTGTGAGAAAATATAATAAATATAATTAAGCAATCGATATGCTACATGAACAATGAAAATAACATCTATGGAAGATAAAGTAATGAGAAATATACTAATGTGGTTTGAATATTACAACAAAGATGAAAATATATACGAATTAGACGAATAGATAAGAGTTAATATTAAAGAATTAGACAGGAGAAGATGCATAGAGCTAGCTAAAAGGTAACATGCATAATTGTTTTAAAAAATTATTTGCATAAAGTAAAACTTAAGAAAGCACTGAACAAGAACAAATGAAAAATGAGGGTTCATAAACCACAAATAGTTAGAATAAAACTAATGATGATGACTATGAGATATACCTATCAGGGCCACACACAGGCACCTTTGCTCTGAATGTTCTCAGGAATTGAAGGATCTGCAAAGCATAAAGTGAAAATATAGAGACATTCATTATCAATCATTAAAAAACTTATTTCCATCAAAAATTATCATCACAAATCATACTTTCTTTATTCAAATTATAAAATGCATAAAGTAATGAATGGTGATGATTAGCTACCGCCTAATTACAAGGTTCAATGTTCAGTATATGCTATGATGAGCATGATTACCAAATGTATTCTTCAAAATTATAATAAAAGATGCTACCCTGAAAAATAATTTACTTTTAGCCTATACCTGTAGGCTTAAAAATGATCTGGGAAGTATTGCAGGAGCAATCAGAGCCTGCAACTCTTCGCTGATTTTGATATTCTCCAAAGCTACCTGTAAGTAATTATTCGGAGATAGGAGAGATTAATTAGAACATCAAGTCCAGAGCATATTAAATTCCAATAAAATATTTTTTTAAAAAAAGGAAATTCAACTTTAAGGAGGTTGGCAGAAAGGCTATGGGTCAACCTGAATGGTGGAAGAGAAAATAGCAAGCTTATTAAAATATATGGGTTTTTTCAGTTTTGCAAAAGAACTGTGTTATGTACAGCCCAAATGTGGTTATGTGCAAACCAATCAAATTATTAGAAATTTATAGTTATTTTAAAACACCTTTTATCTCCAAACCCACTAGGTGCAGCACAAGACCTAATATCCCGTAAGCCTCATTCCACTTCCGTCTTTCCTATTTCCGCTTCCGGCTCAATTGTTTCCCCGATAAACCCTTTTCTGCCTCCCATTTCCATCTTTCCTATTGCCACCGGCCAGCCCCGCGGCTCATTCGACATCGACCCGCAGCCGACTAGCCCCGCTCGACGCCGACCTGAAGCCGACCACCATTTGGCCGTTCCGAAGTGAACCAGTCCTGCAGGTATTTTGTTCGCCAGCCCTTTTCTGCCATTTGTTTGCCCCGAAGTGAACCAGCCTTCATGCTCTCTTCCGCCGGCCATTTTTTGTTTTGGGACCTATTGTAGTGATGTTTAGGGTTTCCTATCTAGAGTTTCTCCAACATTTTGTCCTCATTTGGGTTCAATTGCAAATGCATGAAAATTTTGCATTGCCTCCAACAATATCACTTTGGCGGAAATATAGTGATGATAATGCAAAGCAATGGGGAAAAATCATTGAAAATGAGCCGGTTAATATGAAAAAACAGTGAGTAAAGGTACATATTTTTCCTTCTCTTTCAAACCTGCCCCACTATCATATGCACCCTGATGAGCACGCTGAACTCAAGAGGCAGGTTAACGAGTTTCTTCAGAAGCAGTTTATTTGTGGGATTTTGAATCTGTGTGCAGTTCCCGCCCTTCTTACCCCTAAGAAGGATGACAGTTGATGTATGTGCATGGATAGCCGCTCCATTAATGAAATCACGGTCAAGTATCGTTTTCCTATCCCACGACTCGATGACCTACTGGATACTATGTCCGGTGCCCAGATCTTTTCCAAGATCAACCTCTGTACTGGGTACCATTAGATACGGGCTCATAAGGGAGACGAATGGAAGACGACCTTTAAGGCCAAGGACGGTCTGTACAAGTGGCTAGTCATGTCATTTGGGCTATCTAATGCCCCGAGCACGTTTATGAGAGTTATGGCGCGGGTGTTACGGCCCTGCATGAGCAAGTTTTTGGTGGTGTATTTCGATGACATACTTATCTATAGCCAGACTCAGGCCGTCACCTCGATCATCTGAGGCTTCTTTTTGTCACCTTCCGCCGAGAGAAATTGTATGCGAATTTGAAGAAGTGCTCCTTCCTTTCTGAGTCTATTCACTTCCTGGGATTCATCGTGTCATCTACCGGAGTATCTATTGACCCTGAGAATGTCAAATCTATTCGCGATTGGTCTGTGCCAGCGAACATCCACGAGGCTCGCAGCTTCCACAGACTTGTCACCTTCTATAGGAGGTTTGTCCAGGGGTTCAATATGATCATGGTCTCATTCACGAGCTGTCTTAAGAAATGGACCCCCACCCCAGCCACTAGAGCATTTGAAGAAATCAAGGAGAGATTGACGACGAATGTCGTTCTGAGACTTCCTAATTTTGGTCGTACGTTCGAGGTCGCATGTGACGCGTCTGGTGTGGGTATTGGTGGCTTATTGAGACAAGGACATCAAGTTTCCTACTTTAGTGAGAAAATGAACGAGACCAAGCAGAAATAGTCGAACTATGATCGAGAATTTTATGCGATTGTCCAGTTTTTGCGCTACTGGAGGCACTACCTCTTTCCCCAGGAGTTTGTGCTCTATTCAGATCACCAAGCGTTACGATATTTAGATTCGCAGAGCAAGTTGGGACATCGCATGCCAAGTGGGTCGAGTACCTACAGGATTTCCATTACGTTCTCAAACACCGAGCTAGTGTTGAGAACAAGCTGGCCGATGCAATGAGTCGTCGGGTCTCCTTGCTTCAGACGATGACCACACGCGCAGATGGGCTTGAGAGAGTGATTTTAGATTATCCGACATGCCCCAATTTTGACGAGATTTATACTGCCTTGTCCCGAGACCCCCCCCCCGACCCTGTTGAGAGCTATCAGATCTTTGAGGGATATTTGTACCAGGGCTCCCGCCCGAGCATACCTCAGACTTCCTACTGTGATTACCTGATTTGGGAGTTGCACGCGGGCGGGGCCGCTGGGCACTTTGGGCGAGATAAACCTATCGACATTGTTGACGACCGCCTCTACTGGCCCAGTCTTAAGAAGGATGTGGCTCGTGTTGGCCGTCACTGTCGTATCTGCCAAACGACAAATGTCACCAAGCAGGACACGGGTATGTACATACCTTTACCTATCTCACACCGCCCTTGGGAGGACATCAACATGGACTTCGTGCTCGGGTTCCCCCGCACTCTTCGTAGATACGATTCAATCTTCGTGGTGGTCGATCGGTTCTCGAAGATGGCGCATTTTATTGCGTGCCGCAAGACGGCGGATGCTTCACATGTAGCATCCATTTTTATGAGGGACGTTTTTAGACTGTATGGTCTGCCCAAATCTATCGTGTCAGACCGCGATGTTAGATTCATGAGTTACTTCTGGAAGACCCTATGACACAAGACTGACACCACACTTAGATTCTCCTCGGTATATCAACCACAGTCGGATGGGTAGACAAAAGTAGTAAACCGTAGCTTAGGAAACCTATTGAGGTGTTTAGTAGGAGAGCATGTAGGTAGTTCGGATCTTGACCTTTCGGTCGCGGAGTTTGCATACAACAGTTCAATCAATAGGTCTACTGGGTTGAGTCCATTTCATGTAGTGTCAGGATATGACCCTAGGAAGCCTATAGACCATGTTTCTAGTCCCTTGGAGTCGCGCCCTAGTGAGTCTATCAAGTCTTTTGCACAACATTTGCATGAGTTGCATGAGTCGGTCTGCAGACGAATAATAACGAGCAATGATAATTATAAAACTCATGCAGATAGGAGAAAGCGGGAACAAGTATTTCAAGAAGGTGAAAAGGTAATGGTGTGAATCCGCCCTGAGAGGCTCCCTTTGGGGACTGCCAAAAAACTAAGCGTCGGGTGAATGGGTCACTACTCTGTTATAAGTCGCATTGGGATAAAAACCTACCGGCTCGATATACCAGCAAGTATGGGAATCCATCAAGTATTTAATGATGAGGATCTGACGTCATACTACGAGCCTCGCGAGTTTGTGGATCCGAGAAGTGGAGACACCCTGCCGCCCCCACCTCCACTCCCGTTACCTTACCACCCTCATAGCCCACCCACATTTGATGGCCACCATAGTCCACCTACTGCTAACACCTACCCACCTAGGGATTCGTCTTTTTGGTTTCACCGATGACACCGTCGATCACACCGGAAGCCAACACTCGACAGATGAGCGATGAGAGCATCACAGAGATCGGATCCCACCAGTTTGTTCCTACCACAGGCGGGCCGCGATGTCGCTACTTGGTACATTGGCAGGACCGTCTCGATGCAGATGACGCTTGGATACTACCAGCAGAGCTCGATCGACTCGCCCCTAGATTTCGACTTCAGTACGATCGTCTCCATTTCTCGGAGATGAATATTTTTCAATCGGGGGGAGTTGATGGGTATCCATCAGATCGTGCACCAGGAGAGTTTCGCCGCAAGGCGGGACCCATGTTCATGTATTTGTGCAGGAAGGCTCGATCGGATCGCCAATCCGACTCCACGGATGTGTCTGGATCCGCGTCGCGAGTCAAAATCATATATTACTATGTTTTTTTTTATTTATTTTAGTGTATTTTGCGGGGCCCCACCTCCGGCCAATCATAGTCGTTGAAGTTGGGATGCCCTAGCTTTTTATTTTATTATAAATAGGCTTGTAGGGTGTCTGGTTTGATTCATTGCAGGTTTTGGAGAGTTTCTTCCCGGAACCCCGCGATCCCGTCACAGTGCCGACTCCGTAGAACCCTAGGTGACGACTCTTAGGTGGTTTTTTTCCTTCCCAAGAAACACCTAACCCTAGCCTCCATTTTCCATCCCGTTGCCACTACTACAGCCCGGAACCTCCTCCACCGCCATTACCGCACTTCTCCCTCCCCGTATAGCCGGTCGGCACCTCCCAGCCCACCACTGCCCCCTCTAAACTCCCTCCTTGCACTCGGCCAGCAAACCAGCCGTTGGTTTTCATTTCCCCAGCTCATATTTCCCGTGGATCCACCTTCTCGCAGCCTTAATTCTCTAGATCAGTCCAGATCTGAGAATTTCAGCCCCCGATCCGTCATCCCGTCCTACTTCATCCCTTAGCCCGGATCCGCCACCAAACATCAGATTCATTCACATCTCGCCTGAATCTACTCTTACGTGGTCGGATCTATCTATTTCTGGCACGATTCCACCATCCACCACCGAGGACAGCAACCTCCATCATTCCCACGCCATCGGTTCTACACTCGATCGTCGTCTCACGCATCCGGCTCTGAAATCTCTAGTGTCTCGGGCAGCCCCCTGCTTTGGTGAGTCCCTTGTTGTATTGGTTGATGTGATTTGACATTATTACTGGATTGTCTACTTTATTTGTTGGGAATCGCACTTGTAGAATTTTGTTTGCAATCCGCTTATAACTTGTAGGTGAGATCTATTCGCCGCACGCTTAGCCTTGGCCCTCCGAGCAGAGGAAATTCATTAGATATTTGCTGAATTGAATGCTTGTTTTTTTGTTCTTTAATTAACTACGCGGGTTGGAATTTTTATTGCTCTATTTATTTTGTCGCCGTCACCGACGGTTTTCATTGCATTTAGATTTGAGTTATTGTGTCACATCCGCATTCCACCCCTAGAAGTCTAGGTTTTGTGCACCCTCGTAGCCTACCCTACATCAACTTTAGGTTTAGTTAGAATTTCACCGGCACTACACCTATGATACTGCAGAGTTTCACATTCATTATCCTACCCGGATACCCGGCATCAGCCAGGACTTCCTTTGGTTACTTGAAATTAGTTGGCATGCTTTATAAATGGAGGAATTTGTTAAATCTACGGTTTGGAATTATGTGGTTAGACATTATGATGGGGATCAGCCACAAAATCGTGCTCGATGGAGGAGATCGGGTCACCACTCGGCGAGACCCGTTTTTGCATACTTGTCAAACATGCATTGATTGAATTGGCGATCCGAGACCGCGAGCGCGTCCGGAGCGTCGTTTTACATTTTATATGTATTTTATGTTATTTTTTTTTCTTGTATTTAGTGTTTTAGGACACTGGGCGTAACGAACAATCATAGTCGTGCACGTCGGGTGCCAAACTCCCCCCTCGTTATAAATATGAGCGGTCCTTTACGATTCTTGTACTTTGAGAGAATCTAAACAAGGAAATCCTATCGTGGTGCGACGCCGCGAGATCTCGAGGTGCGACGTCCTGATTCGTTATCAATGTTCTTACTTTTCCTTTTTCATCCACTGTTTTTTGTGAAGTCGCTGTTAACTTACCTTTTCCCCACAATTCCCTCCCAAAACCACTGAACTGTTGTTGTTCACTGTCTTCCCCAGTAACCTACAATTGAAATTTCCCTTCCCCTGTCTGTCAGGGCCATCTCCCAGGATCGCCAGCCGGCAGCCGGTGCAACCGCCCGCTTGGCTGCTCAAAGGCCACACGTCTCTTTCCGAGGCGGGTTGTTGAGGTGGGGGCTCGATCCACCTCCTACCTTTCGCGGACACCTAATGAGCCGCGGAAGCGTCATCTAGCGGGACGAGCCCCACCTCAACAACCCGCCTCGACGCCACGCAGCTGGTTTCCGCAGCCAAGCGGGCCTGAGAGTTGGGGTGTATGGTCGCGGACTGTCATCATCCCTGAGCAGCCCAGCGCCAGGCGGGGTATCATAAAAGTCGCTTCCGCGGAACACCTATCACCAACTGAGCCGTCTTATCAGTTGGAGATAGGTGTTCGCGGAAGCGTAACTTATCTAGGAGGTACGGGGATCGAGCCCCCACCTCAACAACCCGTCTCGACGCACGCAGCTATGATCCTGCTCCTTGTGATCAAGCGGGCCTGAGGAGAAGGTTGGGGTGTATGGTCCGCGGGACCTCCCGGCTGCCCTCATGGATCCTGGGTTAGAAGGCCCAACGAACCATGATCTCCCACGCCTGCAACCGCCAACCACACGTCGCAACATCATCCCTGGACTTCCAAAAGCCACTCACTCCTTCTCCCTCAACAGAAGGAACGAAGATCCCCTGTCGAACAGGACTTCCAGCCACTCTCTCGATCTATTCTCTCATAGACCGCCACTTTCCTATAAATTTTATTCCTCCTCCAGGCTTGCCCCAGTCCGTGAAGCTCCACAACAACCGGCGGCTATCCCTTCAGACCCAACAACCAACAATCCTTCCCCTCTCCACAGATCCATATAAGCCGGTTTTCCTCTTCTCATTCCTCACGGATCCCTCCTACGACATCCAGCCCTAGCCCAGTTACATTGTCTTCTCCCTCTCAGCTGCCGACTCCAGTAACTTCTCACTTCAGACCGCATTCCCTTCCCTCTGTGAACCCCAGCAGCACTATTCATCAATCTTCATCATTGATACAGGTCTCATCCAGTGTCGTCTCATCCAGGAAGCCCTCTCTCGACCCCATTCTAGTCCAGAGAAGCCCGCACTCCCTCTACCTAGCATTGTCGAGTCGAGTCTTCTCGTCCCAGAAGTTCTCACAACCATTTCTCTCGTGAATCCCACATCCAGGAAATCTCTTTGTCGATCTCATGAAACCACCGGCATTCCTCCATTGGAGCTTAATGCATGTGAATATTAATTTAATGTGTCCAGTTATTTTGGATTAAATGTTTTAATGATATCTGATATTTGTTAGTGAAAATCAAGCCTTGAATGTGCTTTGTGTCATTTTCATAATTTCTATAAAACGTATTTGTGCAAATTGTAGTTTAAATCATCACTTGTGAAAGAACGTGATTATTTACTTACGCGCGCAAAATTATTGTGAACATTGCGTTGGTTTGCTAGCCGCTTATAAATTTATTGCTAACATTTAATTCCGGGTTAATTCAAAACACCACAGGACCGCGGGGATGCAACACAAGGGGCCCACCGGGGTGCAACATGGGGAAAGCCCAAACATGCGGTCCCACACACACGGTCCTGGGCTTGGTCGCATTCATTTCACATATGCACGTAGGATTGCCTCTTCACAGCCCGTCCTGCGTCACATTAATATTGAAATAAAACTCAATAAATTTTCTCAATGGTGATTATAATTCACCAGCAACATTTATGAAAAAAGATATCACTATTTTCTAAAATTGATTTCTATCAGCAGGCAACCATATTGAGTCCTAAGCAGATTTTGGTATCAAGAAAACTAGAAATCCACTTTATAATAAAGAAAGAAAGAAATGAAAATTCCGGATTCTGAGCTAATGAAGCATTGGATACCCCAACCTGATGGTAAAGGAATTACACACAAATAAGAACATTTGGCAGAATATCATAAAGATGATTGAGTAAAGGAAAACAATGAACATTCGTATTGGTCATCAAAGGTGTCATCATTGCATCAAAGATAATTCTAAGAGAAAGAAAACATAAGAGATCCTCTGATCTGGCAAACTGCCTCGATTATTCTATGAAAGTTAACAATTAAGATTAACAACAAATTTAAACTCAAATGAAAGACAAATGAAGAGAAGTACCTCTTCAAAATGGAGAAATATGTTGCGTTTACTGAGGACAGAAAATTTTGCAGTAACCAGCAACGTCGCGCCTTCTTGCTCCTAAGGGAAAATGCCAATCAAGTACATTACAACATAGAGGACCAACAGAGCATCATGTTATATTTTGTGTATTTTTCTAGTGGTTTTAGTTCTTTTCTACGGGCCCTACCATACTCTATTAGCAATGAATTCAAAAGTTTGCAGGGTTAAAACTGACAACATGCAGCAAATAATGTAAAAATTATCAAAAAGAGGTATAAATCTGTTACGGTCCCGCCATGATATCCTTGGTTCCGCCTTGTCTACTTTCTATTTTATTATTATGTGTGTTTTTGATCCTCCGTGCCTAAGCCCAAGGAAGGGACATTTTGGTGTGACTACTTAAATACCCGGATGGGTGAACCAAAGGGACAAGGAAAAACATCTTTATTTTAATTTCTCATTCCTCTCTCTAGTTCCTATCTCTCTCTCTAACTATTCTTCTACCTCACGAAACCCGCAAGCCCGAGCCCTAGCCGCCCCGTCGCGATTTCCGCAATCCGCTCCCACCGCCTTCGTCGTTCGTAAGCCGCAAGCCGCCACCATAGCTCGCCAGAGCTCCTCCTCCCTCGAGGACTTTCCCCCTCTTCCCCATGCACGCGCTGTCAATCTAGGGCGTGTAACATCTTGGCATTAGAGGGAACTCTCCTCCCCGCAGCCGAAACTCCTGATCTACCCTCTTCTATCACTGTTGCGGCCTCCCCATCCATCCCCACGTGCATCGAATCCCCGGACACTTCGCATAGCCGGCTCCGCCCCGCCAACCGAACTCCAACAACGACGGGGGCTCCGCCCCGACCTGTTCCGCTTCGATTGGCTCCACCCCGGCTTGCTTCGCCCCACCAGACTTTGTCCAGCCATCTCTGCCCCGACCGCTCTCCGCCAGCCCTCCCCCACACCGCATACTGCTCGGCTCCTCCATCGACGGGGGCCCCTTGCTCGCTGCCTCTATCAAGCTGCTTCCGCCGCCGGTCCCTCCTTCCTCCAATCCCTCCAGTGTCAATCGCTCACCAATTTCACCCCAAGCAATGACCGAACCGCCCTCCCTCTCTCAAATTTTCAAGTCTCTCGCCAACCTCCTAGTGAATAACAACATTGCACTGATCAGCGTCATCACTACCCAACTAGCGGTTGACCGAATGGTCCACCCAGCCACGGGCTCCTCCAACGACGTGCTGATTCCGCCAACCCCACCAGAGTTCTTTCACCCGAGGCACGAGGGCAATGGTGTTCCCCGCTACATGCAGCTGGATTTTCCACTATTCGACGGCCACGAAAACCCCTTGGCCTGACTTTCTCGTTGTGAGCAGTTCTTCGCCCATCAACGCACTCCTTGGGAAGAGTGGCTCAATATTGATTCATTTCACCTGATGGGCCCTGCCCAACTTTGTTTTTCCAGCTGCAACGGGAGAAACCACACCTATCCTAGGAAGATTTCAAAGTGAACTGCACCCTCCACTTTGGGCCACCTCTCCACGCAATACCTTGGGGGATCTCATTTCTCTCCGGCATATCGACCCGATCAACGAGACCTCGAACAGTTTCAGGTCTGCTTGGCCCGCACTTCCTCAGTTCTTTCAACATAGAAGGTGTCCATTTTCACGGCAGGACTCCATGAACGCTTCCGCATGGACATGGAATTTCAGGCCCCCGCGGATCTGACGACTGCAATGAGTTTGGCTCGCATCTGCTAGAAGCATCTGCTCTTGGATCGCCCCCATCTACATCCCCAGACACCGAAGGGCCTAGTCGTACCCTGCGCCTTCTGCCATCACCCACAGTCAGTCTCCTTGCTCTGGCCCGCGATGTCGACCGCCCAGATACCATTCGTCGACTGTCTCCACAGGAGATGCGTGACCGTCGTGCCAAGGGCCTCTGTTACAACTGCAACAAGCCATTTTTTCGTGACATCGTTGCAAGCGTCTCTTCTGGTTGGAGGTCGACGAACCGGCTGCAGAACGGGATACTAACACTGACATGGGGGATCCTATGCCAACCGTCACCGCGGAACAGCTTGAGAGCAAGCTTATCGTCGGGTAGGGTGGAAATATTACGGTTCCGCATTGTCTACTTTCTATTTTATTATTATCCGCGTCTAAGCCCAAGGAGGGGGCATTTTGGTGTGACTACTTAAATATCCGGATGGGTGAACCAAAGGGACAAGGAAAAGCATCTTTATTTTAATTTCACATTCCTCTCTCTAGTTCATATCTCTCTCTATATTCTACCTCACGGAACCCGCAAGCCCGAGCCCTAGCCGCCCCGTCGCGATTTCAGTGATCCGCTCCCACCGCCTTTGCCGTTCGTAAGCCTCAAGCCGCCGCCATAGCGCGCTGGAGCTCCTCCTCCTCCCTCAAGGACTTCCCCGTGCACGCACTCTCAATATAGGGCACGTAACAAAATCATGAATTTCTTATACAGGACTAGGAAACGTGATGTAAAGCAAATATATTCATTTTGTTATGCAAATGGCATAGAAGACTTTGGCTCTGTTTGGGACAGCTCTGGCGGATTGAAAAGCTGCTGTCCGGATAGAGCTGTTTTAAAATAGATTTCTGGGGAGCAGTTTGAAAAGCTGCAGAGTGTTTGGGTATTCTGTGCAGAAGTGCGCTCAATCGCCCGAGGAAGGACGTCGGGGGCTCGGAATCGCCGGAGGAAGGCCGTCAGGGGCTCGGAATCGCCGGAGGAAGGCCGTCCGACCTCTAAGCATGTTCCATCTGAAGAAACCATTAGATTTCCAAAACCTGTGATAGAGAAAGCTATTTTGCAAGAGCAGAAGCTGGGGGAGGGAGATTTCTGAAAAGCTGCAAAACAGCTCTGGCGGATTGAAAAGTTCTTCACAGAGAGCTGTCCCAAACACATATAAAACAGCTCTGGCGGCTGGAATAGAGATTTTCCAGCCGCCAGAGCTGCGCCAAACAGACCCTTTAATGGATGTAGAAAGTGATTTTGGTGGTCGCAACTCACAATTTAAATAATTCAAAAAAAAACTCCACCTTCAATCAGAAAAAAAAAAACATTCCTTTTAAATCCGTTAGAAAATCTCATTTAATCTGGGCCCATTATGTAACATTTAGGGTCCGTTCGTTTGTACGGAATTGAGCTCTTGGAATTTGAATTGAAGGTCTAATGCCAATTCCATTGTTCGTTTGCACGCTTGACATTGAAATTTGAATTTTAATGAATTCCGTGGAATTCATTTTGAACTCAAGACAATTCTTTCCAATATATATAAGAATTGAACAATTCCGTGTGAGACATATTTTTAAGGTAGCCGCGTGATTTTCACCCGAGAGTGAATGTTGTCGCACGGGCACTGGGTTTTTGCCTGTGAGCGCGTTTTTCGCGGAGGCGGGCATTTTTCATCAGGGCGCCGTATTTCGCCATGGCAGGCATTTTTTTTCACTCAGATGCTAATTTTTCGGCCGGACGTGAATTTTTCCGGGCGGGAGCGAATTTTTCGTCCCGGCGCGAATTTTTCGCCCCGACGAGAAATTTTCATCCGAGAGCAAATTTTATCTCCCAGCGCGATTTTTTTGCCCGAGTGCGATTTTTTCAACCGGGTGCGAATTATTTGCCCTGGTGTGATTTTTCGGTCGGGTGCAATTTTTTTTTTCATCCGGACGTGATTTTTACGTCGGGCGCAATGTTTTTCGCCCGGGCACGATTTTTTTGCCTGGCACGATTTTTTTTCGTCCGGGAACATTTTTTTTCGCCCTACCGCGCTATTTTCGCCCAACCGCGATTTTTTCGCCGGAGCGAAAATTTTTCGCCGATGCGCGCATTTTTCGCCGGGGCGGCGTATTTCGTCTTGACGCGAGTTTTTTTGCCCGAACGCGATTTTTCGCCCAGGCGCGAATTTTTCACCCGCAAATTATTTCGCCCGGGTGTGATTTTTCGACCGGGCGTGATTTTTTTTCGCCCGAGCGCAATTTTGTTTCCCGGGCGCAATTTTTCGGTCGGACGCGATTTTTTACACCTCGGCGTGATTTTTATTCAGGAACGATTTTTTTCTCCCGACCGCGCTATTTTTGCCTGACCGCGATTTTTTCGCCTGAGAGCGAATTTTTCGTCGATTTGCACATTTTTCGTCGTGGCGTCGTATTTCGCATTGGCGCGCATTTTTTTTGCACGAGCGCGATTTTTTCGCCCGGGCGCGTTTTTCCTCTCGTGCGAGATTTTTCCCCAGAACGAGATATTTTCCCCCGGGCGAAAAAATCACGCTCGAAAGACAAAAACTGTCCCGGGCGACAAAATGCGCCCAGGCGAAAAAAAGCAACCGAACGAAAAAATCGAAGCCATGTGCCAAATTCGCGTCAGTGGGAAATTTACGCCCGTGAGAAAAAAATCACGGCCGCGCGAAAAAATCTCGCCGGGTCGAAAAAACTTGCGGCCGGGCAAAATTATCGCTCTTGTACGAAAAATTCGTTGTTATAACGCACAGTTGTTTATAATATTTTCCAATTTTTATATTGAATTGTATTCAACAAACGAACAAAAGAATTAAGCAATTACATAATATTCAACAATATTCTTTATTAGGCGAACACTGGAATTGAAATTAGTCACCAATATTTAATTTCACAATATTCACCAATATTCAATTCCAATAACGAATTTCAACTCCTTGCAAACGAACGGACCCTTATTGTTTTTCTCTCCCCTCTTTAGTCACACATCATGTATAAGACTTTTTTCTCTCTTTTTCTCATCTATATATTTGTACTCATTCTTTGTATTTGATACAAGTGAACATATATACAAGGTTGGTTTTTTTCCTTCTCTACATGGTATCAGAGCCACCGATTCTCCTTGAGCAGCTTCACCTTTCTTACCCGCGCGGTCTGTCTTCTGTCCGCTACCCGCTCGGCTTCTTGCGGCCTGCCTTCCTGTCCGCTCCGCTCCTCTTCTTCCGCTTCCTATTCTTCTCCGTGGTTCCACCTCTCCCCTCAGGCATTTTATAGCCTTCCCCTTCTCTCTCTCTCTCTCTCGTCGGGTCCACCTTCTCTCTCTCTCCTCCAGACTGCTGTCTCTTACGGCCTGTTCTCTTTCTGCGGCATGTCTCTCTTACGGCCTGGAACAGCTCGATGCGGCCTGTTGCTCTATCTTCCTCTCTCGCGACCTGCTCCGGTTCGTTGCGGCCTGCTATACCTCGTTGCGACCTACCTCTCCCGGCCTGCTTCAGCTCGATGCGGCTTGCCCTAGCTCGCTGCGGCCTGATCCTCCTCGCTGCGGACTTTCTCTCTTGCGGCCTGCTCCAGCTCGCAGCGGCCTGTCTCATTTGCGGCCTGCCTCTTCTGCGGCCTGCCTTGCTGCGGGTTGGTCCTGGTCGTTGCGGTCTCTCATCTCTTTTCGCTTGAGTCTTCCCTACTAGCGGTCTCTTCTCTCTGCCCGTCGTCGGCCTCCTGATTCTCGGACCGCTACTGTACTCAGCCAGACCGTGCGGCCTCTTGCCTTCCCGCATTTTGGTCGCGGTCTTCTCCTCTTTCCTTTTCTCGCGGCTTCTCTCTGTCCGCTACGGCCTGCTCTCTCTGCCGGCCTCCTCCTTTGGTCGCAGACTCCTCCTGCAGTTGGTGTCTTCCCATCGTGACTGGGTGGTCTCTGCTCTGGTCGCGCGGCCTTCTTTGTTGCCCGGTCTATTCTCCTAGCCGCCTCTCTTCTCCATGACATCCTCTGCTGATTCGGTTGGCACGATGGTTCCTCCTGCTGACCGCCCGGTCTCTCTCCCGGAAGTCCGCGATGAGCTTCGTATTACTACAATCTCTCTGACCGGCAAGAAAAATTTTGTGGAATGAGCACACTCTGTTCGCCGTGTCCTGCAATCTAAGGGGTTCCTTCATCACTTGACTCAGGCCGTTACCGGTACTCCTACTGATGATTGGTTACGCAATGATGGTCGGGTGCAGACTTGGCTTCTTAATTCTCTTGATGGTGAATCTTATCGCCTGGCCATGTACCATGAGACGGCCAAAGGGATGTGGGACGAGCTCCACACCCTTTACTCTGGCAAGGATAGTCTCCACCATCTGTATACATTATCACTGCTCTTCAGGCCCTTGATAGCAGTGGCGCGACCGATCTGACGTCCTTTGTTGCTCAGGCTCAGTCTCTGGTCGAGGCTTGGATCCACCATCAGCCTCCTACTCTGGATCTTGCTGCCCAACATGCCCAAAAGGAAGTTGTGGGTATAGCCATGATGATGGCCCGGGTCCCGCATCATCTTCACAGTGTACGAGCTCACATCCTCTCCTCTACTGTTACCCCATCTTTCTCCGATGTGTGCCCGATGCTTCTCAAAGTCTCCCCGCCTCCGGATGTGCCCGGGCCCCCTTCTCCGGCTCTTGTTCAGCAGGCCCCTGCTCCCTTATTGTCTCTTCCATCTTCTGCTCGTGGAGGCCGCTCTGATTCTCGCGGCCGGGGTCGGGGTGGCCGGCCTCGGCCTAAGGCCCTAAGTGCCCGTTCTGCGACAAAGATAGGCATCTTGAAGCCACGTGCTATCGCAAACATGGTCGTCCTCCTCGTCCGCAGGCCTCTGTTGCTGCCACCGACTCCTCTTCCACTTGTACTGACCTCGACGAGGTTCGTCTTCAGCTCCAGCATCTTCATGGCCTGCTTAGCCGCCCGCCTGCCTCGGTTGCCTCTGCTGCCTCCATCTCTAATGAAGGTATCGTCTGTCTCTCCTCTGGCCCACGATGGATCCTCGATTCTGGTATCACTCATCACATCACCTCTGTTCGGCCGCCTCAGTACTTGTCTTCACCTCACCCGAAGTACATTACTGTGGCCAATGGGGCATCTGTTCCTGTCTCTGGATGTGCTGATATTCCCCTCACCTCTTCTCTCCTTCTGCGCTCGGCTCTTCACGTTCCGGGATCTTCTTTCAATTTACTTTCTGTTGGTCGCCTTACTATTGATTCTAATTACTCTGTGACATTTACTTCCTCTTCTTTTCTCATACAGGATCAGCAGACGCGGACTATCATTGGTAGGGGGCGGCTGCAGAATGGGCTCTACCTTCTTGACGACTCTCCTACTATCCTCGCCTCTATCTCCTCTTCGGATTGGCATCGCCGTCTGGGTCATGCTCCTCTTCCCGTCCTCTGGAAGGCTCTTCCAGATGTTTCTCTTCCTGCATTTCAGCGTGACACAAGAATTTTGGGCAAACAGCCCCGTTCATCTTTTCCTTCTTATTGTACTCGGAGCTCCGCTCCTTTTATTTTGGTACACTCTGATATATGGGGTCCGTACAAAATCACTAGTATTTCTGACTACCGGTATTTTCTTACTTTTATTGATGATTACTCTCGCATGACGTGGTTGTATCTCCTCCGGGATCGCTCTGAGCTTCCCCGCGTCTTCCGGGCCTTCATACTTGAGACTCGCACTCAATTCTCTGCACCAATTCGTACCATTCGTACTAACAATGCACGTGAGTAACCAGTCATACCTTCGCGACTCTCTGCTCTGAGTTCGGCATTCTTCACCAAACCTCGTGTTCGTATACTGCACAACAGAATGGTGTCGCCGAGCGCAAGAATCGTCACCTTCTTGATGTCGCCCGTTCCCTTATACTTCAAATGCGGGTTCCCAAACCGTACTGGCACTATGCACTCTCCACGGCGTGTTTTCTCATCAATCGTCTTCCTTCTTCCATCCTCCAGTATGCTACTCCCTTCAGCCTGCTCTTTCCCTCCACTCCACCTTTTCTCGTTCCTCCCCGGATTTTTGGGTGTACTTGCTACGTTCACCAACTTGGTCCCTCCACCGACAAGTTGGATCCCCGTGCCGCCAAACATATCTTTGTGGGCTACTCGCGCACTCAAAAGGGTTATGTGTGTTATTCGTCTGCTACCCGCAAGGTTACTGTCTCTGCGGATGTCACTTTCCGTGAGGATCTTCCCTTCTTCTCTGATCTGGCTATCGCTCCTGATCCAGACCCCGTCGTTCGTCATGTCATCCCTGCTCCTCCTCATCTACTCCTCCTGCCCTACCTCTGGTCCGTCCACCACCACCAGTTATCCGGGTCTATTTTCGTCGCTCTCCTCATCCCGTTGCCCCTCTGCAGTCGGCTTCGACCTCTGGTGCTCCGCTACCTGCTGCTCCGGCTATCGCATCCACCGCTCGTCCGATGGCGAATTACGTCTCTCTCCATCGTCTTTCTCCACCTCTTCTTCACTTTGTCACCTCATTATCCTCTGTTTCTGTCTCTAACTCTTTGCAGGAGGCACTTCAACATCCAGGCTGACGGGCTGCCATGTACGAAGAAATGACGGCCCATTGGGCCAACCAGACCTGGGTTCTGGTTCCCTTACCTCCAGGTCAGCACCCTGTTAGGTGTAAATGGGTTTTCGTCATCAAGCATGCTCCGGATGGCACTATTGCCCGCCTGAAGGCCCGTCTTGTGGCTCGTGGCTTCACACAACAGGAGGGTCTCGACTATGAGGAAACCTTTTCTCCGGTGGCTAAGCTCAACACCGTCCGTGTTCTTCTCTCCGTGGCGGTGCACCGACACTGGCCCCTTCATCAGCTCAATATCAAGAACGCCTTTTTGAATGGCGACCTTCAGGAAACCTTCTACATGTGCCAACCGCCCGGGTTTGAGACCACGGGGGAGTCTCGGGTGTCTTCTCAAGAAATCCATCTATGGTCACAAACAGTCCCCTCAGGCGTGGTTTGACAAGTTCAGCAAGGTGGTTTGGGACATGAAGTTCACTCGGAATTCTGCAGATTTCTCCTTATTCACCCGACACCGGGCCACTGGAATTGTCCTTCTGTTGGTTTATGTTGATGACATACTACTCACTGGGGATGACTCAAAGGGGATTCAAGAGGTCAAATAACATCTGAGAAATGTGTTTCAGACTAAAGACCTGGGGCATCTTCACTACTTGGTCTCGAGATCGCACGACGGCCGGACGGGCTGGTCCTCTCCCAACGGAAGTATTGTCTCGATCTTCTCAAAGACGCTGGTCAGTCTGGTTGCAAGCCAGCTTGTACTCCGATGGAGGCAAATCACAAACTGTGTGCTCATGCTTCTAATGACGATTTGCTTCTTCCGAACCCGAAATACTATCGACGTCTTGTGGGAAAGTTGATCTATCTAACGGTCACGAAGCCGGATATATCGTTTGTCGTTGGGGTTGTCAGTCGGTTCATGCATGCCCCCCGGGTTTCTCATCTCCAGGCGGTTGAACGGATTCTCTGATACCTTAAGGGAGCTCCGGGTCAAGGGCTGGTTTACAAAACCTCCGACTCAGCTCCCGCATTGGTCGCTTATTTCGATGTCGATTATGTCGGTTCCCTGGACGATCGGAGGTCAACAAGTGGGTTCTGTACTTATTTTGGTGGTCATCTCATTACATGGAAAAGTAAGAAACAAGTTGTGGTCGCTCGTTCCTCTGCGGAAGCTGAATACCGATCGATGGCCTCGGTTGTCTCAGAACTCACATGGCTTGAAAGTCTCCTTACTGACCTGGGAGTAAAACTCCCCTCATCTGCTGTTCTATTTTGTGATAGTCAAGCCGCCATACACATAGCAAAGAATCCGGTGTTTCATGAGCGCATAAAACATATCGAAGTCGATTGTCACTTTATTTGAGAGAAGGTTCAATTGAAGAAACTTGAATTAAAGCATGTTCCGGGCACTGATCAAGTTGCTGACATTCTCACAAAGGCCTTATCAAGTACCCTGTTCTACCAGTGTTCGTCCAAGCTGGGTGCATATGACCTATACGCTCCAACTTGCGGGGGAGTGTTAGAAAAGCCCATTTAGTCTAGGCCCATTATGTAACATTTATTGTTTTTCTCTCCCCTCTTTAGTCTCACATCATGTATAGGACCTTCTTCTCTCTTTCTCTCATCTATATATTTGTACTCATTCTTTGTATTTGATACAAGTGAACATATATACAAGGTTGGTTTTTTTCCTTCTCTACAAAATCTTTCCAAGAACGGTTATTTGGATACTAGGTAGCCTTGAAAGCTTTTACTGTTAACCTTATAGGGAGGGACTCCAAACTGCTGAAAGTCAACAAATTTGTGAATCTCTAAAAGAAGATTACGCGGGGAGAATCTATAGGATGTGGACTTATGATGCTCTAACCCTAAATGTAACACACGTGAGCATGCGATGAATGCAATTGACCGACGATGAACCCTAAAATGAAGATGCAAATGAATACAAGCATACAATCCAAAGAACTAACGAAGGATAGCCCTAATGTAACGTATATGCGATTACTCAATAATGCAAATACTTTCTGACGCGCAATTAATTAAACAAATTAATTTTAACAACTTGTGCAAGCGTCGCAATTGATTACAAATATTGCAATGAAAATAAGCAGACAATAATTACAAGTTAATTGAGTCTGCACTGAAATTAAAATGAGAAACAAATAATTTTTGAATGCCAATAAAGAGATACGTAAATCAAATTATTCAAGCCAAATATGTTGAAATTTGAAGTGAAAGTGGCGGTTTGGGCAAACTGTTCGCGCGGACTGAGCGGACAAGAGTGGCGACTAGACAGTTCGGCAAGTTTCAGCGTCATCTTGTTCCCAGGATGTGACCGAACGGATAGGGTTGTTATCCGCGGGAGTTGCGGACTCATCTGGAGTTCGCCGAGTCCGGCTGTTGCGGACTCTTCTGGAGCTCACGAGATCGCCATGGTTTGTGCCTTTGATCTTGTTCTGTTGGAGTGGTTTGGTGGTGACCGCAGAGTTCGCCAATTAGTGCGGACTAGTGTTTAAGTCCGCCAGATTGTGCGGATTGGTTCTTGAGTCCGTCAGTTTGGAGTTCGTGTTGTGGACTCTTGGTGGTGTGAACTTGGTCTGGATTTGTACCAAGTTTGGTTGTGCTCAATTCACAGAGTTCGTCGGTTAGTGCGGACTGCTTTTCTATCCGCAGAGTTCGGCAGCTTGACATCCTGATTTGTGCTTGTCACGGGCTCGTAGTGTGTGGACTGGTTGTCTATCTGGCAGTTCGACTAAACGGGATTGTGCCTTAGTCTCGGGTTGTGGATGTGCGAACTGGAGCAGTGTTCGCAGGGTGTGCGGACTGGGTGTTGTATCCGCAGTGTCCGCAGGTGTGGCGGACTGGTCCCGGTTCTGGCCTTGACGGTGATGTTCAAGGCAGATAGGCTTTTTGTCCGGCCTTGTTGGTGCGACCTTGGCGGAGGGGCTTATTCGGCCGTCATGTGCGACCTTGACGGACAGGCTTTGTGTCCGCACTATATGGACAGGTTTTGTGCTAGCTGCGAGATGGGTGGTGATTCTATCGGTTAGGGTGGTGACCACACTGCTTTTTGCGCCTATAAATAGGACCCTTTATCACATCAACAGAACAACCGAATGAACGGTAAGTGAGCTCGGGTTATTGCTGCGAACAGGTTTTTGTATCCGCGAGGTTTGAGAAGTTAACTGGTTTTGCTGTTGCAGATTGTGCATCTAGCGCTGAGAAGCTAGGGACTTGGTTCTGACTTGCGTCAGGGATCAGTGCGGGTAGTTGTGGATACAATCGGCGGTTAGCAGCAAGTCGCGGCTTGCGAACAGGCGGTCTTCTCTTCGGCAATCTTTCCCAGTTCAAGAAGAATGTCCGCTTCTGGCGGTCAATCTGTTCAGTTCGGCAGCAACTGTTCGCGGTTATCTGGAGGCTAGGCGATCTCGCGGTTAGACGGCTTGCATATTGTGGACAAAGTTCTTCAGCTTGGAATAACGGGGTGTCTGCGCGGTTAGGTTGCGGTCTGGCGACTTGACGGCTTCAGCAGACTCCTTAGTTCAGTTCGACAGAGTCGGTGCTTATTAAGTCTATCGGCGCGGCTAGTTTTTGTCTTGTATGTTTTTGCTTCCATCAGATACATTGGTGAATCATGTCTTGTCATGTAGGTCTCGCAGTGTAAAGAAATTTGATAGTACAAGATTTACCTGCTCTTCTATTTGCATCTTGTTTAATTGGCTTGGTTAGGTTGAGTGTTCATGCGACCTGGTTTCCCGTTTTCCGCTTTCCACAAATTTTTACGAAGTATTACTAATAATAAAAGCTATCCATACAATGTGAAGAAATAAACACTAGAAAATAAAGTCACACCAAGAAATTGAAGCCGGTGGAGGTGGTGGCTGTCTGGAAATGAGAATCCTACTGTGTGGAGGGTTTCAGAGAGGGGTGGTGGCTGTTTGGTGGACTGGAAGGGCTGTTGGAGGAGGGGAAAATGTAGGAATGGTGTTTGGGAAAGCACTGGAGTGGATATATGGAAGAGTATTATCGTGGAAATGGAGGAGGGATGGAGAGACTTTTGGAAGGTGTTTGTGAGTGAATTTGGCGGTGTAAAGGGGATGGACAATAGAGTATAACAGCGGGGAGGTGGTGAATGATGTGATTTTGGGGCGGGAAGGGTTGGAATGCTGAAATCGGAGGAGAGTAGGGTCGGACCTGCTGCGGGAGGGGTGTTGGAAGGCGTATTTTGGATTGTAGATGTGCGGGAAGGCAAGGATATGCAACAGAGTGGAAGGGGAGCTGCGGATTTGGGGTGTAGAAGGTTGGGGAATCGCTGGAGTGGAGTTTTGGGTGGTGTATTGGGGCGGGAAAGGAAAAGGAGGCTTGGATCTGAGGTGGAGAGGGGTGGAATGCATGGCAGGGGATGGCAGGAGGCGGTAGGAGGGCTGCTGGGCTTGGGGAGGTGGTTGTATGCAGAGGAGGGAAGGGGGAGGCCGACGGCTGTGCTGGGAAGAGGCGGCAGCGGTTCGAGAAGGCCGGGGAGATGGTGGGGCGGCCGGAGCAGTGGTGGAAGGCTCAGAAGACTGGCGGATGTAGCTTATGGAGGGGATGGCATCGGCACCAGCAACGATGGTAGAGACGGATAAGCTTGGCATCGGCACCAGCAGCGATGGTAGAGACGGAGAAGCTTGGCATCGCACTGAACGGGAGAGGGACGTGTTACACCTCTCTCACGACCGAAGTGCGTTTACTCGATAAACCGCAATCCTCGATGCCCTATTTCGTCGACTGTTGGGAGATATAAAGGGCAGTGAATTAGGTTGAAATTATTTGACGACTACGATCGTCCGACGAATAAATCAACATAACTCTCAAAATACAAGTCAGAACAATAAACGATCGGAGACTATATGCACCCAAGGCAAGCCAGGTAAGACTCTATCGCTCCAGGTAGGTGTCTCTGCATAAGGTCATCATACCGTTGAAGTAACTGTGGATCCCATGTAATAAGCAAGTCGCAACAAGGGTGAAGGGTAGGGATATAATGGTAGTGGGTAGAGTTGTAGTGGAGGTCGGGGGTATAGGAGAGGCTGTAGTGATGGTGGAAACTAAAGCTAGAAGGAAATACTAGAGGCCCAAAACTAGGTGGCTCCACGTCTAGAGTCAAATCCTCAGCATTGAGAACTGGATGAATACCCGTATTCCTAGTAATATTAAGCTCGAAAATTTAACTCAGACACCCTCATGACTGTGTATGGACATATTCACCGAACATGCAAATTCATTGTTGTCCCCAATGGGAACCTCTCAAATAATACGCAAAACATCACTCAACCACCTTCTTTGAATATTCGTTTTCTCATGTGCTTACAGGCACGAGTTTTAAAATGTTCATTATTTAATATAACTTTACATCAAAATATGACATGCAAACTATGCGACAGAAGCAAATGCAAAATGATAAACTCAGCAAACTTACTAAATGCAGATTTTATGTGGCAGTGAGAGTTCCTAAAATGAGTGGTTTATCTGGTGGTTCCTTGGGTGGGGTGTAGAAACAATCGTCGAGTGTACGGTGAACACCCAGATACCTAAAGGGGACATCAGTAGTGAGATATAATATCATGGAATGACAAATATATCTCAAAGGCGTGAATCATCGGGGGGTTCACCAGGTGGTCAATAGAAAACTTTTGTATGGAAGGAATCCCCCGAAAGAATGTCGTAGATAGTGACGTATGGATGTAAATTAGGTGGTTCACTTGGTGGTATGTATGTAAATTCATCGTGAATGTGATGATCTAAAAGGACGTGTGATACAAAGACACAAGGATGTAGTCTCGGGGTCGATTGAACGTCTCCTAAAAGAAAGAACTTCTCAACTGGCTCTCCAAAAGTATCAACGGGGGGCTCATCAAATTGTTTATTTGTAGCAGGATGAACCTTAAGATGTGTGACATCGATAATAGCAGTGTCCTCATCGTCGAGATGGAAAGAGACAGTTACGACAATCTCGATGTTATGCTCTTAACCCTCACTGACTCACTTGGGATATGACTCACCACGATAATATGGGGAGGTTCAAGCAAGCATGCATGCAAGGGCTCCGTTTGGCGCGACATTTTTGCTCCAGTGAGTTTGGACAAAAACACCACCATCATAGAATGCCTGTTTGGCAAGACAAATGGTTATGACCACCACGAAGAAAAGAAAACTAGTTTTGAACATAAAAGTGGATGAAGTTCCTTATGTGAGGTCGGGCGTTAAACGACGGTTCATAACCACCGCGTTCATGACTGTCACCGCCATTCCAAATGGAGCCTAAGAAACCCTAAGAAGTTGTTGATGTGGCGGAAGTACGGACTGAGAAGATCTTACCATGAGGTTTTCTCCTCATAAACAAGTCTTGGTGGCTAGAGTTTCAAGATTACCATAAAAGTTAAACAAAATGGATATAAAGGGGTTTTATAATCATAGTTCCAAGAAATAGTGCAATTAAAGAAAGTTGACCGGACAAGTATCAAAACTACAATTGGAATCGGGGTCCTCGTGCAATTAAATCCCCTAGGACCAGGCTCTTTTGTATATAAGCGGGATCCTGATAAGATGTCAAGGCCATGATTTAGTTAATTCAAGTTGTCGTGAGGTCTCTGAATTTAGCCGGAGTCACGATAGGGCCTGGTATGACTCAGATAGATATACTGTAATAGCTCATGAGCCTTTGTTTTTATCGAGACACTTATCGGGGTCCCGAAACTATTATTTCTATGGCCTTTTCATCGCATGCCTTTGTATCAGGTGTAAGACAAACTACAATGAAATATTGACAAGAAAAACAATAATTTGATCTGAGAGAGTACTTCTTTCATTTTTGTTCTTTCTTTCAATCTTTCTTTCACATTCCACATTCATGAAAGAAACAATGCCAGTGTGAGTAATTCACACCATAGCATTAGGAAAGGATACATGCAAATAGATAAGCTATGTACTGAGCTACAGAGACAACAAAGTAGCAGTTTAAGTTTGAATACACACTGAGAAGTGATAGGCTTCTTCCAAAGGGTAGCGGGACAAATTCTCAAGTCTAACTATATGTTGGGGATGTCATTTCCTCAGAGGTTCTCTTCCATATCCAGTGGAAATAAAGTATAACTCACAATAAGACAGTAGAAGTATCATAAGTGCAAAGAAAAATTCAATGGCACCGGAAGGATGCCCTCCTAAGAAGCAAATTTTGCAATTAGCAAATTTATATTGGGCAGTTAGTGCCCTTACAACTGACATTTGGGACTTGTAAGGGAGGATACTTATGCAAAGCTATGGCCCTGTTTTACTGGTGAAGGTGATAGCAGTTTCGAAAAATATAGGTAGTGTTTAAATAGTCGTGATCACTGAACACTATTTTCCACCGCAATCATCCATGCGTAATTGGGTGTTAGCAATCATGATACTCCAACTCTAAAATGGAGTTTAGGCAAGAAATATTGTTGCGTAAGTTCCAAACACATGTAAATCATCACCATTGTGTTTAACACCAACGCACAAACACAAATAGAGCCGAGGGGAAGAAGGAGAAGGTATATTCCCTTCAAGTGAAAATTTTAGTGAGGTCAGTGAGAGAGAAAACTGCATAAAAGGGAGAAGATATCGACGATAACCAATAGGTGATGCCACAATTGAGGCCTACCTCAGGTACCTAAGAGGAAGAGTATGTTCAGTCAGCAACCATTGATAATGGAAAATAAAAAAAACTCATGAATGTTAGGCAAAGACTTAAACTCAAGAGGAATAAGGGGAAAAGGTGAAGGAAAAGAAAAGGAAGTACGTCTGTGAAAGGTGTAGAAAAATATCTCTAGTACAATATTATTAGATAACATAACATTATATACATACAGGGAAAATGGCATATGCTTACAAACCTAAGTCATGCGGGACCAAAAAAAAGAAAGAAAATAAAAAACTATACTAAATTTAGAGTAATGTTATAGGCAGTCTGAATCTCGCTATTTAGAATCCAATGCTATTTAAAGTCAAAAAAAATTATTTACAGGCTGAGATTCTACACCCTATGGTCTTATTTATTACCTCACATGTAGCCACCGCATTCCATCCCATAACATGCAGATAATTAATTAGAAAAATGGTGAGATTAACCATGGCAGAGGAAGACGAGGAAATTCGACAGGGAAGAGAAGGGATGCCATCGACAGGTGAAGAGCTGGATCCTCTTGAGTTCTTAA
The DNA here is from genome assembly GCA_039583875.1 of Platanthera guangdongensis. Lineage (NCBI taxonomy): Eukaryota > Viridiplantae > Streptophyta > Magnoliopsida > Asparagales > Orchidaceae > Platanthera > Platanthera guangdongensis. The sequence goes on along the minus strand of CM077149.1, from coordinate 154,689,710 downwards.
TGTAATCTTGCAAATAAAAAAAAATCATGGACTTGGATTTGAAAACATGCCTCCTGGTATTTACCTCAATTTTTGTGGCCATGGAGTTCTTCCGCCGAGCATTTTATGGAATAAACGAGAGATGAGAGAGGGGAGGGGAGAGAGGGGGGATCTTGTGCGAAATGTAAGGATGGTTGTGTTGTACAACCCCGTGTCCGGCGAGCAAGTTCAACAAGGGCCAAACAGGCGAGCTCAGCGAGCTCAGCAGCAGCAGGCGAGCTCGGCAGCAGCAGGAGCGGGCCAGAGCTCGGCATCCGTCGACCAGAGATCGACGATCGACGACCCAGAGCTCGGCATTCGCCGAGCGAGCTGCAACTCGCGGCCCCGCAGTGGAGCTCGGCAGCAGCTGGCGAGCAAAGCACGCCGAAGTGGCCAGGGGTCCCAGCTCGCCCGGGGATCAGAGGTATTTTTTACTATTCTATCTCTGCTGGCCTGCCCATAGCCCTTCGAAACAGCGGAGTTTGGCTGTTGGCAGGCCCAGCCAAGGGTTTCCCGGTAATTTCAGGTCAGCTATTTTGGTTATGGGCAGTCCGGGTTTCAAAAACTATAAATAGGACCCAAGGGGTACCCCAGAAGGCAAGTTTTTTTCCTGAGCTCCTCTCCCCAAATTCTCTAAGTGCTTTCTGAGGGTACCTTAGCTCGGCTTCAGGCTAAGGAGGGGAAGCGCTCTGAGATCTTCCGGGTTTGTGGTGGGACCTCCCCGCCGAGCCCTTGGGTCTGTTTTCTCCTTGTCTAGTTGTTTTTTCTTGCAGGAGCGAAGTAGGCGCGAGACCACCCCTTTCCCCAAGGGCGAGCTCCACAGGAAGCCGGTTTCCGGTTTCAACATTTTGGTGCGGTGAGCGTGGACCGTGGTCAGCACAGAAAAGTTCCCGCGAGTTCAATGACGGGACAAGGATCCGACAGGCCGAGCTCGCCGCCCCCCCCCCCCCCCCCCCGCCTCTCGCAACGGTGGGAATGTTCGAAGACTTCAGAAGCGAGGTGCTGAATTTGGTCAAGTTCGCACTCGGCACGCGGGCCGAGTGCTCGACTCCGGCGAACCAGATCGCGGCCTCCCCCTCATTGGGTGAGGACGCTCCCGGCAGGCGAGCTGGGAAGGAAGTGGCCGAGGAAGGCCGAGGGTGCGAGCTCCCCGGGCGCGAGCTCTTCCCAGGCTCGGCAGGCCGAGGTCGCTTCGGCGAGCTGGGCTCGCGAGACTCGCCAGCTCGCCCAGTGGGAGGAGGGAGTCCCTTCAGCGAGCTGGTCTCTTCAGCTCCAGTTCCAGATGGGTTCAGGGAGCCCGAGATGTCCTATTACACTGGGAAGGGAGACCCGGTACAGCACGTCCAATGGTTCGAGGACGTGGTCTCGATCCGTCAGATGTCGGACGGATTCAAATGTCGGCTCTTTGCCATCACCCTCCGAGAGAAAGCGAGAGAATGGTTCCACCAGCTACCGGCCAGCTCTATTTATTGCTTCGAGGACTTGCGCCGAGGATTCATGCTGAGATTCACCACTTCGAAGAAGAGGAAGAAGGAGTCTGAGTCCCTGTTTCACATCAAGCAGGGGGTGAACGAAACGTTGGGAAGCTATGTGGACCGATTCCAGGAGGAAGTTACTCAGGTTCAGGAGATGCCAGGCCATAGTCTGATGATGGCCTTCACCCTGGGCCTGCAGCAGGGCTTCTTCCGGATGGAGCTGAAGAGAGTTCCCCCCTTCTCCTATGAGGAGTTGATGGAAAGGGCGGCGAGAGAGGTTGACGGGGAGGCGTCAAACCCGGAGTTTGCAAGGAAATTGGCCAGGTGGGCCACAGAGGAGGAGAGGGAGTCGAAGGGAGGAAGAGGTCAGGAGGAAAGAAGAGGGGAGCCCAGGCAGAGGGAGCAGAGGCAGCTCCAAGGGCAGCAGCATCCGGGGTGGGGGCGTCAGGAGCCCGACCGTCGGCTAGGCTGGAGACCAGAGTGGCAGGGGCAGGGGCCACAGAGGGGAAACTTCGGAAGAGGTCACTTCCAGGGGAGGCAAGACCAGTTCCACCCCCCAGGCTGGAGGCAGGGCCAGAGGCCCCGGCTCCCCGATCAAGAGGAGGCCATGGCCATAGCCTTGGGGGCCAGGAGAGGAGCGTGGAGGAGAAGAAGGAGGGAGGTTAGGGTGGAGATGCCATACTGCGACTTCCATCAAGAAGAAGGGCACGCAACAGCCACGTGCCCGGAATTCTTGGAGATGAGGGGGAACAGGGAGCAGCAGCAGCAGCAGGGGGCGCGACAGGAAGTAAGGATCGAGGAGGTCCTGCCTCGGGCGGAGGAGGATCGGTGCGAAGATCGGGTGGATGTGGGAACCCGAGGAGGGATCGGGATGATCCACGGAGGAGCAGGGATCGAGGCCTCCCGCAAGGCTAGCCTCCACACCATGTACCGGCGAAGCGTCGCCTCTACATCCCAAACCCCGCCACCAGAGGAGAGGATCACCTTTTCCAGGAGTGATCTACCAGACCACGAGGACCCGTTCTGTGATGCGCTGGTCATCAAAACGGCCATCGAGAACTTCACCGTCTCACGGATCCTCGTGGACAACGGGAGTTCCGTCAACGTCGTCTTCAAAAAGGCGTTTGACGCAATGAAGGTGGAGGCGAGAAGAGTGCTGGCCTCGGATGGCCCCCTGTTCGGGTTTTCAGGAGAAAGGAAGGAGGTAGAAGGAGGAGTCGGACTCCATGTCACCTTGGGGGGGCAGTCCCGAAACTGCAAGTTCGTCATTGTGGACGCCCCCAGCAGCTACAGCGCCATCTTTGGAAGGCCCCTGATCAACGCCTTCCGCTGTGTCCCCTCATCTTTTCATCAATGCTTGAAGTTCAACGCCGAGGGGGTCCAAGTCAGGGTTAGGGGAGACCCAAAGGTGGCGCGGGAGTGTTATGTCACTGCGGTGAACACCATCTCCTGGCAGGAGGGAGCCGAGGAGATGGGGCGAAGGATGGAGGAGGTCGAAGAGGAAGCTGAGGAGGAAGAACTCGGAGAGAAGGGCTGCGCAGAGGAAGCGGCCGGAGGAAGTTTGGAGGTGACCGAGGTGAGGGTCGAGGAGGAAGCGATGGAGGAAGAGGTCCCCGCCCCGGAGAAAAGGGCCGCCGAGGGATGGGCGGAGCAATCCAGGCTGGAGGCAGCTGAGGAGGTGGTGGAGCTGGAGGTGCTCACCCGAGGAGGAAGGGTGGAAAAATCCGCGTCAGCGGGGGGCTGACCCCGGAAGACCAGGGCAGGATGCTGGAGTGCATCCAGAAGAACGTGGACATCTTCGCCTGGAACGCCGCGGAGATGCCAGGGGTTGACGCGGATGTGGCCTGCCACCGCCTCAACTTGGACCCGGGAACACGCCCCGTTCAGCAGAAAAAGAGATCCACGGCGGACAAGCTGGCAGAACCCATCAGGGAGGAGGTGGCGAAACTTCTCAAAGCGGGCTTCGTGTCCGAAATTCAATACCCTGGCTGGGTCTCGAACGTTGTGATGGTCAAAAAGGGAGACGGCCGCTGGCGGTTGTGTATCGATTTTTCCCTTCTTAATAAAGCTTGTCCTAAGGATTGTTACCCCTTGCCTCGGATCGACGCGCTGGTTGACTCAGCCGTCGGCTTTTCTGTAATGAGTTTTTTAGATGCATTTTCAGGTTACCATCAGATCAGGATGCACCCCCCGGACGTCAAGGATGTCTCGTTCATCACCGGGGATGGATGCTACTGCTACAAGATGATGCCCTTTGGGCTGAAGAATGCTGGGGCTACCTACCAGAAAATGATGGACAGGGTCTTCAAGGAGCAAAGGGGAAGGAATTTGGAGGTGTATGTGGATGACCTCATGATCAAGAGCCGGGATGTGGACTCCCACCTCCGGGACCTGGAGGAGACCTTCGCCACCCTGCGCAAGTACAAGATGCGATTGAATCCACTAAAATGTGTCTTCGGGGCCAGCAGGGGAAAGTTCTTGGGGCATCTCCTCACCCCCACGGGGGTCGAGCCGAATCCAGACAAGGTCAAGGCCATCTTGGAGCTGGAATCCCCGCGGAATGCAAAGGAGGTCCAACGGTTGACAGGGAAGCTAGCAGGGCTGAGTCGCTTCCTCTCTCGGGCAGGGGAGAAGTGCTCCCCCTTCTTCAAGGCACTAAGGGGGGGTCAGAGGTTTGAATGGAGCAGGGAATGTGAAGAGGCCTTCCAGGCCCTCAAGGTGCAGTTGACACAGGCTCCGCTGCTCCAAGGACCGAAGGAGGGGGAGGACCTGTTCTTGTATCTGGGGGTCGGGACGGAGGCCTTGAGCTCGGTCCTGGTTCGAGAAGAGGGGAAGAGACAGCTCCCAGTCTATTATGTGAGCCGGGTCTTGAGGAAGGCCGAGCTCCGGTACCCGATCTTGGAGAAGCTTGCGTTCGCCCTAATCATCTCGGCTCGGAGGCTACGACCCTACTTCCAGGCACACTCAATCCGGGTGGTGACCGACCATCCCCTCCGCAACATCTTTGAGGGGGTGGAGCATTCAGGCAGATTGGCTAAGTGGTCGGTGGAGATGAGCGAGTTCGACGTCTCCTTCATTCCACGGCTCTCGATCAAAGCCCAGGCGATGGCCGACTTTCTCGCTGACTATGTGGTTGAAGTGGCGGAAGGAGAACTCACTCGCCCGGCTCCTTGGAAGGTGAGGGTGGATGGAGCATCAGGAAGGCATTCCTTAGGAGTGGGAGTGATCCTAGAAAGCCCTCAAGGGACCCGGATCGAGCAAACGGTGGTGGTGCACTTTCCCATTACCAACAACCAGGCCGAGTACGAGGCCGTGATAGCAGGACTTCGCCTGGCCAGGGAGCTTGGAGTGTCAGATGTGGAGGTCCTCACAGATTCCATGGTGGTGGCCTCCCAAATCAACGGGGAGTTCGAGGCAAGGGAGCCCACCCTACGATCATACTTGGCCAAAGTAAAGGGGATCATTGGGACTTTCCAAACTTTCGCCATCCAACATGTGCCCAGGGAAGAGAATGAACAGGCCGATCAGTTGGCTAAGCATGGTCCCCAGGTGGGGGGCACCATCACCGACCTGTTCCGCCCCTCCATCGAAGAAGGAGAACTCATGGAAATCGATCAACAAGCTTCATGGATGGATCCTGTGGTGGTTTTTCTCTCCACGGGAGAGTATCCGGAGGGGGTAGACAAGAAGAAGCTGAGGCACAAGTCAGCATACTACCTCCTCCAGGACGGGCAGCTATACAGAAAGACCCTCTCAGGGATGCTGGCCCGCTGCGTAACCGAGGGAGAAGCGCGAAGGATCTTGGAGGAGGTCCACTCCGGGGAATGTGGGAGTCACTCCGGGAGTCGGACCCTGGAAGGAAGGATAGTCAGGCAAGGTTATTTTTGGCCCACCCTGGGCCGGGACGCTGCAGAATTCGCAAGGAGATGTCACAAGTGCCAACTGTTTGCCCCTCTCCAGCTACAGCCGGCCCAACGGCTCCGTAGTATCACGGCCCCATGGCCCTTCGCGATCTGGGGAATGGATCTGGTTGGGCCGTTTCCCCAAGCCAGCGGTCAGAGAAGGTTCCTCCTAGTGATGATTGACTACTTTTCAAAGTGGATGGAGGTGAAAGCGTTGGCTAAGGTGACCTCCCAGGTGATCAGGAATTTTGTATGGGGGGAGATCATCTGTCGCCATGGGCTGCCCCAGGCCATCGTCACAGACAATGGGCCCCAGTTCGCCAGTGCCGAGTTCACCAGCTTTTGCGAACAACTTGGGATCGATCTCAGGTTTGCCTCGGTCCATCACCCCAGGAGTAACGGGCAAGTGGAGGCTGCAAACAAGATCATCGTCAACCTTCTCAAGAAAAAGGTGGAGAACCTGAGAGGGAGTTGGGTGGAGCAGCTTCCCGCTGTCCTTTGGGCCCTGAGGACCACTCCCAACACAGCTACAGGAGAGACCCCCTTCAAACTCTCCCACGGGTGTGAGGCAGTGCTCCCCATTGAATTCGAAGTCCAAACGCCGCGAGTCGTTGCGGCAAAGGAAGACCGCGAGGAATGGCAGGCAGAGAATGAGGAGGAACTGAGGCTCTCCCTCGACATGGTAGAAGAAGTAAGGGACCTTTCTGCCATCCGACAGGAGGAGGTAAAAAGAAGAATGGCCAAGTACTTTGACAAGCATGTCAGGATCAAGCAGTTCGTGGAGGGGGACTTGGTGTTGAAGAAAGTAGATGCAGCAGGGAGGTCAGCATCCGTGGGAAAACTCAATCCCAGCTGGGAGGGACCGTTCATTGTAAAGGTGGCCTTGGGGTCGGGGGGCTATCGACTCCAAAATGTAGAAGGCGAGACCCTGAATCTCACCTGGAGTGGTGACGACCTCAAACGCTTTTTTTCCTGAAACATGTAAGCGACACCTTGATTATAAATAAATTCCTTCAAGCTCTCTGATATCATTGTAATTGGCCTGCATGGTGGAATGTGATGTATTTTGGACCCCGAGCAGATCCCGCTGTCAGGCTCTCACCTAGCTGACAGGGCTGGAAGTCACTCGATGTCATCCTTGGCCTCGAGCAGATCCCGCTGTCAGGCTCTCACCTAGCTGACAGGGCTGGAAGTCACTCGATGGTGGTGATAGTGGACCCCGAGCAGATCCCGCTGTCAGGCTCTCACCTAGCTGACAGGGCTGGAAGTCACTCGGTGTCATCCTTGGCCTCGAGCAGATCCCGCTGTCAGGCTCTCACCTAGCTGACAGGGCTGGAAGTCACTCGATGGTGGTGATAATGGACCCCGAGCAGATCCCGCTGTCAGGCTCTCACCTAGCTGACAGGGCTGGAAGTCACTCGGTGTCATCCTTGGCCTCGAGCAGATCCCGCTGTCAGGCTCTCACCTAGCTGACAGGGCTGGAAGTCACTCGATGGTGGTGATAATGGACCCCGAGCAGATCCCGCTGTCAGGCTCTCACCTAGCTGACAGGGCTGGAAGTCACTCGGTGTCATCCTTGGCCTCGAGCAGATCCCGCTGTCAGGCTCTCACCTAGCTGACAGGGCTGGAAGTCACTCGATGGTGGTGATAATGGACCCCGAGCAGATCCCGCTGTCAGGCTCTCACCTAGCTGACAGGGCTGGAAGTCACTCGGTGTCATCCTTGGCCTCGAGCAGATCCCGCTGTCAGGCTCTCACCTAGCTGACAGGGCTGGAAGTCACTCGATGGTGGTGATAATGGACCCCGAGCAGATCCCGCTGTCAGGCTCTCACCTAGCTGACAGGGCTGGAAGTCACTCGGTGTCATCCTTGGCCTCGAGCAGATCCCGCTGTCAGGCTCTCACCTAGCTGACAGGGCTGGAAGTCACTCGATGGTGGTGGTAATGGACCCCGAGCAGATCCCGTTGTCAGGCTCTCACCTAGCTGACAGGGCTGGAAGTCACTCGGTGTCATCCTTGGCCTCGAGCAGACCCCGCTGTCAGGCACTCACCTGGTTGACAGGGCTGGAGGTTACTCGATGGTGTCGGCCTTTAAGTCGTCAGGCGTAGGTCAAAGTCTGTGGCAGGAAACGAAGGGGAAGGGTTCTGACAGGGCGAGCCAGGTCTCGGCGAACTCAGCTCGGCATAGCCAAGGAGGCAAGCCGGACTAGAGGGCTCTACAAGGGCGAGTTCGGGCTCGACATTTCCGGCTCGGCATTGGAAAGTAGGTCGCAAGCCCGGGCCTCGCCCAAGACAAGCCGGACCAGGGAGCCTCGCACCTCATGCCCATCATACTTCGAAAAATTTCTTCTTCAATGGGCACAACCTGGGTGGCTCGCGTGCGAGTAGAGGTAGGCAGATAGAAGGCAGAAGGCCGCGCACGAGTAGTAATGGCGTAATACGGGCGGAGAGTAACTCGCCGAGAAATCATTTGGGGCTCGGCGAACACTCCAAACACACTTCGCTCGCGTGCGCGCTCTCATGATCACTCTACTCGCAGAACCTGTTCCGGCGAGGTCGCGGGAGAAAATACATACATTCATGACACAATGAGCATAGTAAAAAAGGACACCGGTATGATCAAAACACTTTCATTTATTATTTACAAGCGTACAGGGAGCTCGCCTCTGCGAGTAGTCAAAAAAGAAAAAAGAAAACAAAAATACAGGGCCGTCAGCTGGCCTCGCCCCCTCCGCCGGAGTGGTCCTCGCCGTCGCCCGAGTGGTCCTGAAAGCTCTTCCCGAACATCGCGTCCAGGCTATCCTCCTTCTCGCTGGGCGGCGTCGCCGGAAACAGACTCGGCATCAGGTCCCGAGCGGAGATCTCCCCGCATCCTTCCACCAGCACCCCTGAGTCCTTCATCATCGCGAGGGTGCACTCGGCGGTCTGGATGGAGTTGATCCGCAGTCTCTCGACGAGGTCCGCCTCGCCGAAGATGCGCGGGCTCTTGTAGGGGAGTGTGGGATCGATGTCGTGCCCCGGGAAGAAGATCTCCGTCTGGCGACGCACTTCGCCGAGAAGGTGCTGGTTCTCCCCCTTCAGCTTCACGTTCGCGCTCTCCAACTCGCCAAGGCGTGCGCGCAGTTGGACGATCTCCTCCCCTCGCTCGACGTCGCGAGCCTGGAGCTCCCCAGCAGCGTCGGCATCTACGGCCAGCTGCGCGCGCAGGCGACCGTTCTCCTCCTCTAGCTCAGTGTTGCGAGCCTGGAGCTCGCCCGCCGCTTTGGCATCCTGGAAAAAAAAAAAACTCACTTAGCAGCAGCACAAAGCTTTCCAAGTAAAAGAGAGTGGTGCGTGACACTTACCAGCCCGCCAGCAGTCTTGGCGAGAAGACTATCCGCGATGCCGAGCCGCCTCGCCTGATCGGCAACCTGCTCCTTGGCGAGGTCGCGAGCCTGCTCGGCCTTTTTGAGCTGGTGGCTGATGGCGAAGCTGCGGCGCGCCAGCATATGGTGCAGCTCCAGGGTCCGCAGATGGGACTGCAGCCCCTCATGGCCGAGCTGCCGGAGGGTCGACCTCTTGTAGGCCTCGGCATCCTCCCGGCCATAAAGGCCGAAGCCGAGGGCGTAGGCATGACCGGTGGCGGGCTCGCGGTCGTGCCAGGACGGGTGCAGGGTGGAGACGGAGACTCGATGAGCGAGCTCGTCCCACTGCAACATGGGCTCGCCCGCGGAATCCTTCCAGCGCGCGCCGAAGTTGAAGAGGGGGTGCTGCTTCGGCGGCGCGCGCTCGCGGGCAGCCCTCTTCGCCGAGGGAGGAGGGGAGATCGCAGCCGGGGAAGAGGGGGCCTTGCCACCCTTTCTGCCCTTGCTGGTAGTCTCTTTCAGCGGGCTCCCCGGGGACACGTCGGGAGGAGTCTCCGACGAGCTGATGTACTTGGGGCTGGACTGATGTTGTTGTTGTTGTTGCCCCCGCGGAGCCAGCAGGGCTCTCCGCATCTTCTTCACCTGACGGGGGCCAGATGGCGGGTTCGACCCCGCGTCCTCAGGACGCCTCTTGCTGGAAGAGGGCTGCGAGGAGACCGTCTCATCTCGGCAGGCCGCTGCCGCCGCCCTCTCGCGAGCAAGAGGGTCAGTATCAAGCCCCGGGTCCGCAAAAGGCGGGTTCGCGGGGATTATTCGCTCCCCTGCAGAAAAATACTTGGGAAGGTTAGAAAACTCAGGGATGATAATGTGTCGAGTCCGCGAGTAGGCGAGCTCGGCAAGAGGAAGGAAGCATACCTTCGCCGGGCAGAACCGGGGGGAGCGCGTCGAGGCCCCTCCGCAGAAAGGCGACCTCGAAATCTTTGTGGAGGAAGAATTTGTGGAGCTCGGCATCGTTGCCGGACACGGCCGGCGGGCGGTACACCTCCTCGCCTTTCTGTTGCGGCGAGTAGGGGATGTTGCCGATATCGCCCTTGATGAAGGCGATCTTGGTCATCCAGGTGTGGTGCTTGTTCGCGATCTCGCGAACTTTGATCAAGGAGCCGCCGAAGTAGGCGACCCCATCCGTCGTCGCCTTATAGGAGAAGAGTTTCCTGAACACCGTCAGGTTAAACTCGATCCTCTCCCGCCGGAGATAGCTCGCGAACGCCACCATCATGGCGATGGCGTTCGAGTTCAGTTGCGCGGGGACGGCCCCGTAGTATTTCAGGATCTGCCGGATCTCCGGCCACAAGGGAAGTCGCAGCCCCACCTCGAAGTGCGAGATGGGGAATGCGAGTTCGGTCTCATAGAACGTGTTGATTGCCTCGCCCGGCCCCGGCCTGCGTGCCTCAAAGCCCGGCGGCACATACAGGGCCTTGAATTCGGCGAGCTCCTCCTCGCTGGTGTGGCCGTCAAAAAAGCAATAATCCGCGAAGTGCTGCGCGCACTTGGAGCGGCCATCAGCGTCCGGATTAGTCTTGCCCATGGAGGCAGGAAAGAAGCAAAGCACAGCGCGAGCAGAAGAAGGGAAAAACAGGAGTGGAAGCAGAGCAATAAAGATAGTACGGGGGTAGGTGAAAGGGGGGGGGCTATTTATAGGAAAAAGAATCTGAGGCAGGCTGTCACATCGGCGCATCTCGGCACCCCAGCTCGCCACCCCAGCTCACCACCCCAGCTCACCACCCCAGCTCGCCGACTTCCGGCGCGTCCTCACTGAGGCTAAGTCAAAACGTTACGACTTTTTATTTAAATAACAAATGAAAATGTTCTAAAAATTATTCATCCCAGCAGGGGAAAGTTCGAAACAGAAAACAAGGCGCGCAAGCAGGGAGGGCACCAGGACGCGAGCGCCGGTCGGCTCGGCAGGGGAGCCCGCGAAATTACCTACCCCGGCCTCACGATCCCCGCCCCCCAAGCTGCCGCGCGCGGAGAAGCTCGCGGATCCTTCCAGAGTTCCTTTGCGCGACCAAGAGACCGTCATCTATCTCATCCAGGAGTCGGGAAGGAGACATCAACTCGCCAGGCCGGCCGAGGCGCACCTCCTCAGCAAGGCGCGCATAGTCGCGCTGCAACGTCTCGTTGACTCCTTGCACCTCGCGCAGACCACCCACCAGCTTCTTGAGGAGCTTGACCTCCCTCCTCGACAGCTCGCCCTGATCCACCTCCGGACCCAGATAAGAGTCCAGCGAGCTCGGAGACGGCAGGGGAGAATGGTGGGCTGCCCGCGAGGACTCCTCGGCAGCCGACTGACTGGGAAGGGCTGTAAAGGCAGACGTCAGCAAGAGCAAAAGCTTGTGAAGCACAGAGTTGAGCGAGGCGGACCTGAAGAGCTCGGCGGCTCAAAGGAGATGCGAGGAGGGATGAACCTCAGGTCCTTCCCGCGACCTGGGCCGCGAGCCCCCGGCGAGATGGGCTCGAAGCCCGGGACAGGAATGGACCCCAGGCCCCCCCCCGGCGACCGCGTCAATTTGCCGAGGGGAGTCAGGTGGTGAAGCTGGCCTCTGCGAGCTCACGGGCAGGATCCCGAAGAGGAGCGGCGGATCCCGTGGATGGTTGTCCGGGGGTGAGAGTCGCGAAGTGGCGGGCATAACCTCGCCTTGCGGCGTAGGAACCCGCGGCACGGTGCCCTCGTCATCTGGAAGGCCGCCCTGATCGTCACCAACAACAACGACCTCCCTATCATTCTCCAGAATAGTTCGAGTAGAAGAGCCGATCTCGCGAGCCAAAGTGGCCCTCAGGTCGTGGAAGATGGGCTCGGCCGCCTCGGGAAATGGCCTTGACCTCTTGGAGCTCGGCTCGGCAGGGTTAATTTGAGGGACCTTTGCGGGGACCGCCGTCAGCGCGGCAATGCGGGCCTCAGAAGCCTGGCGGGCTCGATCTATGCGCTCTTGAATCTCCTTGGGAAGGGGCATCTTGGCAAGGCAGCAGGGGGAATGGCAAGAGCCAGGCAGCAGAGCAGGTGCATATATATAGCCGCAGGTGGCCCCCACCATAAGATTCCCTTCAACTCGCCAGCCGGAGCTCGCCGCACACTTCGGGTTGGACGTTTCTTTCCGAGCTTTTTGACAAGCTCGGAAAGAGCGGGGATTGTGTACAACCCCGTGTCCGGCGAGCAAGTTCAACAAGGGCCAAACAGGCGAGCTCAGCGAGCTCAGCAGCAGCAGGCGAGCTCGGCAGCAGCAGGAGCGGGCCAGAGCTCGGCATCCGTCGACCAGAGATCGACGATCGACGACCCAGAGCTCGGCATTCGCCGAGCGAGCTGCAACTCGCGGCCCCGCAGTGGAGCTCGGCAGCAGCTGGCGAGCAAAGCACGCCGAAGTGGCCAGGGGTCCCAGCTCGCCCGGGGATCAGAGGTATTTTTTACTATTCTATCCCTGCTGGCCTGCCCATAGCCCTTCGAAACAGCGGAGTTTGGCTGTTGGCAGGCCCAGCCAAGGGTTTCCCGGTAATTTCAGGTCAGCTATTTTGGTTATGGGCAGTCCGGGTTTCAAAAACTATAAATAGGACCCAAGGGGTACCCCAGAAGGCAAGTTTTTTCCCTGAGCTCCTCTCCCCAAATTCTCTAAGTGCTTTCTGAGGGTACCTTAGCTCGGCTTCAGGCTAAGGAGGGGAAGCGCTCTGAGATCTTCCGGGTTTGTGGTGGGACCTCCCCGCCGAGCCCTTGGGTCTGTTTTCTCCTTGTCTAGTTGTTTTTTCTTGCAGGAGCGAAGTAGGCGCGAGACCACCCCTTTCCCCAAGGGCGAGCTCCACAGGAAGCCGGTTTCCGGTTTCAACATGTGTGGGATAGGTGGGAATTGAGACACAAGAGGGAAAATGAAAGGATTGGGATTGACCGAACCTGCATCTTTACCAGTGGTACAACAACATATGGGCGAGTCTATGGTCGGCGGTATCGAATTTGTGCTAGGGTGCCGGAATCTACAGCGGTGATATATGCATTTTGGATGGAAATGACCACTCCAAAGCAAGCAGCGAAGAAGATGGAGGCGCTCTGTTCTAGTTGTAGGGAGAAAATAGGAGTGCGATTAAAAATGCATAGGAAGAGAAAAATTTTGTGTCAATAGCAAAACTCGAACTGCATATAACATTACTATATATTAAAAAGAAAATACTCAAATTGGTCAATGGTCCTAAAATAGGGATATTAAATGAATTTTGAGTCCTTCAATTTTAATCTCATTGATCTAACAGAATATGGTGTTTTTATACTTGTAGTCGTACACAACATCCACCATGCATCACGTGTGATGGCAATAGTATTTGCTCATCACTTAAATTACAGTCAATTATTGTAATTGTCGCACAATGCGCACAGGGGGCCTCATGCAAGGCCGCCCATATTTAAACATAAAAAATATTGGTGTCACTCTCTACACCTTTGCGCAAGCTCGAGAATATATGTTATATACTAAAATATTAGAGAAAACTTGAAGATAAAGGGACAAGATGATTTTTTTAGAGATATCCGCATTCCGGGAGACAAAATTATGGAGTTTAACCTCACATAGGTTGACTTTGTCCCGAATGAAGTAAAAACAAACCTCAATGTGCTTTGTGCATTCAAGAAAGATTGGATTCTCAGCAATACGAATGATTGTTTGATTGTCATAAAAGAGAACCGTATGTGTAGACCATTATAAACCAGATCAATAAGAAGGCTCTTGATCCACGACATACGCTCCTTATACTTCCAAATGATCAAAGAAATAAGTACTGAAATCACTGATAAAGAGGTGATCCTTATTAGAGCTTTCATAGTAGGCATCTGAGTAGGTAATAAGAGAAGGAGTGCAATAAGATCGAGAAATGAGTCATTATCAAGGAGCATGTTGAGATATCGAAGAATATGCTCAAGAACCTATATATGTGAAGCTCAATGATTATGCATGAACCTTTATATGTGAAGCTCAATGATGATGCATGAACTGATTAAGAACACGCATTGCAAATAAAATGATTGGTCATGTGATTGTCAGACGAGGCATTGATAATACCCTAGATTGGATATAATTAGACAGAAATGAAGACTACAGATGAAAGTTTACATCAACATTTATAGGCATATCCACCGGTTTACATTCCAAATAACTTGCATCATGTAGAAGAATGGTGAAATACTTCCTCTGATATGGTATAAGGGATTGCCTTGTAAAAAACACGGGCCACAATTTTGAGGTGTTATTTTATTTTACTGAACCTTTCAATTTTATCCTCAAAAGGTGTATAACAGATGATCGACCCAAAACACTACATATGGTCAAGGATCTTTCCTTCCTCTGATGATGTGGGACTAAATTTCAAGGCTATCCTGGGCATGGATTTACTCACAAATTCTGTCAACCTTCGGCAGGTTTGTTCTCGGACCTAACGTACACAAGAACTTTGGAGGTCTGGCTTTGTACCAACTATAACTACACCAACCGCACGGTAAGATATTGTCCGCTTTGGTCTCATTGAACCCATCAATTTTGTCCTAAAAAAGCATCACCAAGATTGAACAAATATTTTGCATCTATCCAAAGATTGTTCTCTCTCCTGCCAATGTGAAACTAAGTTTCAAAGACCTACAAACTATGTTGGACTTGCAACTGTACTTACTCACAAGCCTGTAATGGCCCAGTCCATCCTGGTGAGATATTATTTGATTTTGCTCTGCTAAACCTCAAGATATGGCCCACTTGGATGAGGTATTGTTCATTTAGCTTTATTAAACCTCATCATTTTGTTCTAATAAGATCCTTCACCAATGATGGACCAAAACATTACATATAATTCAAGAACTTTCCCTCCCTTATTGATGTGGATTAAGTTCCAAGGTCCTCCCACCTATGATGGATTTGCGCTTTGACTTGACTCATAGGCCAACCTTCAACATGATCATCCTTAAATGTATCCCACACCTGCACTTGGAAGGTCCGGTTCTGATACCAGTTGTAATAACTCGATCTACGGTGAGGTATAGAGTTCGAAAATAAGGGTGTAGCCAACACCTACTTCTCTCAAACCCCGACCCTCGACTGGTTGCGAAGGACCTAGAATTGACCCAAAGCCTCAGCAGGGAGGTCTCACCTCTTTCCCGAAAGATCTCTGAGAGCTTCCCCTCCAAAGCCAAAAGCTGGGTTGGAAGCTCCTCAGAAAGCACTACAGAGTTTTTGAGAAAAATGAAAGTCTGTCTTCTGAAGAGCCCCTACGGGTCTATTTATAGCCTTGGCTGACCTGAAATTACTAGAGTACCCTTGCCTTGTCTGTCAATAGCCAAATCCCGTTGTTATGAAATCCTGAATGCAGACCACGGGGGCATGTAGGTCATTTACCCGAGGGCAACTAGGTAATTTCACCCTAGGCCCTGGCCCCCACACGGCGAGAACCCTATGACGAGAACCATCCCGCCTTTCACTCGGCGGGAGCTACAGAAAAAGAGGTTGAAGGGTCCCCCGGACCGAGCCTGCTTCCCCCCTCCATGGGGGCGCGAGAGCCTGCTACCCCCCTCCATGAGGCGCGAGAGCCTGCGTTCGCCCTCCATGTGGCGCGAGCCTTCTCGCCGCCTTTGGGCGGGAGTGGGTCTCGGCTGGGGCTCTTTCGCTCTGAAGCCCTAAGCTAGCTCGAAGCTAGCCCAATCCAGGCCCTTGAGGGGGACCTTGGTTTTACCCAACGAATATGTGGTTGTACACAATCCCCGCTCTTTGCGAGCTAGCCTTGCGCTCGGAAAGACCCGTCCAATCCCCAAATATTCGGTGGGTACAAGCTGACCTGATAGAGAATCTTTTAGTTGACCCCACCTACGCTCTATAAATACGTCGTCGGGTCGGTCCCTTAGGACATCCCTAACGTCCCTTCTTCGGACTCTGCAGGAGTGGCGCTCGAGTCAGCTGAGTCTTCAATGCCTGAAAAGCCTCCTCACATTCCTTCGTCCCCTCGAACTGTCTATTCCCCCGAAGTGCTTTGAAGAAAGGCAAACACCTCTCTCCGGCCCGAGAAAGGAAACGGCTCAGCTCAGCCAGCTTACCTGTCAAGCGCTGAACCTCCTTGGCACTGCGAGGTGATTCCAACTCCATGATGGCTCTTACCTTATTTGGGTTAGGCTTGCCCCGAAGACACATTTTTGGGGGTTCAACCTCATCTTGAACTTTCGCAGGATTGTAAACGTCTCCTCCAGGTCGAGCAAGTGCGAACCCACGTCCCTGTTCTTAACCATGAGGTCGTCGACGTAGACCTCCAAGTTCCTCCCCCTTTGATCTTTGAACACCCGGTCCATCATCCGTTGGTATGTAGCCACCGCGTTTCTTAGCCCGAAAAGCATCATTTTATAGCTGAAGCACTCTTCCCTCGTGATGAAGGAGACATCCTTGACGTCGGGGGGATGCATGCGGATCTGGTGATAACCTGAAAAAGCATCCAAAAAACTCATGATAGAAAAACCGACGGCTGAATCAACCAGTGCGTCGATCCGAGGCAGGGGGTAGCAATCCTTAGGGCACGATTTATTTAATAAAGAAAAGTCTACACACATCCTCCCCCTCTCATCACCCTTCTTTACCATTACCACATTGGAGACCCAGCCTGGGTACTGGATCTCCGAATTAAAGTCTGCGTCAAGAAGCTTCTTCACCTCCTAGCGTATAGGATCCTCCAGCTTTGTGGCGACGACCCTCATCTTCTGGCGGATGGGACGTGTCTTGGGGTCCAGGTTCAAGCGGTGGTAAGCCACATCAGCGTCAATGCCCGGCATGTCCGCCGCGCTCCAGGAAAAGATGTCAACATTCTTTTGGATGCACTCCCGCATCCTCGCCTGGTCTTCTTGGCTCAAGCCTTCGCTGATCCTCACCTTCTCCACCTTCCCAGCCCTGCTGACCACCTCCATCTCCACAACTTCCCCCGCCGGCTCCAACCGAGCCTGCTCCCCGCTGACCCTCTCCTCCTCTTCTCTCCACTCCTCAACACCTAGCCCCTCCACCTCCATTGTTTCCAACTGGCCCTCCTCGGGCAGCTCCACCTCCCTGCCCCTCCGGGCCTCCCCCTCCGTCTCTCCTTCCTTCCTCTGCTCTTCTGTTGCTCCCCCCATCGCCTCACTCAGGCTTGCTCCTTCCTTTCCCATAACCTCCTCCTCAGCCTCTCTCCCAACCTCGCCTAAGCTCACTACCTCCTTCCTCGCACCCCCCTCTTCGACCTTCTCCACCGCCTCTTCCCGGCTCGCCTCTCCTTCTCCCTCAGCTTCCTCTGCCCTTTTCATCTCCCTTTCCAGCTCCTCCGCTTCTTCCATCCAAGAGATAGTGTTGACAACAATCACATAGCATTGCCTCGCCACCCTTGGATCTCCCCTGATCCTGACATGTACCCCTCCGCTATTGAACTTTAGGCACTGATCGAACGAGGAGGGGACGCAACGAAAGGCGCCGATTAGAGGCCGCCCGAATATTGCGTTGTAGCTGCTCGGAGCGTCAACGATGACGAACCGGCAATTCCTCGACACCCCCCCCCAACGTCACATACAGCCCTAGTCCTCCTTCCACCTCCTTCCGCTCCCCCGAGAACCCAAACAGCGGTCCATTCGAGGCCAGCACCCTCTGAGCTTCTACCTTCATCTCATCAGAGGCTTTCTTGAAGATTACGTTCACGGAACTCCCATTGTCCACCAGTATCCGAGAGACCGTGAAATTCTCTATCGCTGTCTTGATCACCAAGGCATCGCAGAATGGATCCTCGTAATCTGGCAAGTCTTTCACTGAAAAAGTGATCTTCTCCTCAGGCGGGAGGGTCTGGGAGGTTGAGGCGACGCTCCTTCGGTACATGGTTTGAAAACTCCCCTTGCGGGTAGCCTCGATCCCCACACCTCCGTGGATCACCCCGATCCCTCCTCGGGTCCCCACATCCACCCGATCTTCGCATCTATCTTCTCCTCCTCCTTCTGGTAGAACCTCCTCAATCCTCACGGGGGGTTGCTGCTGAGCTTGCGCCCTTGCAGCCCTCATCTCTAGAAATTTTGGGCAGGTGGTCGTCGCGTGACCCACCTCTTGGTGAAAGTCACAAAAGGGCAACGCCACCCTACCTTCCCTCCTCCTCACCCCTCCTCGAACTCCTCTCCTTCCTCCTCTTCCTCTTACTATCTCCATTGCTTCCTGCTACGGCCGGAGGGGGACCCTCTGCCCCTGCCTCCAGGCCGGCTGGTTGATCCTCCTTTGTTCCCTGTAGTCGTCCCTGCCCGGGAACCCGCCACCTTGTCCTTGAGGATGACCCTCTTGGGGCCTCCATCCCAACCTGTTGTTCGGCTCCCGCGGCCCCCAACCATGTTGCCGCCCCTGATCTCGGGGTTCCTCTCTCCTTCTTTCCTCCCTTCGCTCTCTCTGTCTCCCTGCTCCAGCTTCCTTTCCATCTTCTTCCGCCAACTTGGCTAGCCTTCTTGCAAACGCCAGATTGGCCGACTCAATCTCAATCTCTTTCGCCGCCCTTTCCATCAGCTCCTCGAAGGAGAGGGGGGGAACCCTCTTCAGCTCCATACTAAAGAAGTTGGGCCTCAACCCCAGAGTGAAGGCCAACATCACCGTATACCCGGGCATCTCCTGCACCGGTAGAATCTCCTCCTGGAACATGTCCACATAGTGTCCCAGCGTCTCTTCCGACCTCTGCTTGATGGCTGACTTCTTCTTATTCTTGGACGTGGAGAACCTCAGCAGGAATCCACGCCTCAGATCTTCGAAGCAGTAAATCGAGCTCGCGGGCAACTGATGGAACCAGTCCCTCGCCTTTTCCTTCAACGTGATGGCAAAGAGCCTACACTTGAATGCATCCGACATTTCTCTGATGGAAACAGTGTCTTTGAACCACTGCACGTGCTGCGTAGGGTCGCCCCTCCCGGTGTAATATGACATGTCCGGCTCCCTGAACCCTTCTGGGACCGGAGCTGAAATGATTAGCTCGCTAAAGGGGCTTCCACTCACCACCTGCCGAGAAGGCTCTTCCCGCGACCTCGGCTCGCTGGCTCTGTCTGCGCTGGCCTGTCCCGGGAAAAGCTCCCGCATGGGGATATCCCTTTCTGCCACCTCTGCCGGAATCTCCTTCCCGGGACGCTTCCCGGGAGCGTTCTCGCCTAACGACGGAGCAGGCGCCAACGGAACCTGCGAAGTCTCCCAGTCGCCTCTCGCCGAGAAGGCCAAGTGGATTGTCTGCAAAATCTCCCGCCTGAAGTCCTCCAGCATTCCCACCGTCACCCCACTCTCCCGGGAGGGAGAACCTCCCGAGCCAGCTCCTTCTCCTCCACCTCCAGCCATGAGACTTGACTTGAGATTTTCTAGCACTGGCTACTCTCCACGCTCACCGCACCAGAACTGTTGAGACCAGAAATTGACCTCAACTAGAGTTCGAAAATAAGGGTGTAGCCAACACCTACTTCTCTCAAACCCCGACCCTCGACTGGTTGCGAAGGATCTAGAACTGACCCAAAGCCTCAGCAGGGAGGTCTCACCTCTTTCCCGGAAGATCTCTGAGAGTTTCCCCTCCAAAGCCAAAAGCTGGGCTGGAAGTTCCTCAGAAAGCACTAGAGAGTTTTTGAGAAAAATGAAAGTCTGCCTTCGGAAGAGCCCCTACGGGTATATTTATAGCCTTGGCTGACCTGAAATTACTAGAGTACCCTTGGCTTGCTTGCCAATAGCCAAATCTCGTTGTTATGAAATCCTGAATGCAGACCCCGGGGGCATGTAGGTCATTTACCCGAGGGCAACTAGGTAATTTCACCCTAGGCCCTGGCCCCACATGGCGAGAACCCTAGAGAATCATCCCGCCTTTCACTCGGCGGGAGCTACAGAAAAAGGGGTTGAAGGGTCCCCCGGACCGAGCCTGCTCCCCCCCCCCTTCATGGGGGCGCGAGAGCCTGCTACCCCCTCTATGAGGCGCGAGAGCCTGCTTCCGCCCTCCATGTGGTGCGAGCCTTCTCGCCGCCTTTGGGCGGGAGTGGGTCTCGGCTGGGGCTCTTTCGCTCTGAAGCCCTAAGCTAGCTCGAAGCTAGCCCAATCCAGGCCCTTGAGGGGGACCTTGGTTTTAAACAACGAATATGGGGTTGTACATCACCAATGATGGACAAACCAGTGCATATAGTTTAAGACCTTCCCCTCCTCTATTGTTGCAGAATTAAGTTACATGACTGATAAATGATAATGCACATATTATATACATTTTAATCATACATTTATTAATTAAAATAAATTAATTTAGTTTGTTTTCATATATTTTTAAGCATTATTGACATATTTTGTAGTTTCAAATCAAATGAAATCAGCAAATCAATTATGGATCATATGAAAAGGCTTTGAAGTCGATTTGGAGCAGATCCCGAGAAATCCCTAAGTGCACGCCTTGGTATACGCCGTGTACTCAGGGCATGTTCAACTGATATCAGTTCCAACACCTTTGGCACGTCGTGTGGGCTAAATGACACAACTTTAAAATTACACATCTCAAATACATGTTGTATGCCCAGGGTGTGTAAACATTAAATATCAATAAAGACCTCCAGTTCGTGGTGGCGGGTAACCATAACAGCTTGTGACGAACACGCCCTACGCACACGTCGTGTACCCATGGCGAGTACTCTCGATTTTGACATATTTGAATAGTTTCATAATCAAATGAAGGCAGAAAATCAGTTAGAGATCACATGGAAAGACTTTGGAGTCGATTTAGGTTCTGTTTGGCGCGGCGATTTGGGAGCAGTGGACCGCCGTTTTTTCCACTGCCACGCCAAACAAGAATTAAGAGCGGAATTTTCCCACCGCCCCCGCGCCCAAATCGCGAAATAATAGCGATCTGGAGTCGCGAAATTTTCTCACGACTCCAGATCGCGGAATTTCGCGATTCCGCTCACGACGCAGTGGCGAAGCACGGGTTAGGGCTTCTCCGACAGAGCCGCTCGCCTCTATCGCCTCCATCGCCGGCGAGCGCTGCTGCTGCACCTCCTCTTCAATCCGGCGAGCGCTGCATCTCCTCTTCACTCCGGCGAGCGCTGCATTTCTTCTCTACCGGGCCGTTTCTCGCCTTCTCTTCCTCCTCGCGATCACTGGCCCTGAAGGAGATGCATATGCAGGTAAATCAAGTTGTGGAACACCTGTTACCAATCCAAATGCTAGGGCTACAGATAATGCACACTTCTTGAGATGGAAACTCTATTGATTGTGTTCTCCACATACAAGTTGTGATCTCTCATGGTGGGCATAGGATAATGCTAGGACATCCATTATGCGTCAGAAGATGTGATCTCTCATGGTGGGCATACAAGTTGTGATCTCTCATGGAAGCAATACAGATATCCGATATTCCTATATGCGTCAGAAGATTAGGGCTTCTCCTACAGATAATGCTAGGACATCCATTGTTTTCTCCATGGTGGGCATAGGATGGAAACTCTATTGATTGTGTTGTTTCCACATACAAGTTGTGATCTCTCAAGTTCTTTTTTAAACAATGCATTACCAAAATGAAGTTCAAATTGCCAGTACCCATTTATAATACAACACACAAACATAGAGAGCAGCACCCAAACTATTTCTTTTTCCAAACTATTGTGTTTACCTTCAAGTAAATGAACTGTCCACCGCACAGCTGTTTTACCAAACAGATTAAACAGTTTCTCTGTTTGAAACAGCTCTGCAAAAGCTGTTCATCCAAACAGTTTCACAGATTCTGCCACCACTCTGCAAAACAGCTGATTATTCCACCATTGCTTCCCACCACTGCTTCTGCAGTCGCTGCAGCTGAGCCAAACAGAGCCTTAAAGCAGACCCCAAGATATCCCTAAGTACACGCCCGAGTACACGCCGTGTACTTATGGCGTATTCAGTAGATATCAGTTCCAGCTATTCCAAGGGTCTCCCAACTTTTCTGGAGTTGCAACTGAACCTACTCACAAAACCTACCAACCTTTAAAGCGGTTTGTTCTAAAAGCTATGCAACGCCGAAATTGAGGTACAACTATAATTCCAAGTCTTATGACTCTCCCACCATAATGTGGTAATGTCTGCTTTGATTCCACTGAACCTTATGATTTTGTCCTTTAAAAACATTTAACCGATGATGAAATCAAATCACTACATATAATCCAAAAGCTCTCTCCCCTACCAATACAAGAGTAAATTTGAAGGCTTTCCTGACTATGTTGAACTTGTTCACTAAATCCCTAATTGATTACCAACAAGCTAAAATAGGCCAATAATAATGGCTGAAACCAAACAAATACAGATCATACGGTATACGTCCTTGCATATTTTAGTCATCGAACACATTTATGCATCCCCATTTTGCTCTTCTAACTCAAGTAGAAGTTGCACAAAATGCTGCATTAACCTCTTACCTCCAAAATACTCGGAACGCTCCACCGAACTACATTTCTGACAAGACCTCCATCAGTCTGATCCCGGCATTCAAATTTCTGGAAAATTTGCCCTACCTGCACAAACATTGAAAGGGGGCGGTAATGGAGGGATCGGTTTCGGAACACACTTCGGGGTCTGTGATGGTACAGGAGCACCTGGAAGAATGGAAAGCGAGACGCGGCCTCGAAGAGGACTAAAACGTCGGCGGCGGAGGTGTAATTAAGTCGCCATGTGCCGTCAAGGGAAACGAGATCCACCGGCGAGCCTGCTCCGAACACCTCAACGCTCACCTGATCGGATACCATATTACCATTACTCAATCTAGCATAATCGTAGTAGAATAACTTACCACAGCCTCCTCGATGGAGGAGCGCTGTTCGACGGTGGCGGACAGACCGCGTTCCGTTTCCTGGACGGCTCTGAGAAGGTCGTGCTTCCGATTCTCCAGCTCTGCGACCTATAGAGCAAACTGGGTGACAGTTGCTTCAAGAGGCGTGAAAGGGAGATACGAAGAGTGACGGCAAATGGAATTACATTAGCTGTTGAGGCGGCGGTAATGGCGGATGCACCGGCTGCCGTTGCAGTGGCGGGAGTGAACGAAGAGAGAAGAGACGAATTGTTGGATGGACACTTTGCGAAGGAAATTGGCCTGGCCGTGTGAATGGAGAAGAGATGAGATTTTGCCGTGGAGATCGAAGAGGGGAAGAACGACAGGTTCATTGGAAATCTAATCCGAATAACTTGCAAATGAAACCTATCAGTCGTTCAAACGACTTTTTTTACCTACGCCGGTTTAGCGGGGATTAAAATCAGGCAGGAGTATGGAGAATTTTTTGCGTTGGGTCTGTTAATATATATTTGGGGTTATTGACACTTAATATCCTCCAATTTAAAGTGTTTGGCACATTGAACTCTTATATTAAATTTTTGGTACTTTGCATTTTCTAAAATTTCAAATGCACCATCATTCTATTAAAATCATTTATTTTAAAACATCAAATGCACCCTCTAAAATCCCAAAATCAAATTGGAGGGTGCAAAGTGCCAAAATTCTAAACCTGAGGTGCAATGTATCAAACACCCTTAATTGAAGGATGTTAAATGCCAAAAATATTTGAGTACATAACGGATTTGGATGATTAATGGATATGGTTCAAATACGGGAATATGCGATAACCGTAATAAACATAGAGTTTGGTTATAAAACTCAAGCTAGAAGCTGGAGGCAATGGGGGAGATAATTGCACTTTAACCACCGTACGAGATGGTACGAGCAACCTAACATTCTCGTATAATGAAACCCTAGCCGCTCGGATAGATCTTGCTCCCGTCCCGCCCTCGCTCTCGCGATTTCTCTGCTTCGCAGACAGATTTCTCCCGTGGAACGTCAATCCAGTCGCTGCTATCGAAAGGATTTCTTTTTGTCTGTTACTGTTTGGGAAGAGGGATAGATCGGCGTCGATGTCGATCAAAAAAGGAAAAAAAGGGGGGGCACGTCGCCGCCAACAAGGAAATCAACGCCAATTCGCGATTTTCTCCCGATTTAGGGCTTTGCCTTCTCGTCCTGCTGCCTTGATCGTGATCGAAAAGGAGGGACAAGGAATTTGGTCCTGCTGTTTGTAGAGAAAGGCCGACCGGTGATCGGGATCGAGAAGGAGGCCAACCCTGTCTGCTCCCGATTGCCGCGCCCGGTGCTTCAACAACCGTCGATCATAAGGATCGAAGCTCCAAGAAGATATTTCTCAGTTATTTTTTTTCTCTGTCGCTGATCTGTAAAAGGGAGGAACTCTAGTGCCTTTTTTTCTGGTGATTCTTCCTGCACTATTGATCGAAGGTTTTGTCTTTGGTGTTGTTGATCTCTGGTGCTTTTTTTCTGGTGATTCTTGCCTTTTTGCCCTGCTGCAGCTGATCAGAAAGAAGAGTTTGGGAACTGTCGTTGCAGTTGGAGATCTGGGAGCCTTTTAGACTATTGTTGCTCAGAATTGTTGAACTCAATTAGACTTGCCTTAGAGACTGCAGTTAGTGTGCCTCTCCTAATCCAAGATTAACTTTTTGGCCTTCAATCTGCTCATCTTAGACCTTTTGGCACTATGGCTGCTTGGTGTTCTATTGAGGGTTGTTTGATTGGAGATCAAAGGAACTAATGAGAACAATTTTTTTTTCATGTTCCAATGATAAAATTGAAAAAATTCACGGCGATAGAGTTCAATGACTCGAAGTTTAACACCCAATTTGCGATGAAGTACATGAACGTGTTCTACAATGTTCAGGCTGATCGTGTTGATGTCATCGGAACTAACGATGAGGCACAGTGGATCGCTGATGAGAATTTTTGCCGAGATTATTTGATGAACTACTTATCCTCCAGTCTGTCAAAGACTTACATCAAGATGAAGACTACAAAGGAGATCTGGGAGGCATTGGAGGAGCACTTCAAGCAGGAGTACCTGTCCAAAAAACACTTGGTGGACAAGTTTCATTCTTTCACATTCGACGAGGAGAAAGTGATTTTCCCTCAGATATCAGAATTTGAAAATTTAGTAGATTTTTTGCATAATGAGAATATTTTCTTACTATATAGTTTTGTTGCTAGCACGATTATCTATAAATTGTCTTTCACGTAGTACAATTTTAAAACGAAGATGTAGCGTAAAAAGATGCAGGTTGGTCTGAATGATCTCAAACATTTTATATGCATTGAGGATGAGAATAGGACTATACATGCGTTAGAAGCTATCAGCAAATAAAAAACTATTGCTAGCATGATTTCTAGCTCTAAGCGTGTGTCTAACCCAAAAAGGACTCAACCTTCTCAGAGTAGCTCCCAGGTACAGATTGTAACGCCTCAAATCTCGAGGATGACTGGGCTGAGGAGAGTGGGTAACACGGCCTGAGACACGGGCGTGTCCCCAAGCCGTGTCCTACTCTGTGTGAGGTACACAGCCTGGGACACGGGCGTGTCCATGGTCGTGTCCTGCACTCGAGTGCTGCAGGGTGGTCTTGAGTGAGCTCGACGAAATGCGGTCGACGATCCTCGAGTGGGGTACACGGCCTGTGACACGGGCGTGTCCAGGGCCGTGTCCTGCTATGCGCTCGACGAGTTCTCGAGTGAGTTCGACGAAATACACTTAACAATCCTCGAGTGGGGCACACGGCCTGTGACACGGGCGTGTCAAGGGTCATGTCCTTCTCTGTGCTTGGACAGACTGATGAACACGGGCTGGACACGGGCGTGTCCGAAGCCGTGTCTGGCACACGGCCAGTGACACGGGCGTGTCATACGGCCATGTCCTGGTCTGGTTATGGTGGTTTCTTTGCCGCTTAAGGAACACGGCCTATGAAACGACGTGTCACAAGCCGTGTTCAGCCCAGGAAAGAGTTTTTCAGGGCTTTTCGTGGTCGTCCATTCCTTTCAACTGGGATCCAACGGTCCTGAGATCTCCCTGCTATTATAAGGCTATGAGATGAGGATAACTCTCATTTTCTCAAGGCATTTCTCTTTCTTCAAGTGTTAGAGAGTGGGGAGAGCAAGGGATAAGGAGGAGGAATCTGGCTGTCGGTGGAGTTTGAGAGCCCTGAATCGCGTGTCGAGGTCAGATTCGTGGAGGCAAGGTCGTTGCGGTGCTTTTCATCCGGCTAGTTTTCCTTGCTCCAAAGCGATCGTCAAGGGTAACGATCTTTCTTCCTTGGACATGTGAAGTGCTTAATTTGGCATATGCATGGGTTTCCCCCACCAAAAGGTGGATAATTGAGGGATTCCCCTTGGGTTGATTCTAGAGATCCCCAAGATGTCCTGCATGTAGATCCAAAAACGTGAAGTACGGAATAGGCATACTGTGTGAAGCCCATCTAGACATGTTGATTTGGATTGGTGATATTTTATTTTGCACACCGGAGAAGACTCAGCGTATAAATGAATATGTTTGCGGATTCAGTGGGTTGTGCTTGTGAAGGATAGTAACAGGAAGTACTGGAGTGAAAGTTCAGGAAAATACCCGCAAGTGCTTGTACCGTATGCTATGAAAGACCAGTGTTCCTAGCACTGCAGGAGGTTTCATGGATTGTTGGATGGTTGATCCAGATAAGGTAGGGCTAGTGATGGAAAGTGAGTTCTATCGCTAACGTCGGGCGAGAGTGAGTGTCGCTTGCGATGGCTCCTAGCTAACATGTTATTGTGAAGTCAGTCCTTCGGGGACAGTGTGGCTGTTTGAAAGCTTTGTGAGTTCGTGCTAAACGGATAAGGGGATGTCGACCCGCGTCAGTGAACTGACGATTTGAGCAACGGGAAACAGCTGAATTGTATCCGCGTTATGGTTGTCTGCCATGAGACCTGGGCGCCTGGCATTCGGCAGAAATGCATAGCGAGAGTCTTAGACCTGCGGGTCATCCGGTAGCGATGTCATGGGGGGCTACGGGCCAAATCTCGGGTCGTTACAATAATACGAGAGGCTTAGGCCTGCGCACCATCCGGTAGCGATGTTATGGGGGGCTACGGGCCAAATACCGGGTCGTTGCACTAAGACTAAAGTCTCCGGTTGAAGGCCATGAAGCGAAATGCTCAAGTTTGTCGTTGGGCTTCGGGCCTTGAATGACGGTGGGAGACTGGTATATCTGATACACCAAGAATGTGCCCTGAGTGCACGGAACGTCGGGTCATGTGGGCGACGTTTTTGATAAGTCGATTGTGCGTGAGTGCATATTGTGTGATATATCTGCTTGTGAAATGCTATGCCTACAGGGAAGGAATATCACTGCTCCAAGTAAGGGGTATGGTCGTTATAAATTGGTCAGCTGAACGCTGACCGTTGCCTTGTTTACCACCATGCGGTGGATTGTCCCGTGCAGGTGCAGGAGAGCCGAGCAGAAATAGTGGGTTGACGCCCTTACTGTTGCTGTTGCTGTCATACTGACCCTTGAAGGCCAAAGAACTTCATATGATAGTATTTTCATGTGTGACCGGCGTGTGTGCCGATGTTTGAAAATCATATGTATCAAGCTTAACTGTAAGGCCAGACTTGTTGTCTATTTGGGAACATTCCTTCGTGATGTGATATATATAACTGTTGGTTTTTATATATATAGTGGACATTCAGATGAGTTAAGTTCAAATAATTTAAAAGCTTCCGCTAGAATGCTCTGTGTTAGGATGCACAACTCTGATATTAACTCGTAACTTCGCCGCTTGTTTGTGGCATATGGTGTGGGGCTCCGGCCGGACCTTCTATTATATGTCATGTAACTGATGGAGGTGTTACACAGACCCTAATAAAAAGGATCAAAAAGTTTAAGGGCAAATGTTTTAACTACAATAAGTAGGGGCACGGTGCATCTGATTGCAGGCTTTCTAAGAAGGAAATGATCAGGGCACCACAAGACGGCAACCAGGCCAATATGATTAATCTTGTCAAGTCATTCAACTTTGTCTCTATGGTTGGAAATGTGAAGGCCAGCACTGAGTGGTACCTGGATTCAGGGGCAACTTGTCATGTTTGCAACAATGTTTATATATTGACATGTCTCACTACTGCAAAAGAATCTGTGTTGGTTGTAAACGATAAGATAGCTGACGTGTTGAAGGTGGGGAATGCAATACTATTGTTCTTATCAGGTAAAACACTAAATTTAAAGAATATTAAATTTATTTCTTCATTAGCTACTAATTTAATGTCTATTAGTTTATTATGTGATGTTAGTATGTCTTTCAACTTTTGTCACGGTAGAGTAACATTGTCAGTTAACTCATACTATTTTAAATGTGCATACGTCCAAAATAGAATGTACTGACTTAGTATAACAAACGAAATAGTTCAGCAAGTTCGATCAAACTTAGTTAGCACTAAGACTTTACATGAAAGACTAGGACACGTGAACTATAAGAAAATATTTTAAATAGCTAGAACTCACTAAATCACATTAGACACTAAAAATAACTTGAGAAATATGAAGTGTATGCTCAGACTAAGATCACTAGGAAACTTTTTTAGTGCGGTTACTAAGAGCACAACTCTCTTAGAGCTAATATATTCCGACATTTGCGAGTTTAAAAGTTTTATCACTAAATGGGGTAGAAAGTACATGATTACATTTATAGATATCTACCACAGGTTCTGTCATATTTATCTTATTAAAACTAAAGATGAAGCATTTGAAAATTTGTCTTTCCAAAACAGTGTAAAAACCAACTTGTTATGAAAATTAAGAAGTTTAACGGTGATATAGGAAGAGAATACATGTCCAGAAAGTTCAAGTGCTTCTTTATCTCTCAAGGAATCATAGCTGAAACCAATACTCCCTACTCACCCCCATCAAATAGTATAGCTGAATGAAATAATAGAACATAAATAGAAATGTTAAACTCCATGTTCTTTTTTATTAGCATGTTTACTGCTTATTAGGGGAAGGCAGTATTAACTGTCAATCACATTCTAAATAAAATCTTACATGCTAAGTTAGAGGTTACACCCTATAATTTTTGGTTTAAGAGACCCACAATCATTAGTGGACTTAAGATTTGGGGTTGTATAACTTATACTAGGGTTTTTAACCCAAAAAAGTCTAAGATTTGACGTAGGACCAACACATATGTCTATCTAGGTTGTGTTGAAGATAGTGTTGCAAATAGATTCTTAGACATTTGCAATAATATAATTATAAAAACTAAGGATGTGGTGTTCTTTGAAGATAAATTCTTTAAAGATAAGAACATGTCACTCTCATGTATGCAAGCAACTGTTACTAAGGAAGATTCTAAATCAGTACCGAGCACCTTCTATTCAGTTCCTGTACACAATAATGACCTAGAGTCTAGGAAGATTTATGTAAGAGAGAGAACTCTCAGAACCTTTGAGAATGATTTTGTCACTTATCACGTTGAGGCTGATCCATGCACATATAAAGAAGCAATGAGATCAAGGGATTTACTATTATGGAAGGAAGTCATTGATGGAGAGATGGTATCTCTACTTTAGAACAACACCTGGGCGTTGATTGATAAGTCAAAAGGAGCTAAAACTATATGATGTAAGTGGGTTCTGAAAAAGAATTAAATCTTAATGGTAGCATAGTCAAGTATAAAGCATGTCTGTTGGCTAAAGATTTCACACATATTAGCATAGTATGCTATTTTGATGTATACTCACTAGTGTGTTACCTAGCAATCATTAGGATACTTCTTGTCATTGTATCTATTGAGAACTTTATTGTTCATCGAATGGATGTTAAGACAACATTCTTGAATGAAGATCTAACCGAAGAGATCTATATGAGTCAACCTGAAGGTTTCATAGTAAAAGGTCACGAAAATAAGGTCTATAAGTTTATTAAGTCACTATACAAACTAAAACAAACACTGAAATTAAGACATGAAAAATTTGACTATAGTGTAAAGGGTATGGGATTCATGTCGAGTCTCTCTGATAAATGTATTTACATACATCATAAATCAAATAAAGTCGATATAATATGCTTGTATATATATATATATAGATGATATGCTAATTCTAGAATCTGATCAATCTGAAGTGGATGACGTAAAGTTGAGTTTAATAAATTAATATAGCATTAAAGACCTAGGTGTGATTAGAACTGTACTAGATATGCAAGTGAAATTTGGGAAAAATGACATTTCTCTAAGTCAAAACCACTACATAAAATTCATGTTGTATACGTAGGGATATAGTGAGAGTAAAATAGTAGAGACGCCATAAGATTACAATAACCGCTTAAATCTTACTGAAGGAGTTGTGGTTAGACAAAAAGATTATGTTAAAATGATTGGTAGTCTTATGTATGCTTTGGTCTGCACTAAACCTTACATAGTCTTTATTATGAGCATGTTAAGCAGATTCACTGGTAATACTAGCCAAGACTATTGAAATGTCATCGACAAGCTAATGAGATACTTAAAGCACACCCAAAAGTATGTTTTATGTTATAATGATCATCCTTCAATTCTTGAAGTATATTCTGATGCATCATAGAGCTCAAAAAATAACAAAAAAGTCTACTGGTGATTTTATATTCACACTAGGAGGAGCAGTTGTAGCCTGAAAGTCCAAGAGGCAATCATGCATTGCTCTCTCTTTTACAGAATCCGTACTCTACGCTTTAGCTTCAGCAGAAGGAGCAGAACTGATAAGAGATTTTGTGATGAGCATTCCACTAACGAGCCTGAAACTGAGTTTTATTGCAGTTTACTGCGACAATCAGGCTACAAAATGATTGTTATGAACATTTTGTTCAAAGGTAAAAGAAGACAATTAAAAATGAAACAAACCTGGTTGACCTCACTCACATGTCAAGAGATTATGACTCTAATCGACGTGTGGTCAAAGGATAATGTTACGGATGCTTGATAAAAGGATTAAATATAGTTCTTACAATAAAAACATCAGGGAAGATGCGATTAAATTTTATAGAAAAATAAAATTTTCCTCCTATGTTTATGTTTTGATGGTAAAAATTTATAGCTGCAATATTCAAGCATCTAATAATAGACTTAAAACTCTAAATAATTTTTTGATGAAAGCCCAAAATGATTAGATGCTAGTCATTCCACATTTGATGACTTAACATCTTTCTCATTATAAGTTGATTCGAGAATTATTCAACTGGGAATAGAAAGTCATTGTAAATGTTAATCTAACATTGATGATCATAACACATTATTCCACACTTGATAATATTGCATGTGATTGTGCGTCATATCATTACACATTTGATGATAAGGTACATAGTGATCATTAATGAGTAAGATAACAATGTTTAATTTATTAAAATCAAAACTTGACCGGTCCCAGTTAGATTGAATAGAGATGTTGATAGTGTTACATCACTACTACTACAAGTATTGAGACCATTTAAGTAGAACTAATTTACTTTAAAACGTCATTGTATATATTTATGAATTCATAGAGTTTAAACTTATGAAATTCCTTGCAGGAACTAGTGAAGATGGAGGAAAGAAAATAATTTTGACTTGAATGATGATGATCTACTATCTTAGTGGAATTGTTACATGTTTGATCCATTTTACTATGTTTTCAGACTTTTATTACTGAGATGCACATTTATATTTGGATGTTTATTTTTATGTTTATACAAAACTCTATTATGTTCAATTGTGCTTTCTTTTTTTGGATAGTGTTTAAAGTCTAAAACTTAATATCTTCTACTTTCATGTACTCTAAAATGTAAACGTTATATATCATAAATATAAGAGGAGATTGTTAATTTATATTTGGATACATAACGGGTTCGGAGGCTTAATGAGTCTGGTTCAGATACTAGGATATCGATAGCCGTATTAAACCTAGGGTTTACCTATAAAACCCAAGCTGGGGCAACGAGGAGGCAATTCCACTTTGACCACCACCCGAGATGTTTTGAGCGACATAATATGCTCCCCGTCTTCAGATTTGGAGATGGGGTCGCTGCGATAGCGCACTTATTAAATGATTTTATTAATTCGCGTGACTATTTTTCCCATAAACAGTCATCTTCCTTGTTGTTTCTCCCTTTCGAGTTCTATGTGGTGTATAACATAAGAATTCTTCCTTATCATTGCATATAAAACCTCCATTATAGTAGATATTGTTTAGGGATTAGGCAAACAATCATCTTCTTTATATCTTTTGCTGTCCTTTCTAGCTCCATTTTTTATTACAGAAGTATTCCATTTCCTTTTATTAAACTATGAGCATGTTTAACTAAAATGCGACTTTTTTATTAGTTTGCAGATATTTTACATAATCATTTCAATTCGATCATGGTCATGACAGTACTGTTGTAACCATGCAGAAAATCGTTGCGGCCAACATACACTCTTGAGCCCAGTTTTGCATGCCCCTGTTGTTGGAATTGTTAAAGTGGGAGTAAAATGGAGTTGGGCAGTTTGACTGATCAGAACACAGACCACAGAGTATGTCGCAGTCTGGCGGACAGCTTTGGCGGATAGCCTTTGGCGGGTTGCTGCTAGTTCTTTGCGGTCTGGTTCAGCAAGCATCCTTAGTATATCAGGTTGTTAGGGATGTCTAAATGTGGTTGTGGTAGACTCATCTGGAGTTCGCTAAGTCTGGCATTATTGTTGTTGCGGACTCTTATGGAGCTCGCCGGTATCCGGCTTGTTTCTGTGTTTGCGGTCTGGTTGTTAGATCATGGAGGTCGACATAGTTGTGCGGACTGGTTGCCTGAAGGTCACGCTGTTTGATGGAGCAATCTGTAAGGTGGCAGACTGGTGTTGTTCATCTTGGGCGCGGACTTATTCTTAGGTGGCGCAGTTATTTGGAGACTGCGAAGCTTGTCGTGGTCTTGGTCTTGTGAGACTAAGTCTAGCTTTGTTGCATAGCTTGCCAAGATCGCATGTGTGCAGACTGCTTCCTGATCTCGCCGAGCTCGGCAAGTTGGCGACATGGTTGTCGCGGGCCGGAGCTTTGCGTGGATTGGAGTTGTGTTCGCGAGCCTGACGGTCTAGTTATTTGTGTATAGTCTTCCTTAATTGGCAGACTGGTTTTTGTATCCGCATTTATGCGGATTCCTGCTGTTAGCCGACAGGTCTGACGAGCGGTTATCCTATCGATATGGGTGGTGATGACACTCCTCCTTGCACCTATAAATAGGAGTCCTCGACTCGTCATAAATAACAATGAACAGTGAGAACTAGCTCGCGCTTTGTTTTTGCGATTATAATTTTCTAACCATTGCGACTAAGGAAATTGATTCTGTGCAAGTTGTACGGTTAACATCAGGCGGCTAGGCAACTAGTGGAAGCTTTGTGTGGAACAGTCGCGGATAACAGTCAGCAGATAGCAGCGGGTCACGGTCTTTGTGACTTGTTCTCTTCCTCCGAGTTGCAGATAAGCAGAGCAGTTCGTCCGGTCTATTAGCTGGTCCTGTTCAAGTTTCTTCAACATTTCAATAAGCAATTTGTGTGGC
The DNA here is from genome assembly GCA_039583875.1 of Platanthera guangdongensis. NCBI lineage: Eukaryota > Viridiplantae > Streptophyta > Magnoliopsida > Asparagales > Orchidaceae > Platanthera > Platanthera guangdongensis. The sequence goes on along the minus strand of CM077149.1, from coordinate 154,656,584 downwards.
TAGTTGCGGATAGGCGAGTTCAGCGTTTTCAGAGGACTCAGCTTACATGCTGACGACTAGTGTGGTTACAGCTTGCTGTCCGCGCGGTTAACTTCTTGTTGCAGATTTCTGTTTCTTTTGGTTATATTGTAAATCATGTCTTGCAATGCATATCTCGCTCTGTAAAAAAGTTAATTTTAAATGAAGTCTCTTGTGTTGTTGTTGCTACTAATTTTTACTTATTTTTTGTTGTGGTTGAGTGTTACTGTGACCTCTTGTGGCTTCCCCATCCCATTTTGGGAAATTTTCACATGGTATCAGAGGGGCGTTGAGGAGTTAGCAGTCACCAATCTCAGGTTGTTATTCCTTCGTGTAGATCAAGTGAATCAGTTGATTGCAATGGAAGCTGGTTTTGCAAGAGGGATTGGAATTGAACTCCTGACACAGACCAACTTCAAAAGATGGAGGTCTTATATAGAGAGGTATCTACTTAGCGAGGATCTATGGGAAGTTATCGGTGGTGGCAACCAACAAGAAGTAGTCGTTGTCGGCGGAAATGCTGAAGTGGTGAAAGCTTGGAAGTAAACTGATGCGAAGGTAGTATTTGCTCTGAAGCATGCAATTTCACCGAAGCTATTTGACCACATCATCGAATGTCAGTCAGTAGCTGAAATCTAGATGGCCTACTAAACAAGAAGAACGTAGTTCAACCGTAGTTCTTGGAAAATGAGTTAGCGAAGGCCACTCAAGGTGATTTGTCCATTTCTTATTTCTTCTTGAAGATGAAGAACATCTACTTTGAGATTATTGCGTTGGACCCGAAAGAGCCGATCTCAGAGTCAAAGCTGAAGAGGCACATCATCCATGGCTTGCAGAAAAAATATGTTGCCTTTGTGACTTCTGTGCAAGGCTGGGCCAATCAGCTATCACTGCTTGAGCTGGAGAATCTGTTGGCTTCACAAAAAAACTTGGTGAAACAGATGGCTGAAGTCTCGATCTCTGAAGCAGATGGTGAGGCTCTCTTCTCTAGCAAGAAGAAGACATATATTAACGATGGTCCATCTTATTCATCACAGTAGGACAGGAGCAAGCCTCCTAAGCTTGATGATGGGAATAAGCAAGGCGGACCTCGGTGCTATAGTTGCAACAACCTTGGTCACATCCGCAGGGATTGCAGGGTAAATCTTCAGTCGTGGCATGCTACAAAGAAGGAGGCAGGGTCCAAAACTAAGGAAGGAGGATAGGGTAGTGCCTTCATGACAGACACTTATGTTCGGGCACTTTCCTCCATCAATTATCAGGAGGACTAGATCATGGACTAGGGGTACGTGTGGTCATCACCTCACCAGGGACGAGTCCAGATTCTCTTCTCTACCTGAATACAAAGGTTAGGATGTCATTATTACTACTGATGATACTATACATGTGGTAAAAAAGGCGGGATATGTTTCTTTAGGCAGTGATCGGGGGCCACTCACTTTAAGAAGTGTGTATCACGTGTCTAGAATGAAGAAAAATCTCTTTTCGGCGACCAACGCGGTGGATGATGGTATCACGGTCTGTTTGGCCTAACATAAGTGAAGTTTATCAGGAACATATTATTTGTGAATGCTGACATCACTCATGTTGGTAGCAGGGTGAATGACTTGTTTGTGTTGGCGACAAGTTACTATGTTAACAAGATGAGAGCTAATGACAGCGTTGTTATCTAACATAAGAGACTTGAGCATACTGCGATGGATAAGCTGAAGGCTATGACGGTGAGAGACCTGGTGCATGACCTGCCTAGTTTTTCATCTTTTGGTGACAGTCATGTTTATGCGGGTTGTCAGTATGGAAAAGCACATCGCCTTCCATTTGACATATCACCTAGAATGCATCCACGGTGATCTAATGGGACCTACTATCACTCCTAGTCTTAGTGGTAGCAGGTATATGCTTATTCTTATTGATGACTTTTTCAGGTATACTTGGGTATACCTCTTAAAAGAGAAGTTAGAGGCATTCAGGATGTTCGTGGAGTTCAAGGAGTCTGTGGATAAAGAAGTTGAGAACTGATAATGGCGGAGAGTTTACGGCATATGAGTTCTCTAACTTCTGCAAAAAGTTTGACATTCAAATGGAGCTTACTTGTGCTCACACTACACAACAGAACGAAGTTGCAGAATGTAAGATTCGTCATCGATCTGGTAGAAACCTACAAGTGTTGGCTTCACGCCAAAGACATTCCCAGAGCCTTCTAGATAGAGGGAATGGCTTGTGCGGCATATGTCATCAACATGATGTCTCTCAGTCCGAACAACATGAAATCTCCTCATAATTTGATGTTCAAAGAGAAGCCTAGTATCGAACATCTTCGGGTGTTTGGATCTACCTGCTACGTGCACGTTCCAGATGCTCTCAGGACAAAGCTAGATGCAAAAGAACAGAAGCTAGTTATTGATGCGCGAAAACGTCGCGGGGCACCAGCCAGCTAACACGGAGGGGGTGTTCGGTCTCACAAGCTAGGAGAGGAGGAGAGGAGGGACGGAAGGAAGCCTCTGAGTGCTCGAGAGTGGAGCAAACGGCTTGTCAAAGAGGGTTGCGGGGATAGAGAGAGAGAAGCTTGATCAACAGAGCGGGTGATCAAGAGAGGAGAAAGAGGTTGACCAGGAGCTGTCGAGCAGACGGCTAATGTGACGGTTGTGCTTGCAGGTTGGATGCCGAGGAGAGCTGAGCTGAGAAGAAGTCTGCTGAGCAGAGGAGCAAGACTTGCTGAGTAGAGGAGCAAGACTTGCTGAGCAGAGGAGCAAGGCTTGCTGAGCAGAGGAGCAAGGCTTGCTGAGCAGAGGAGCAAGGCTTGCTGAGCAGAGGAGCAAGGCTTGCTGAGCAGAGGAGCAGAAGAGGGGGCCGCTAGCAGCGGCAACAACACACTTCGCCTGCCGCGGCCTAAATGCCACTCCTGCGACGGGCTTTCCTTTTATTAATAGCTAGAGATTACAAGCTTACAAGTACACCTTTACAACAAAATCACTTAAAGGGTACAAGGAGAAGCTGGCGGCTAAGAGAGAAGAAAGTGCCAGAAAGCAGGGGAGAAGCTGGCAGAGACTAAGTAAAAGAGTCTGCTGGCAAGCTGGAGGACTGAGAAACTGAGTCTGCAGAGCTTGCTGGAGGAGGTGACGACGGACTGCGCGGACTGGAAAACGGAGTCCGCAGGGCTTGCTGGCAGGACTTGCAGGATCCTCCAACCGTCTGGCGTGATGCAGAATGAGAGGCACCATGGGCTATTTATAGGCCCAGGGGAGTTCTTCTAGAAGCGGGGCCCAGTGACATCAGCATGACGACATGCGCGGACTCCGCGGACAGAGATTTTGCGTCCGCCACTGTTGCCTGAGGAAGCAAGCGGATGGATCCACCTGCAGAGAACTGGAGGTCGCCCCCTAGCGGGCGGCCTGGGCGGACTCAGGGTGGAGTCCGCCCGGCAGGCCGGGGCCGCCCCCTAGCGGGCGGCCTGGGCGGACTCCGGGTGGAGTCCGCCCGGCAGGAGCCGGGGCCGCCCCCTAGCGGGCGGCCTGGGCGGACTCCAGGGGAGTCCGCCCGGCAGGGCTCGGCCGCCCCCTAGCGGGCGGCCTGGGCGGACTCCAGGGGGAGTTCCGCCCGGTAGGAGCCGGGGCCGCCCCCTAGCGGGCGGCCTGGGCGGACTCCAGGGGGAGTCCGCCCGGCAGGGCTCGGCCGCCCCCTAGCGGGCGCCTGGGCGGACTCCAGGGGGAGTCCGCCCGGCAGGGTGCCGGGGCCGCCCCCTAGCGGGCTCTGCTGGGCGGACTCCAGGTGGAGTCCGCCCGGCAGGAGCCGGGGCCGCCCCCTAGCGGGCTGCCTGGGCGGACTCCAGGGGGAGTCCGCCCGGCAGGGCTCGGTCGCCCCCTAGCGGGCGGCCCTGGGCGGACTCCAGGGGGAGTCCGCCCGGCAGGGTGCCGGATGGGGGTTGGATGTCCGCAGGGTGCCGGGGGCCGCCCCCTAGCGGGCGGCCTGGGCGGACTCCAGGTGGAGTCCGCCCGGCAGGAGCCGGGGCCGCCCCCTAGCGGCGGCCTGGGCGGACTCCAGGGGGGAGTCCGCCCGGCGGGGCCTGGCCGCCCCCCTTGCGGGCGGCCTGGGCGGACTCCAGGGGGAGTCCCGCCCGGCAGGGTGCCGGGCCGCCCCCTAGCGGGCGGCCTGGGAGGACTCCAGGTGGAGTCCGCCCGGCAGGAGCCGGGGCCGCCCCCTAGCGGGCGGGCCTGGGCGGACTCCAGGGGGAGTCCGCCCGCAGGGTGCCGGGGCCGCCCCCTAGCGGGCGGCCTGGGCGGACTCCAGGTGGAGTCCGCCCCTGGCAGGAGCCGGGGCCGACCCCTAGCTGAGGCGGCCTGGGCGGACTCCAGGGGGAGTCCGCCCGGCGGGGCCTGGCCGTTGGGGCGGCCTGGGCGGACTCCGGATGGAGTCCGCCCGGCTGGCGGGCAAAGGCCGCCCGGGTGGGCGGCCTCGTTGGAGCGTGGACGGCAGGAGGCCGCCGCCCCTCGGGCAGCAGGGAGGTCGCCCCTGGCGGGCGTCCTCAGGCGGACGGCGGGCGTAGGAGACCACCGCCCCTTGAGAGAAATAGGAGGCCGCTACTGGTACTGCTGTTGGCGGACTCCTGCAAGGAAAAGACTGCACGATTAGCGGACATTTATAATTTTATTATTTTTCTAACCTAACGCATGTCCCGCGAGGGTGAGCCATGGGAGATAGCTCGCCGTCCCGCAGGGCACGCGGTTGCTAGGAGACCTAGGCGGATAGGGAAGACTGTCCGCCTAACACTGGGACCCATCCATCGATCAAAAGGGAGAATCTAAGGGTCACGATGAAGCCAGCTGCTCCTTGGGAAGGATCGCCGATTTCTGGGTTAACACTAGTCTTTGTTGGCTATGATGAGCGGGAGAATGGACGTAAGTATAAGGATCTTGTAATGAAGAAGTTCATCATCTCGAGAGACATTATCTTCTACGAACTTACTTCGTATCAGGGTAGCTCATTTGTGGATCTATACGAGAGCAGGTCAGACGGGGTTAAGGAGAAGCAGCTCGGGATCTTTTGGTGGAGTTGCTTGTGTCACCAGGTGCTCTGGTGGCGTCTAACTCTGGGGTGGGGGCTTCTGGATCTGGAAGTAGTGGGAGCGATGCTCCTGGTGTGCCCGGGGTCAGAGCTAGTATAGAAAAAATAGCAAGAGTGGTGGATGAGGGTCAAGCCCTATGAAGGTCTAAGAGGACAATTGTTTCACCAGCTTGGTATAGGGACGAAAATACGATGATTTTCATCTCATGTTTCTTTGTAGGTCCCTTGGATGAATGAGAGTCATCGAGCTTTGGGAATGTCACTGGCATAAAGGAATGGGAAGATGTCATGAGTGAAGAGATGGTTGCCCTCAAGAAGAACGAAACTTGAGATCTTGTACCCAAGATTGATGACATCACTCACTACTAGAAAACAAACCTTTGGCCAGGGCAAATTGCCCTGGCAAAAAGTCCAAAACCGTGGCTAAAAAGCTTTAGCCACGGTCTAGCCACGGGAAAAATCCGTAGCTAAAGTCGGCGTGGCTAAACATTTTAAGCCACAGATTGGCTGTAGCTAATAGTATTAGCCACGGAAAAAAACTGTCGTGGCTAATATCTTTACCTTTAGCCACGGTTTTAATGTCTGGCAAAAACGGTTTCATGAGTTAAAATAAACCATTTGCCACGGTTATTGCCCGTGGCAAATAGGCCAACTATTAGCCACGGTATGAAGCCCTGGCTAAAGGCAAACTCATCATTTTTTAAAAAACTATTTGCCACGATTTTAAGCCGTGGCAAATACTAATTTATGTTTTAAAAAAAAAAACCATATTCAAAATAATGTAATGCTAATTCATAAAGCAGTCATACTAACACTAAAAAACAATGTAGAAATCAAACCCATGAAAAACAAATATCCATTACTTTAACTTAAAAAAATGTAATTTATACATCACCCAACTAGAGTGCTTATAAGTGTAGATAACAAAATTGAACACAAAAATTACAGCTTGCATAATCAATCTACAAGTGACTTGGAAATCTGTAAGTGACATACTTCCCAAAATGTAAGCGGACACTCCTTGCACAATGTAGAAATCTCAAAAACCAATATAAATGTTAATTCTGATCATGAGAGCAGTGTTTCAATGATCACAAACCGGGGAAGTAGTCAGACATCTATAACAGATCTTGGAATCTTTGTTTAACCAATTGCATAGTACCTAGCTACATAATTTAAAAATAAAAAGCTTTAAAAGGCTGCAACAATACAAAAGAAGTTTTCAAATGCAGCGCCTGTCATGTTCAAGTCAAGAATTGAAAGAAAAAAACTTGAAGTAATGGAGCACAACCAACCAACCTTGAAATATGCTTTGAATAATTGGCATGTCACATCCAATGCTCCAACACTGCAATCTCTACTATGAAGAGCAGCAACATTCCCATACTGATCACACAATAACTGAACTTCCAAATGCCGGCTCTACGCAAAAAAAAAATCAACATAATAAATTTCTGCAGCGAGCAAACGAATGCTATTTTATGTAAATCAAGAGAACTATTCAAACTATGGCAGGGTAGGATAAGTAGATGACCAATTAAGAAACATAAAAGCTTGCACAGAGGAGACTGAATTTTCCTAAATGAGAAGGAAACGACATTCACAAAGGGAAAATACATGAAAATTTAGCTCCTTCCTCTATTAATAAGTTCAAACTTTGGTATTTATATTAAGTTCAGAAATGGAAAAAAAAAACCCAAAAGTAATGAAGCTCCAAATACTCACCTGAGATGCGAGTTTCATTACAAATATAGGAGATCCTGGGACTTCACCCTGTACTTGCTTGAATAGCGCTTTAACTTCATCATTGTGAACCTAGAATGAACAAAAATCAACTACAATTGTTAGCTCTATAGATAAAACTAAGAAAACAGATGTTTCTCCATATAGCAACTAATAAATGAATGGGGTGGAAACAAACACAAGGAAAACGGCATTATTCAACCATCCTTACTTGTCGGGCTCTATCCTAGTTTGTAAGAAAATAAATGAGATAATTTTAATAGGAAGTTGTACATCTTTCCAGACTAGTTTGGATCTGCATAAATCTATTTGAACACAAGCATGCTATTCTTTAAAATCAGCTTAGCATGCCCTGAAAATAGTAGGTAATCTCCATACAATTCCAGATAAAAATTCATCAAAGTTATTATATTAGGAGCAAAAACATAATAAGATAGAGTTGATTATAGATTATTTGTGGGTAGGAACAAACCTTTCTTATCCCTTTTCCACCACCACCCCAAGAGGCTTTGATCTCCCGTTGAGGATGGAACTTCACCTTCTTCAATGGAGGACTGCTTTCAACAGGAAGCAATGAGGCTGAAATCAATATCTTTAGCAGTTGAGAGCGCCTACAGCCAACAATTAGCACATATCTAAGCAAACATGTATTGCCTTAAACAAAAACAAATAGATTGTAAATAAATAAAGAAATGAATTATTGAATTTTGTGCGGCCAAACAATTTGTGATGTTTAATTTTCAATACTACAAGAAAAATTTAGATACTCCAAGGTTCTATATTGTTAAGAAAAATACAAATCTAGAATTTAGACTCAAAAAAGGCAAACTATTGAGCTTGACAAGGACAACTTCCAAACTCTCAATTCAAACTAATCCACACACATTTTGAGTTATAAGACTGATGAATTGGTACTAAGGCTTCGTTTGAGGGGACTTTTTCACCGGTCAAGCAGTTAAGATCGCATGAATCGGGCCTTAATTTAAGTTCCGATCCATGTGATATAAGGTCCGATCCATGCAGACGTAACCGCTTGACCGGTGAAAATAAGTCCCCCCAAACGAAGCCTAAATCTGAAAGTTTAGTCGGGAAAATTAAATCATTTGGCTCTCTACTAATAACTAATGCAAATATATTACAGATTTGATCGAGAGCCCAAAAGGTATTGCAAAGCATAATATACTCAAGTATGAGAGAAGCGATAGTGTAATAGTGGAATGATTCTACCAAAATAATAAAACAACAATAAAAAATTTTGATTCCTAAAATGCTGAAGAGTTGTGCAAAACTTGAGGATTTTATGTTCAAAACTAATTTTCTTTTCATGGCGGCGGTCATAACCGTTGTCATGTCAAACATACATTCTATGGCGGTGGCATTTTGTCTGAACTCACCGGAGCCTAAACACAACTATGAAGGAGCTATGATTGTATTTGTTTAATCATTCTTGTATCAACAAGGTTACGTTCCATTAGGCTTCACTAAGATTGTATTGGTGTCATCGGCACACTAATAGTTTCAATAAGATTGTTCATGATAACATTGTTTGAGACTGTCACTCCTTGCATTGTATTTGTTTAATCATTCTTGTATCATTTCAATTAGTTCTCTTAAAGTGTTGTACAGTGTACACGCCCATCTATTATTGCTGATAGTAAAATGGTCTCCATGTTATATGAAGCCTTCAAGAAGAGGTTATTGCTCAAAAATAGAAGAACAATTTGTATATAGATTTATATATGGGATTGCACTTAATCTACATTAGCAATCTTTCAATCATGTATTTTCCAGAACTATAATTAGATTTAGGTATAAACCATCATATGAAGGAGCTATGATTTTTCCATGGGTAAACCGATTTTACCTTACCTGACAGCATGAAGAGCTGCAAGGGCACATTTCAAGTAGATCAGCATGTCAACATCGATCATACATTGAGCTCAACTGAAACATTGAAATCAAACGAGACCAAAAATTGCAATGAATCTAGGAAAAAAACAGACTCAGGGATATAATTAAATGCCGACTCCTAGAAGATCCTATGAAGTATAAATCGGAAAACAAAAACTGTGGATAAAAACCTCTGCTCATAAACAATTGAAAAAAAATTCAGATCTATACGGATCCAGATCAGCAGGAGATGGAAAGGCAAGGCTATTACCATTTGTATCGGGTTAACTGATGGAAGAAGAAGCTCGCAGATGCTATCACCAGAGTTTGAAGGTGCGATTGGTGTTGGAGAGATTCGAGAAGAGGGCTTCACCCGTTCGGACATAGGAGCAGCGCCGGAATCCTTATGTCGATCGAAGGGCGACGGGGGCCTTTTCTGGTGGCTCCTGATTTGGGCGACAATAGAACACTGCAGTACGGGACTATTATGGATTAAGTTCCTTATGTCGGTGAGCGTGGGTCTCGGGGGAGAGGTGTTCGACGAGAATGGAGGGGTGCCAGCGAGAGGGGCTGCGGGGTGGAGTCGCGAGTCGGAATGGCTGCTGCATGGAGTCGCGAGGTTAGGGGTTGCGGCGTGGAGTGGTGGCTAGGGTTGAGATGGCGATGAAAGTATTGGAGGGTAAATATATTCGTGTGTTTTGATTGATTTGTGGGTTTTAGCCATGAATATTATTTTTCATGGCTAATACATCTCTATTAGCCACACTATTTATAACCCTGACTATAAAATAATTATTAACCACAGTTTTTGTAATCGTGGCTAATATCAGTGTATTAGCCATGATTTTTAGACCCTGGCCAAAAAAGTGTGGTCAATACTCACTTTTCTAGTAGTGACTCATGTTATATGCAAGTGTGTTTACAAACTCAAGAAGAAGGCTGACAGTAGAATCGAGTGGTACAAGGCTCGCCTTGTAGCTCGAGGGTTCCCACAACAGTATGAGGAGGACTATGAATAGACGTTCAGTCCGGTGGCTAAGATGACTTCAATTCATGTGGTGATCTGTCTGGCGGCTTGCCAAGGTTGGGAGATTTGGCAACTCGACGTGAAGAATGTTTTCCTTTACGACGACATTGACAAGAATATCGTCATCGTGCAGCCACCTAGTTATATCTGAAGATCATCCTAGACATGTCTGCAAGCTGAAGAAAACCCGATATGGTCTGAAGCAGGCGCCTCGGGCGTAATATGAGAATATTGCAGAATATCTCCAATTCTGTGATTATTTTGCTTCAGACTGGGATTCTAGTCTTTTCATTAAGAAAAGACTAGTGCTTCAGGTCCTCGTTCTGTTATATGTTAACAACATGATCGTCACGGAGAACTCGGATGAGGAAGTAGCTAGGCTCAGGGTCGAGTTAGCTATTCAATTCGAGATGAAGGATCTGAGTGAGCTTCAACATTTCCTTGAACTCGATATGGAGAGGCAGAAGAATAATTATCATGCTCGTTTCCCAGAAGGTCTATGCTGAGAGAATTATCAAGTGATTCGACATGCAAGAAGGGAAGAGCAGTTCTACTTCTCTGGAAGTTGGATTGAAACTTAGATGGGATGAATGATGGGTTTTTACATACCCTTTAGAATTTTGGGCTCTCGTGGGGAGTCTCATATATCTGACAATTACTATGCAAGATATTGCTTATGCGGTGGGTCGGGATAGCCGGTATATGGCGAAGCCATGAAAACCTCATTTAGTGGCAGCTAAAGGAATTCTGAAGTATGTCAAGTTTACCTCAGAGATGGGTCTCTTTTATAAGAGGGGCACGAGTTTTAGTCTGCACTAAAACATGGATGCTGATTATGGAGGAGATACAGATGATCAGAAGTCGGAGTCTAGTTACGTCTTCTTCATGAGATCGACAGCTGTTTCTTGGTGTAGTAAGAAGCAAGATTAATTCAGTGTCCATCTCCACTACAGAAGTAGAATACAAGGCTTCGGCCTTAGCAGCTTAGGAAGTCATCTGGTTTAGGGGATTAGTGGATGACTTCTATGAGGAGGTGCGATGTTCTACTGCACTTCGCGGTGACAACGAGAGTGGTCTTAAACTGGTCAACAATCCAGTTTGTCACGAGCGGACGAAGCACATCGAGATCAAGCATCACTTTGTTCAGGAGGTGCTGGAGGGGACTCTGATGGTTAAGCATGTGCGGAGCGAGGACAATGTCGCAGACATCTTCGCGAATACACTATCGAAGGGACCATTTATTCGGTTACAAGGATTACTCAGGCTGGTTTCCAATTCACAATTCAAGTGGACTTGGGCAATTTGACTGGTCAGATCGCATAGACCGCAGAGTCCATCGCGGCCTGGCGGACAGCTTTGGCGGGTTGCCGGTAGTTCTTATGGTCTGGTTAAGCAAGCATCCTTGGTATACCGGGCGGTTAGGGATGTCTAACTGCGGTTATGGCAGACTCGTCTGGAGTTCGTGTTGCAGACTCTTCTGGAGCTCGTCGGTGTCCGTCTTGTTTCTGTGCTTGCGGTCTGATTGTTAGATCGTGGAGGTCGGCACAGTTGCGCGGGCTAGTTGCTTAGAGGCTGCGTTATCTAATGGAGCAGTCTGCAAGGTGGCAAACTGGTGTTGTTCAGCTTGGGCGTGGATTTGGTCTCAGGTGGTTCAATTATTTGGAGACCACGAAGCTTGTCGTGGACTTGGTCTTGTGAGACTAAGTCCAGCTTTGTTGCCTAACTCGCCGAGATCGCTTGTGTGCGGACTGCTTCTTGAGCTTGCTAAGCTCGGCAAGTTGGCGGCATGGCTGTCGCGGGCCGGAGCTTTGCGCGAACTGGAGTTGTGTCCGCGAGCATGCCGGTCTGGTTATTTGCTGATAGTCTTCCTTAATTGGTGGACTGGTTTTTGTATCCTCACTTATGCGAATTTGTGATGTTAGCCAACAGGTCTGACGATCGGTTATCTTATTGTTATGGGTGGTGACGACACTCCTCCTCACACCTATAAATAGGAGTTCTCGGCTCATCTCAAAATAATAGTGAACAGTGAGAACTAGCTCGCGCTTTGTTTTTGTTGTTACAGTTTTCTAACCGTTACGACTAAGGAAGCCGATTCTGTGCAGGTTGTGCGACTAACATCAGATGGCTAGGCAACTAGTGGAAGCTTGGTGTTGAAAAGTCGTGGATAGCAGTCAGCGGATAACAGCAGGTCGCGGTCTCTGCGACTTGTTCTCTTCCTCCGAATTGCGGATAAGCAGAGCAGTTCGTCCGGTCTATCTGCGAGTTTTGTTTATGTTCCTACAACATTTCAATAACCAGGCAGCGCAGCTAGTCGCGGATATGCGACTTCAGCGGTTTCGACGGACTCTGCTTACAGACTGACGACTAGTGCGATTATAGCTTGTTATCTGCGCAGTTAACTTCTTGTTGCAGATTTTTATTTCTCTTGGTTACATTGTAAATCATGTCTTACAATGTATACCTCATTCTGTAAACAAGTTAATTTCAATTGGAATTTTTTATGCTGCTGTTGCTACTGATTTTTACTTATCTTTGATTGTGCTTGAGTGCTCATGCGATCACTTGAGGCTTCCCCCCATCCCATTTTGGGAAATTTTCACACCTGGTGGATCATTACTCCAACGAACTCCAGGCCAAGTCCACCTCCACATAGGAGGGACTGACTGGACATTATCTTGGTCTCATCTACTCCGTTTGAAGCGGCATTTTTGCTCAAGTGAGTTTGGAGAAAAACTTTGCCGTCATGGAATTAATGCATTTTTGCGTGACAACAGTACGTGATGGCTACCAAGAAAAGATATTACTAATTGTTTTGAACATAGAAGTGGATAAAGTTCCAAGGTAAATATATAAGCATGGTTCATACATAGCTACCTAATATTTATAATTAGTTATGCAGGATCAATCCCTGAATCAGACCATGCATGGAATAAAATACAAAACACTGTGCTATATTTAACTCAACTTCAACACGGCCGGGTTCTACATCTATTTATTACATCCATCGAATATATATATCATCATGGAATTAACTCCTGAATCCAGAACAAATGTTTTCTTCTCTTTGTCAGCTCATCATTATTAGCCTGAAAGGAAGAGAGCAGATGATGTATTGATGCTAGCTAGCTGCGTGTTATAATAAAAGAGAAACTTAACAAATTAATTAAGTATTAAACTATTAATAGTATATATATATATATGGGAATTAATAATGTGAATGAGAGAGAACATTAATTACATTCGACGTACATGCAGTTTTCATAAAGGAAAAGAAGACCAGCAGGAGTGCCACGCCTGCTAATATGCCCACTATTATCGCCACTGTCCTTCCAACATCATCTTCATTATTGTAATCTGCCCGGAATCATATATAATATATCATTATTCTCCTAATTAATTACCATAATACATATATATTTGTCAAATAATGATGTTTCCTTTTTTTCAAAAAAAAAATAAAAAAAATTATCATCAGCGAAAGCGAACGAAGGAAAAATATATTTTTATCTTTATTTTATTCTGAAATGATGGAAGAAGATATGGATCGATGCTCACTTTAATTTCCACTGCATTCAATTGGTTGTATACCACACTGAAATTATTACATGGGAATCCTCATCATCTCCATTTGTAGTGAAATGGAGAGAATTCATTTCCTTTTAATCAAAATAAATAAGTAAGGTGTAAACCCACCCATATCAGGATCCCAAACAGGGACGCGGTGCATTAATCACTTACAGACGAAGCTGCTGGAATTAATAATGAAATGATATATATGAAGAAATGGGAGGAGCTAGCTAGGAACCGTGGTGGCCGGTAAAACCTGAACCTGCTGCGGTGGCCGCGCGCGGATAGTAGCCGGAAGCCCAGAAGCGAGCGTAACACTGCCCGAGGAACAAATCAGCGGCCAGAGACGCCCCGCACGCATTCCGGAGCTGCTGGACGGCCTGCCGGAGGCAAGCGCCGCAGTCCTCCGTGCTCAAATCCCCAACGCACTGCGCAAACCCCTGCACCATCCCCGAGCTGCTGACCCTGAACCCCTGCTGCAGCCCGCTCTCCAGAACACCCAGCACATCGTCCCTCCGCCGGAAAAACTCCCCGCCGTCCCCAGCACTCGTCTCACGGCTGCACTGCTTGTACCCCGCCGACGACGACGTCGTATCCAACTTCCCCAAGAAATCCTCGTTGCTGTAGCGTACCATACAGCCGTCGAGCTGCAGAGTCGCGGTGTAGGTGCCCGGGCACAGCAGCCCCACCTGGCTCACAGCGCTCCGCACGCAGGACGAGCACTCGCCTGAGCTCAGGTCGTCGCGGCACTGATAGAGGCCGTAGGCGGCGGATCCTGCGGCTGGGGGCGAGGAGGAGGAGGAGTTGCCGACGGCGAAGCTGCTGTAGACGGAGTCGTCTGAGGCGGAGTTGGCGACGGAGGTGAGGAGGAGTTGAGGTTGGATTGGAAAGGGGCGTCCGCCGCCGCCGAGTTAACGTTGCGGGAGGGGAAGCAGGCGGCGTAGATGAAGCTGCTGCTTGCGGCTGTGACGGGGAGAAGGGTGGCGACGAAGTAGATCAAAAGCATGATGAGTTTGTCGAAGGAGGAAGAAGACATGTTGGCGTTCTCTTGGAAGCGCGATCGTCTAACAATGCTGCCTGCTAATAAATGCTGCTCTTCTCTTATTAGTTTACACAAATGCCTTTTTATATATCAATATTAATATAGTTTTAAATGTCCCACTTAGACCATATATCTAACTATATTCATTTGTCATTTTATTTAATTTGTTTTTTTTTTCATAATTACAACTCTCATTTCAGTCTAATTAATATAAGCTCGGTCTGGCAAGGTGGTGGCGCGCGGTTGTAAACACATGAGTTAAATTGTCATTCGTTAAGAATCACCTATCAAACATCATCAGTTTGAACATAAAAATGGATGAAATTTCTTTGGTGGGCATTAACGGATGATAATTTAATCCATATATTCTTGACTGTCACCATCGTTCCAAACAAAGTCATAGTTTAATAGAGACAGATTTAATAAAATCCATAATACATTAGTACAAAGAAAACAATTCTATCTGGAACGCCAAAGTTAGTCAGTGCATTAATTGAAACTATTATGAGCCCAACAATCCTTTCACGGATCAATCGAGTTGGACCATTTTAGGCTCTGTTTGACGCGGCTGCAGCGACTAAAGAAGCAGTGGTGGAATAATCAGCTGTTTTGCAAAGCTGTGACAGAATCTATGAATCTGTTTGGAAGAACAGCTTTTACAATGCTGTTTCAAACAGAAAAGTTGTCTACCTGATTAACAAAACAGCTGTAATGTGCAGTTTTTATTTATTTAAAGACAGACAACGAAGAACACAAATTAAACAAGTGAACTTAAGACATTTTAAGTTAAATACAAAAAAAGTGCTCTGACCTAAACATTAAACAAGTGAACTGCAAAATGATACATTGCCCTTCCTATCGTACGCTTAATAATTTTCTTGAATGTACGACCCTCCTGAAGTTTTTGAAAGAAATACAAGGAAGGAGAATCTCAGTAGTTGTAGAAATTTCCTGCACCCATTACAGCTATGTGTTAAGGGCGAAAACTGGTAAATTAGAAGAAAGGTTCCATCTCTACCAGAAGAAAAAAAAATTGCAGAAGTGAGCAGAAATCGTAACAGTAAGCCTATCACCGGAGAAAGAGATCGAAGGTGGTCTATTGCCGGAGAAAGAGGTTGGCAAGAACGCAACTGCCATATTGAGAACTTCATGCTATGAGGTTGACGACCTTAGCCGCTGTACTGAGAACTCCATGCGCCGCCGCCTCACCTGAACGAGGAAGAAGAAACACAGGGAGACAAGAGGGCATTCGCGAATCACGACTTCCGTGACTGTGAGTCGTGAACAAAAATCACGACGCTTTTTCCGCGATTCTGGAGCGGGGGCTTCTCGTGCTGGAGGGGGGGGGGGATATTGTTTGGCGCGATTGTTTAAGAAGTGGCGGTCCCCCACTCCAAAACGCTGCGTCAAACAAAGTCTTACCTTAGGAATGAGATTAACACTTAAGTAGTCCAAGAATAGATTGTTACAAGACTTTTATGTGAAAAAAAAACACGGGCTAGACTCAATTCTGATAAATCCACTAGTCATTAATGTTGACTGAAAAATTGTTTGCGAGGGTAATTGATCACCGCTCACGGTACAATAATTGAATGAATCTTGTACAAGGAAGGTCACGCTTTTCATCATCATGGACATGTTCTTTGAAACTGAGTGCATGGGTGTGCACTTCGGAATTGCGCACACGGATGCACTCTTCAGAAATGTGTGCACTCCGCGCTCTTCGTCATTGTGCGCACGAGCTTGCTCTTCAGAACTGAGTATCACTTTTTAAAGGTGATTGTTAACCGCACCCCAGTTTTGACTATTCGCACCTCATTGTTAACCGCAACCCGAAAATATAACCGCACCTCATTTTTTTATTGTCGCACCCTGATATTTTTCTGGACGCACCCGAAAATATCCCCGAGTAGTATGCGTGAGACGACTAATAGAGTAGTGTTGGACGATGATTTCTCTCAGGTATTATACTTTTAGAGTACCCGAAAAGGGGGACACGGGCGCCGACGGAAGGAGCACGTTGGAAGGAGCTCCAACTGGTTGACCGGAGAGGAAGATGGCGTGAGTAAGATGCCTGAGACGGGAGCAGCCCGACGAAGAGGAAGACGGCGTGTAGCTTCCGCGAAATGGGGGAGATGGCCGGGTGTGGATAAAGTTTTAGAAAAAAGTTTTTTTAAAACAAAATGAAGTGCAGATAGTCATATAAAGGGTGCGATTAACAATCACCTTTTTTAAAACTTCATACAACTTCTTCGAGCAATATATAGTTACTACTTAACTAAGGCTTCATTTGGTTCGGCGGTGGCGGGTCGATCCAGCGGGTGGAAACGGAGTGTTCGAATCGGAGGGGTGAGGTGTCTTCTCCAAACGGAGCTTTTTTAGGCGTTTCTCAAGGAGGGTTGGTTAAAACGGAGCAAACGTCGTCGGAGGTTCATTTATTTACCCGCCTTCCGGCGGCGCTTGCCCAAAACGGAGCGGCAAAATGCCGAACCAAATAGAGCCTAACATTGCTCAACGACCATTTTTAAGCGATGTCACTACTCAATGAATATTGCTCGATGGTAGTGTTAGAAAATTATATCCTATAAAAATATATGGGTGAATAAACATTATTTATTGGCCGACTTGTTATGCGAACAAAGCGAAAAAACAAAATCACACAACGAAAAACAACAAAGAACACAATGTGATTTACGTGCTTCGACGAGAAACGCCTACGTCCACGGGGAGGGCATATCCACTATCACCGGTGGGAGAGACAAAAAGAGCTAATACAATAATACAACTTCATACTCTCAATTCTTAAATTAAAACTCTAACCCCTTTATATTTATAGGAAAAATTAAGGCTAACCAAAAAATGACAAACAATCTTCACCTCATCTCTTATTTGACACAAAATAAATATGAGATGACACAGTTAACATCAACACAAATCGGCTGAGCCAAGGTGGCTGCATACGTACACCCCCTCCCACTGGATCAAGTCATACGAAGTTCTTCAAAAGTGTTCCTCAAAGCACTCACCTCTGAGCTTGAACGTTCACCAAACTTTTGTAATATGTGAATTTATGGACTGGAAGCACCTTCGTGAGCATGTCTGCTGAATTCTCCTTGGTATCAATCTTCTTTAAAAGGACCTCGCATGTTTCAAACAAAATGCATGGTACCTTACATCAATATGTTTGGTACGAGCATGAGGGGGTAGGTGTAACACCTCCCCTGTAATGACCATATAATATGGGTCCAGCCGGGGCTCCACAACATATAGACGTCGCTGCTTTAACATTATAAAGTAATATAAAAGTACAACACATCTCAAAATAGGAAAATAAAATAGCAGAAACAAAACAACAAGACTAAAAGTTGTCCACAACCGCATATGAGTTTGAAATGATCTTAAGGCCTTACAACATTCAAGTGTCCAAAACAAAAACAACAACAACACTCATCATAACGTCTCAAAGCACTTCTAGACTACCTTGACATGCAAGCTGGATTACATTGAAAGAGACATAACATGAAAACACACATAAAATATCAAAAGGGGTGGGGGTACACTTCATGAGCCTTAGGACTTTTTGGCTGGTGTGCTTGCTACAACTTGTGATCATTGCCCTATAAAATTTTGTTATAATGCGGGTCAGGAAAGACTGACCTCAACTGTGTAACCAACACCCCTCCTTTTGGTTGTCCCTAGCGGACCCCGGGGCACTCCATCACCCTACAGGTCCGCACTTTTTATTCATGTAATAAACATATACTAACAACAATCTCTATCTTATCTCTTATTTGACACAAAACAAATATGAGATGACACAATTAATATCAACACAAATCGGCTGCGTCAAGGTGGCTGCCTACGTACACCCCCTCCCATGGGATCAAGCCATGTGCAGTTCTTCAAAAGTGCCCATCAAAGCACTCACCTCTGAGCTTGTACGTTCACCAAACCTTTGTAATATGTGAATTTATGGACTGGAAGCATCTTCGTAAGCATGTCTGCTGAATTCTCCTTGGTATCAATCTTCTGTAAAAGGACCTCGCATGTCTCGAACAAAATGGTACCTTACATCAATATGTTTTATGTGAGCATGAGGGGGTAGGTGTAACACCTCCCCTGTAATGACCATATAATATGGGTCCGGCCGGGGCCCCACAACATATAGACGCCGCAGCTTTAGCATTATAAATTGATACAAAAGTAGTACTCATCTCAAAATAAGAAAATAAAATAGTAGAAACAAAATAACAAGACTAAAAGTTGTCCACAACCGCATAGGAGTCTGGAATGATTTTAAGGCCTTACAACATTCAAGTGTGCAAAACAAAAACAATAACACTCATCATAACAACGTGTCAAAGCACTCCTAGGCTCTATCGGCATGCAAGCTGGATTGCATTGAAAGAAACATAACATGATAACACACAAACAAATTTCAAGGGGGGGTACACTTCATAAGGCTTAGGACATTTTGGCTGGTGTGCTTGCTACATCTTGCGATCATTGCCCTATAAAATTTTATTATAACGTGGGTCAATAAAGACTGACCTCAACTGTGTAACCAACACACCACATCCCAGCAGTCACTAGCGGACCCCGAGGTACTCCATCACCCTACAGATCCGTACTTTGTATGCATGTAATAGAACATAAACAAACATAAAAAATAATAGAATTTGGTGTCTCAAACATCAAACATGTTTCTATATTGAGCATGTAAATAGAATGAGGCCTATAATGCAAAATGTATTCAAATTTGGGTTTCACCCAAGACACCCTATAATACGTATGGTTCTAACACACCATCACAAATCATCACATCATAATCACATGGGTACTCTCATTCTCCAAAGATATACAAGCTCATGGCCAAGAACTCTCGCAAAGACCCCACCAACACATGGATCACAACACCATCGGGCTTGTCCATTAGCTCCATCATTCTTACCAATTTTACCAATTTAAGCATAACAGGCGTTAAGGACCCTTGATTAACCTTGCCAGCTCATAAGCTTCATTGCTCGGGCTTGTTCAAAAGCTTAGGGTTCTCGTCAGTTTCAACATGAGAGGACTCGTCTTACCGGGAAACCCTCCACATGTGAATCACACATCATGGGGTAAGCTAGTCGACCACAAAGAAAAAGCGGGAAACCTCTCGCTAGCCTCCGCCGGGACCTCCTTCCCCGGGCGCTGTCCAGGGGCGTTCTCGCCCAAGAGCGGGACCTCCTCTATCGGAACCTGAGGTGTGACCCACTCGCTTCGGGCCGAGAAGGCCAAGCTGATGGTTTGCAGGACTTCTCGCCTGAAGTCCTCCAACATCTTCCTCGTCACCTCCTCTCCCCGGGTGGGGGAGCCTCCATAACCAGACCTTTCACCTTCACCTCCAGCCATGAGACAAAACTCAAGTCTTTCTTGTATCAGCTGCCTTCCACGCTCACCGCACCAGAACTGTTGAAGCCAAAAATGACCTCAACGGGAGTTCAAAACTGGGGTGCAGCCAACACCTACTTCTCTCGAGCCTCGACCCTCGACTAGTTGCAAAGGACCTAAGACTGACCCAAAGTCTCAGCAGGGAGGTCCCACCTCACACCCGAAAGATCTCTGAGAGCTTTTCCTCCAAAGCTAAAAGTTGGGCTAGGAGCTCCTCAGAAAGCACTGGAGATTCGGAGGATAATGAGAGCTTGCTTTCTAAGGAGCCCTTATGAGTCCATTTATAGCCTTTTGCTATCCTGAAATTACTGAAATACCCCTAGTTGACATGCCAATAGCCAAATCCCGTCGTTTATCCTGAGGGTATAGGGGTAATTTTACCTGAGGGTAATTAGGTCATTTTACCCTAGGCCCTGGGCCCCACTCAGCGAGAACTCTGAGCCGAGAACCTTCCTATTCAGAGCTTGGCGCAAGCGATCTCCCCTGCTTATGGGCGAGAGCTCCTCCAAGGCGGGAGCTCGGCGCAAGCGCAAGCGTTCCCGCCCACTCATGGGCGGGAACTTCTTCAGGGCGGGAGCTTCTCTAGCTAGTCCAATCCTGACCGTTGGTGTCTCTGAGTCCGACTCAACGAATATGAGGTTGTACACCAGCAACAAGTCCATCAAGCATCAGCAAGTCAGCAATTCTTGTCTCCTCCACGTACAACAAGAGATAATTCATAGAGAATAGGACGCGATCGACGCGTCGCACGAGCTTCCAAGTCCCAGACATCAGAGCGAGTACAACAAGCTGCCCCCGTATCCAAGAATTATTAGAAGACTCTAGAATACAACGAGTGTATCGTTCCCCGCAACACACGAGGAAATAATTAGCCCTGCGAGCGGTGGCTTGTCACCCTCCCGGTTCTCTCTCTCTCCCTCTCCAATAATTGTTATGAGAGGCGGTCTGTCGCCCTTGAGTTCTTGAAAAAACCCTGTAACAACACTCAGATCTAGTGGAGGCTTGGTCGGCACATATCCGACCACGTTATTTTTCACCTCTTTCCGAGATTTTCCACGTCAAAAAAATTACCTTGTCAATTTTCTATTCTCATTGACCGTGTGCGCGCTTAATTGTTCCGAGAGCTAAGACAATACAGGTTATTCCGGTCCGACCGGAGCGTCGAGTTAGACTGCAAAACGAACTATATCAAAAAATAACTAAAGCAAAAAAACATGAATTTAACTATATGCACTAATATAATTAATTAATTAATTAATAATATTAATCAATAATTTATAATTATATTTTTATTTAAATGTATATGATATGTCACGTGTTTATGAAAAATAAGAATATACAATTAATCGGTGCGTAGTGTTTTTTGCAGTTTTCAAGATCTCAAAACCGCACCGCACTGAATCGCGCTCGGTTTATAAAACTTTAAAATCATACCACATGGAAACTATACGGTGCGGTTTAAAAATTAGTACGGTTTGTACGATACGAACAATTTTTGCAGTTTGCGGTTTTCTATGCTCAACCAGTATTAGAATCAGCGAGGCTGTATTTAAAGCCTTGTAACATATGAGATTACAAAAATACTCCTATATATATATCCCGTTACAGTGACCCGGTTCCGGAAAACTCCAATCCAAAATAAATTTGGACCGATCAGTTCCGAGCCGTGAGCAGTCCAATGCCTTCCTTCCCCGTGCTCCGCTATACTCAGGGGAGAATTTAGAGGGGGGCCTGATGGACACTGACACCCTCATTATTTTTAAAAATGATTAGTGTAGTTGGATTCCTCTCGTCAAGACAATGAATTTTGACTACTTATATGTCAAAAACGGTGGCTAGATGAGTGAGAAATAACTCCGATAAAATGAAAATGTTCAAAATTTTTTTTTTTTTTTTTTTTTTTTTGAGAAAGTTGATAGTTGATCGCTGGTATTAAAATTTTTTAAAACCAACGACGCATTATGAATTTGTGCAATTTGTCCACTTTCAAGGACGCCCTCGCATGTTCCGCCGCAGCATCGCCGTCATCGGTGCCGGCGCCTCTGGCCTCGTAGCTGCGCGGGAACTGCGGCGGGAGGGTCATGACGTCGTCGTTTTCGAGCGCGGCGGCACCGTCGGGGGCACCTGGGTCTACACCCCCGCGATCGAATCCGATCTACTGGGTCTTGATCCCAATCGGAAGGTCATCCACTCCAGCCTCTATAATTCCCTCCGCACAAATCTCCCTAGGGAATGCATGGGTTTCTTCGATTATCCATTTGTCCCCGTCAACGAAATCAACGATCACGACCCCCGGCGCTTCCCCGGTCACGGCGAGGTTCTCCGCTACCTCGAAAGTTTCTCGAGGGATAACGATCTTTATTTGCTGATACGATTCGGTACTGAGGTTGTCAGCGTGGAGATGGAGAAGGAAAGGGGCTGGGCTGTGAGGTCGCTGAAGATCGGCGCCGGCCGTGATAGAGTAAAAAACGAGGTCTATGATGGCGTCGTTGTCTGCAGCGGTCACTACACGGAGCCCCGAGTCGCAGATATTCCTGGTATTCTTCAATCAATATTCTCTCTTCTGCATTTGTTTCATTTTCTTAGTTTTCCATACACGTATAATATTGAATGAAATCGAATGATTCATGGCCATGACGCAATCCAAGTAGTATTGCTCTTTTTATTGGTTATGAAATTGTTTAGAAAGCTTCTTGGGAACTTGTTTCATGATTGAATCTTTCTCTCTTCTCCTAAACTAATTTTCCTAGTGGTTTCACCAGGCATCGAGATTTGGCCTGGAAAGCAGATGCACAGCCACAATTATCGCATTCCCCAGCCTTTCCTTGGTCAGGTATGTATTGTCTCAAACTGGGATTGCATGCTAGCCAGGCATAGTGGATTTTTACATTTGTTCATTCACTTTGTTTTCATCTCAATAATCTCAAGAACATCTTTCTCAATACTGTATACAATCTTCATTTGTACTAATTCTAAAATCTGTAGGTCATTGTTGTAATCGGTAGTTCAGCTAGTGCTGCTGATATCTCTAGGGAGATAGCTGGTTTTGCCAGAGAAGTTCATGGTGCCAGTAGATCTTCATGTCCAGGAGCTCCAATGAAGCAGCCTGGTTATGATAACTTGTGGCTTCACTCAATGGTAATATATTTGATCCATGGTGGGTGACATTCAGGCATTTCAAATACTCAAATAGTAAACTTTACCATGCAACTTAATCAAAATGTTTTGATGTAGGTTGAAAGAACTCTTAGTGATGGCACTGTAGTCTTCCAAGATGGCAGCTCAGCTCTCGCTGATGTTATCCTTCACTGCACCGGGTAGGCTTATGTGCTCCGACTTCTGAATCTTTGGGGTCCAGCGAGACCAGAAATTTGAATGGTAGTGTTGCAATTAGGTAGATCATAACCACTGCAAACAAGTGTTTTATCTTATCCCTTGATAATAAGTATTTATGACAATTTTGACCGCACTTCTATGCTTCATGTTTAATTCCATTAACTTTCCACCTTTTTTTTGGCTAGAATACCAAGCTGTCTTCCTTTCTTTCTGATTTAAACACCTTAATGATATATGTTGAGCTGAAAATGCAAACTGTGTGTGTGTGTTTATATATATATTTACATACGTACATATAAGTAGTTATATCCACAGTGTTAGAACATATGGTGTCCGGGCGGACTGGCGGCCTGGTTTGGCGGTCTGGCAGCTATCCTGTGTAACCGCATTGGAGTGCCACCCTAAACAAGAGGATTCTGGCGATCAACGAAGGTTCACCGCAGTGCGGTGTGTTGGTCAGTACGAGTTAATGGTGGTGCGGTCCGGCGACTAACAAGGACTAACTATTCTGTTAGAGCCAAAGCCCGACAATCAGTAATGCTTAGTCGTAGTTGCAGTCAGGAGGTTAGGATCTGTCTAACTGCCCCAGTTGCGCCTGTTGGCCGCAAGCTGTTGGATCTTTATGTTGTCGGGCAGTTAGCTTGTCTAACCGCACAGCTCGTGCGGTCTGTTATTATCTATCCGCCTAGTCGGCTGTGATAGACATTGTTTATTTTAATCTCACATCGTCTATTGTGATCTCTCTTTACCAACCATTTTCTATAAATAGGGGTTTATACCTATGTAATAATTAATTTTTTGCAGCAATAAAAATTCTGTTGTTTAGAATTCTCACATGGTATCCGAGTTCATTGGTCCATTTGCTCTGATTTTTGTTTTTCGGGTGTGCGACAGTTGTTGTGGTTTCCGCTTTTTTAATCGCCTTTTCTTCTCTTTGCTCTTCGGTTGTCTCGAACTGATTTGCTTTTCCCTTCTGTGTTTGCGCGGTTACAACTCTCTGACTGTTTTTTGTAACATTCCATACATGTATGTAGTTATATCTGCAGCATTTTCTGTTTCCATCCCCGGTCCCGACACGATCCAACTCGACGTACAAGCATCATTCCATCTTGGCTCACCTGCTCCAGTCCTCTCGACGCTTGACTCCCGCTTACACGTCGATGCACGTCGATCATGCTCCTTCCATCAAATCGACGCATGTCGATCATGCTCCTTCCATCAAATCGACGCATGTCGATCATGCTCCTTCCATCAAATCGATGCACTTGGCCTCCGCCCTCTTCTTGACGGATGACGATTTCTCTCCTCTATTTGACGTTCAAATGGATGCTAGTTTTATGCTGTAGTTCGTGAGAATCTAATCCTGCTCCCTAAAAAATAAAATAGCCACTGCTGTGGGGTTTTCTCAAATTTTCTCTCCACCAACACAGTGATCCACAGAAGCCGCCAATTAGATTTCCTCCTTTTCTTTTTAGAGCTCTTTTCTGGAGATGGTGTGCTGGATTTCTCATGTTTCTGGAGTTTTGTTGTTGTTGTTCTTCCTGAACCTGGCAGTGGAGTCGCCTAACTAATTGGAGACGCATACAATGACATTGTATGTATGTCTATGTGTATGCCTTGATTGAGTTTGCAGTGAACTATTCTATATTTAATCGAAGGCTACATCTTCTCTTTATTTTTAGTGTCCTCTTCGGATTTGTTTGTGCACCTCGAGGTTTGAATTTTTTACATGGTATCAGAACTACAGGGGTTTTTGTGTGTTGGGCTTTCTACCTCATCTCAGGAGGATGGAGCTTGATTTTCTCTTAGGAACGGTGAAGGGCAGAAGGTGCCCAAGTGTTACAGATGCAACAAATTGGGTCACTTTAAGAGACTGCAAATTCACTCTAAATTTGTGGCACATAGTAGAGAAAGGAGATGGATCAAAGGATGAAGACGAGTGGGGGAACTGTTTCTTGGCAGAGATGACGATGATGCTGATGGATGTATTGACCTACATAAATTTTTAGGATGATTGGATTGTTGACTCTTGGTGAGATCGTCACTTACTCAGAGATGAGTCAAAGTTCTCCTCCCTCAGACTTATAGAGAGAACGATGTGATTGTTACGGCGTGCGATTCGGTACATGCAATGAAGAAGGATGACACGGTTATGTCGAGCAGTGATGAGAGTGCACTCAAGTTGAAGAGTGTGTATCATATGATAAGGATAAAGAAGAATCTCTTCTCGACGATCAATGCGGTGGATGCAGAGTTTCACGTTTTGTTTGGTCCAAATGAGGTGAAGTTCTTGATGAACTTCTCTTTGGTGAAGATTGATGTTGCTCACATCGGGCTGCGTGTGGAAGGTTTGTTTGTGCTCTCTACGAACTCATATTTGAGTTAAGATTAAGATTAATGATAGTTCAGTGATCTGACATAAGAGATTGAGTTATGCTGAGATAGAGAAGTTGAAGGCTATGGTGGCAAAAAGTATGGTGAGAGACTTGCCTAGTTTGTCTTCTTTCAAATATGGCCAGTTTTGTAAAATATAGGCAGACATGTCCGATTTTTTCCAATATATCGGCCGACGCGACTTTTAAATATATCGTCTGTTATTTTTTTTATGTTATATTAGCAGACCAACAACATATGTTTAAATCGCTTATATATTATATTATGTATGTTTAAATCGATTAGACTTATTATTTTGATTTTTTAATGTTTTATTTTTACAACCAATTTTGTATAGTTGTTTCAATTTTTTTTATTTTATATTACAAAGGAGACCATTAAAGGCACTTGTTAGGCGTTGTGAGAGTCTAGTCACTAGGCATGTTAAACGAGGGAGGGGTAGACCAATAAATATTTGGAATGAAATTGTAAGTAAAGTCATGATGTACTTAGGCATTAATGAGATTATGACAAAAGATAGGACACAATGGCGACAAAGGATCCATATATCCGACCCCACTATAGTGAGATAATGGCTTGAATGCCGTTGTTGTTGTATATTACAAAAAATATTAAAACATTTAATACATTTATTAGTTGATTGTTTGCAAGTATTTTAATATAAATTTATAAGTTTGAAAAAATTTATAATTAATCAAGGATTTTTTTTTAAATCTTCTTTATTTGCAATACACTTATTGTTATCAAAATAAAATTATTGTATACTATCAAATATATTTTACAATGTTATCATTTTGTATTTGTAATTTGTTAATAATATTTTATCTTATATACTATTCAATTTTATATCGTAATATAAATAACTCATTTTTTATATATTTGTTATATTATTTTTTATTTTTCTAACATATAATAATAGTTAATATACATAAAAATGAAAATTTTATTTATAAGACATGAAAATTCGATATTTTAAAATATCTTCGACTTCCGACATCCGACATTTAAAAACTCAATCTGATATGTCGCCGACATCCGATATTTAAAACGTTGAGGGTCGGCGACCGACTGATCCAGCCAGCGGCGTTTCCGGCATCAGCAGCACATGCCGCACCTCCAATGCCGTTTCCGGCTGAATCCCGCATCTCTCAGCCGCCCCTTCTCTTGCGTCGTTGACCTCCCTCCTTCGTACATCGTCCCCTGCCCGATCCATTTGCGCCATCTCCTTTCTGCGCTCAACCTTTGTTTTTTTTCCCGCGATCAATGCGTCTGTTTTACTTCTCGAGCCGCACGCCCTGTTCCCTGTTACTTTTTTCTTTTCACATGGGAACCCACACCACAACTTACACATCATTTCACTACCCACCGTAGTCTTTTTCCTCCACTCCAAGACAAAAACTGTAGCCGCCCCTTTTTTTCTCTCTTAAAATTTTTTTATCATTTCGCCGTGTTTATTCAAATTCTCGCTACCCCACGACGACAAGTTGTATGTCGTTTCCGTTCTTAAAGACCCCGATAAAGAATTATGACTCTGCCTCGAGGACAAGGCCAATTTTCAAGACTGGCGTAATATTACCCTCGGTCCCTTGCACGTTTGTCGAAGGAGCCACCCGTCGCTGGGACCACTAGAGCGCGCATATGAAAACCTCCTTAATTAATTAGTGTAATTAATTGGTATTAAATAAATAATAATTAATATTACTTAATGTTATTTTATGTTATTGCCATGTGATCCCCCCCTATATAAGGAGGTGGTATGAGAGTGTTTTCATGATCTTTGGTTTACGGTTTTTGATGTAACCTAGGGTGGGGGTGTAGTTTGTGAAACATAATAAATGCGTCCTTTTAAAATAAATGTGGCGCGAAGGTATTCGCGGGCTAATTTTGAACGATTAAAACGATCTAAGACGTCGCTCGCTAACGCAAGACTACCGCGCGAACGTATTAACGTCACAAGTCACAATTCCACAGGCCTAACATTCAACAGAGCGGTAAAACGGAAATGGAAATAACAATAATTAGGAGAAGAATTAGCTAGGGCAAGCTCCAATAATTAACTATTCAATTAAATCCGAGCATAAAAATAATTAAGGTTTGAGAGAGTAAAGATCGAGAGGTATACCACAGACGAGGAAACAACATCAACTGTGGTTGCCTGGAATCAGGATGCCTGGAAAGGGAAACCGACTGAGATCGTGCGGTTGTGCCCTAGGAGAGCTCAGGCAGCAGAAACGGTGGAGGTGTCGAGCACTGGAGAAACGGAAACGGGCGATCGGGAGAAGAGGCAAGCCCGCACGGTCGCTGAGTCTGCCAGAGGAAGAAGCTGATGGGTCGCCGGAGCCCTAGATAGGCTCTGAAGTACTCGTCGGCGGCTGGAGATGCTTCTCGGGCGGTGTCGTCAATGTAGAATGACGCTGGAAGGCGCAGGAGTAGTCAGAGGTCGCCGTCGGGGAAAGGAGAACAATTGGAGTTATTCGCCGGCCCTTGGTGGAGTATCCAGGGGCGGCGCTGCTACCGGTCGAGGGAGGGGAAGGCGTCGGGGATTCCGTCGGGAGGTTAGGGTCGGCGCTGGGGAACGACAACAAAGAACAATTTGTTCTCTGTTCGTTCTAATCCAGCCGACCTCAACAGTAGGGGGGTTTCTTTTATAAGAGCAGGATTAGGGTTTTAAATGAGAGGGGGGGGGGGGGTAAATGGGCTTAGGTTAGGTGGGCTTTAATGGGCCTACTTGATGAAATTGAAAGACATCACACTAATTCGTTTTAAAATAGTTAATTATTAGCGCTTGCCCTAAAGTAACCTATCTCATAAATTATCGGACCTATGCATTTAGGATCTCGTTGGTCGGTCACACCAACGAGCCAAACAAAATTGCGCGAAAGCTTGCGCGAAATAAAATTACATCAAAAACGCTAATACCATGCGCATACAACTCAACACAACCAAATAAAACCATATGCGCCACAACATGCGCTACATGAATAAAACAAGTGCAAATAAAAATAAAGATGCGTTGCGGGTTGCATCAATTCTCCCGGGGTTGAAAGAGCTCGACCCCGACGAGACTCGATACGACCTGCAAGTAGGAAATCTAACTGTCGATCGGAGAATTTGCTGCATGACTGCTGCTGATGTCGTTGCTGCAATCCCAAACCTGGAAGTAACCTCTCATCCCCAAAAACTCGCAATCCATTAGTCAAAATTTCATGCCAAATATTTAAATAAACAGTAGTTATTAGAGCTTTCAGAGGATGACATTGGCGGTGTGTGGGGAGAATATGAAGCAAGTGGAATCAGCCCGTGTAATCAGTAACTCATGACACAACATACTCTCGTCCGATAGACACCTACGAACGTCTGCTAGACCCGGATCGAATTATCGTCCTAATTTCACCTGATGAAATTCCACTCGAGTCACAAAATTTTAACCAGATCCCAAATTTAGCGTGTAAAATTTTCCCTAAAAATCCCTTGAAACAGGTGCCCCGATGGAGAGTAAAATATCTAAGTATCGTCTCGGCTCCCTCAATACGAATAGACCTAGAAGTGTCAGAACTCAAACGGTAGTGATGTGGTGACTCAACGCGTGCTCCTAAAACCAAAAGGAAGTGTCGTGAACAAAAGGCGTACTCACCAAAAATAAAAACCACATAAGGTAGCGACTCTAATGGCACTAGAGAGTGGTCACCAAGCACAACGTATGTGGGCTCAAGGGTTTGTGGCGGTAGTGTGCGAATAAGGTCAGGACATATAACGAACGAGTCTAGGTCACCTAAGATGAGGGTCTCATCACTAGCCAACTTCTCAGGGAGGAACACGACTTCAGCTAACGTGATAAAAGTGGGAGAAAACTCTTCTTCATGGAACAAGGGCTCGAAAAGAAACTTCTCGATCGAAGGGGGTGCTATAGTGGAGCCAAGTGATGTCACAACTTCAGTCGGGGTGATAAAGATAGGAGAAAACTCTTCTTCTTGGAGCAGGGGCTCAGGAAGAACCTCCTCGACTGAAGGAAAAGTCACGGTGGGGGTGGGTGAGACTAAGGTGCTCGTCGTGAGACTGACGAGGCGAGACAAAGGACTATCAAAAGACCTAACCTCGGGTTCCACTATGTGATATGGAGTGTGAAGGTATGCAAGAGCAGTATAATGCGTGCGCATTGCCGTTTCTAGGTTGTGAACAGAGGTGCACAACCCACTCAGATTCTCCCTGAGTTCTGCAGTGACGAACTCAACGGCTTTCTGCAAAGCTTTAATACGCGCATCCAAATCACACATTTTTAAGAGAATTACTCGAAAACAATTTTCAAAACTGGATCGCATGATTCGCGATGGGAGCGAATCACAAAACTACTCTGATACCAAACTGATGTAACCTAGGGTGGAGGTGTAGTTTGTGAAACATAATAAATGCGTCCTTTTAAAATAAATGTGGCGCGAAGGTATTCGCGGGCCAATTTTGAACGAATAAAACGATCTAAGACGTTGCTCGCGAACGCAAGACTACCGCACGAACGTATTAACGTCACAAGTCACAACTCCCCAGGTCTAACATTCAACAGAGCGGTAAAACGAAAATGGAAATAACGATAATTAGGAGATGAATTAGCTAGGGAAAGCTCCAATGATTAACTATTCAATTAAATCCGAGCATAAAAATAACCAAGATTTGAGAGCGTAAAGATCGAGAGGTATACCACAGATGAGGAAACAACATCAACTGTGACTGCCTGGAATCGGGATGCCTGGAAAGGGAAACCGACTGAGATCGTGCGGTTGTGCCCTAGGAGAGCTCAGGCAGCAAAAACTGTGGAGATGTCTAGCACTGGAGAAACGGAAACGGGCGTCCGGGAGAAGAGGCAAGCCCGCACGGTCGCTGAGTCTGCCGGAGGAAGAAGCTGGTGGGTCGCCGGAGCCCTAGCTAGGCTCTGGAGTACTCGTCGACGACTGGAGATGCTTCTCGGGCGGTGTCGTCGATGTACAGTGGCGCTGGAAGGCGCAGGAGTAGTCAGAGGTCGCCGTCGGGGAAAGGAGAACAACTGGAGTTATTCGCCGGCCCTTGGTGGAGTATCTAAGGGCGGCGCTGCTAGCGGTCGAGGGAGGGGAAGGCGTCGGGGATTCCGTCGGGTGGTTAGGGCCGGCGCTGGGGAACGACAACAGAGAACAATTTGTTCTCTGTTCGTTCTAATCCAGCCGACCTCAACAGTAAAGGGGGGTTTTCTTTTATAAGAGCAGGATTAGGGTTTCAAGTGGGGGGGGGGTGTAAATGAGCTTAGGTTAGGTGGGATTTAACAGGCTTACTTGATGAAATTGAAAGACATCACACTAATTCGTTTTGAAATAGTTAATTATTAGCGCTTGCCCTAAAGTAACCTATCTCCTAAATTACCGGACCTATGCATTTAGGGTCTCGTTGGCCGGTCACAACAACGAGCCAAACAAAAATTGCGCGAAAGCGTGCGCGAAACAAAATTACTTCAAAAACGCTAATACCATGAGCGTACAACTCAACACAACCAAATAAAACCAAATGCGTCAAGACATGCGCTACACAAATAAAACAGGTGCAAATAAAAATGAAGATGCATCGCGGGTTGCATCAGTTTTGACTCTCGTTTGAGGAGGGGTCATTAGGAGGAACCAGCCTCCTTGATCTTGGCTGAAGTTTGCTCCGAATTGTATCCGTGTTCGTGTTTAATGGAATCATGTCTCGCTCTTCGTTCGTGGACGTATTAGTTAGCCTTGTGAGATTTGGTTGGGATGCTCCAACTGCAGTTGGGCTGTGCCCCTTAATTGGTCACCATGCCTCTGCCTTTCAACACAAACAATGTGTGAAACTCTTCAAGCATGCACATACAATCCGCAGCGCTTTTGTGGATTAGTTGCTCGAGCATCCAACACATTGATGTGATGTTATCTATCCTATGAAGAACAAATACTTTCCCGAAAACAGCGTACCCATACCCGATATGTATCCGGTACCGGTACATACTCAATACTCGATGGATACACCCATGTGTACACACTTGGACTTGACACATAATTTTTTATATTGTGATAGGAGTTTGTTTTTCTAGAGTAAACAAAAGTTGACTATATGCTAGGAAGCATTAGTACGTCCAATTAAGCTGTGCATCTTTACCGAGTATGTTTTTGGTACCGATACGTTTCTGTTACAATTATGTGTTTTGAACGTGTTGATATGATGCAAGTTATTAACAAAATAGCTAACTTGTCTCTAGACTTGCCGAAGATTGAAGATGTTGATTTCCAACAATGAAGTTGATCTTCAACAATGAAGAAGAAAAAAGACTGATGAGTAAACTTAAGTTTAATTTTCTCTCTTTTGGTTAAACATATAAGATGCAAAATTTTGTAATATTTACGAATGTTTAAAGTTCGAAAACTTCATATTATGTTGCATTAATTTATGTACTTGTACTTAAGTTATCATTCATGTTTTATGTTTCGATGTTTTGAGAACTATTTATTGCACTGATGATATATACATATTTGTTATAACGTATCATACCGTACCCGCATCACGGTTTTTAAACTTTTGTCGTACCGCCGTATCGGGTACGTATCGTACATGGTACCCATACCCGTACCTGTGCTTCCTAGGATCTATCACTTCTTAGCTTCAAAGGCACACTTTGGACTGTGCCCGTCTTGAAATTATTTTATGGGCTAAATAGTGATTTTAGTCCCAGGTTTACTATTTTTATGATTTTAGTGCCAAAATTTTAAATATGATTTAAGTCCCCAAAATTTACTACCTTTAATATAACACTCCTAATATTTTTTATTGTGTGTTGCAGACTTACAGTTCCCAAGGTTTCTTAACTTTATGATTTTAGTGCCCAAGTTTTGCTCGAGGTCGGCTCAATGAACATTTTAAGTCTCAAAATCAGATTGAGGTCGACCTAGCTCGATTCGAGCCAACTCGAACTCCCATGTTTTTAAATATAACAAAATTTTACATATTTTTAATATTAAAATTTATGCAATAAGTCACCCATTTGGATTAAGATAAAAAATATTTTATGCAATATTTATTATTAAGTAATAAATATTAATGTCTTAAATTTTATCATACAACACTCTGCCCGGGAAGCAAGAGTTGTATATATGATATGATAATATGTGACTTAAAGTTATAATATATATACCAAAGACTTTCTTTGCTGTGTCTTTTTCACTTATGTTCCTAATGATTACTAGGTAGAATAATGTGGTATGAGATTTAAGTGGGAAGGCCTCATGGCAATTTAAGACTTGGCGCTTGACTATTTTTTTTGGAATGAGTAAATTTTAATATTTAAAAATATTTAAAATTTAAATAAATTGAAAGTTTTTTTAAAGAGTTTTCGAGTCAACTCAAATTAAATAATTTTGAGTTCGCTTGAACTTGGATCGAGTTAGGTCGAGCTCAATCCCCAAAAGTCCATCGAGCCGAACTTCGGGTTTAAAATCATAAAATTACAAACTTTAGAGACTGAAATCATAAAGTTAGTAAACCTTAACGACTGAAATCCTATGTTGAGGAAAGATGAAATAAACTGGAATGAATAAAATAGAGACTTCCGTATGTATATATACACGGGATTATAACCCACACCCTAATATCGGACAACATAATACGTAAAAACACAAAGGAAAAACCATAATACCCCAACACTCCCCCTCAAGTTGGTCGTGGAATGTGTAACATCCGTAAGTTTTGACGCAAAATTATTTTAATTGTAGGGTCAAGTCGTGACGAATTTTGATCGAGACAGCGCATTGTCGAGGTACGATATTAGTGTGGTCAGAAGGTCGCATTTATTAATTTGTGAATTATGTTAATTATATTTAGTGAGGCGCATTTTAATTTAGTGACGCCCGCGGTGAAAATGAGTTAATTTTCAAAGGAATTGGATTGAGGGTGCCAATAACAGTTTTTCCCCTCTCCTCATACGGTTAACTAGAAAACCGCGAGGCTCGATCATTTTATTAGGCCGCACGCCCCTATTCTCAAGGAAATAAACCCGCATACATCTCATTCTCACGGGAGAATAGAAAAACCGCAGCCTCCCGACGTTTCCCGATCCATCTTCCGCAAGCCCGCCGACACCCAGCTGACGCCTCCCGCTGTAGTCCGACGACCGATCCTCCTTCAGGAGCTTTCGCCGACTCCTCCTCCGTCCTCTACGAGCGCCGGTGGGTGTTCCTTTTCCTTCCTTGGTCGTGGAAGAGCCGGGTTCAACCCTAGCCGGTGGTAGTGGAAACGATTTTGGTTCCGGTGAGTCGATTCCTCTCTTATCTCTTTTCCCTCATGCAGATCCTTCGATTTGGAGATTAGACTAACTAATTTTTGTTCCTAATGCCCTAAATAGGTTTTGGAGTTCGTGATCCTCCGCGGAATTTGGGTTGGACGTTTTGAGAGCCTCAATCACTCCACGTAAATGTAATATCTGAAGTTTAACGCTTGAATTTTTGTAACCCTAGTTTTATAGAAATTTTCCACGGGAAAATCGTTAAGTGAAAAATTATGAAATTAGGGCTACTCTAAATTGCAGGACTTTGGTGGGGTCGGGGCAGCATTCTGAAGGTCCCCAGCAGTAGGATTGCCTTCAGAAGAAAAAATATCACCGCACCGAGTGTACGAGCGCCGCAGCACCACTGTAAGGAAACCTAATTTTTGTTAGTTAGACATAACAAGAAAAATATTTTGTATACGCATGTGTAGGCTTTGTACAAATATCATGACCATACATAGAAAAGTGTGGTGGTAGGAAAACGGTTGCGAAAAAAGTGTAGGATGACACCCTTCTCCAAGACCAAAGTAGTCAGATCATGAATAGTAACGTTAGGTACGAAACCTATACCCGTGTACGTAAGCTTGGAATTTGTCCAACCAAGGGCGTGAATGTCCCTTCTAGTCTACCATGAGAAAGTCAAGGGTCGCTCAGTAGTACACCAAAAGAGATGTCCCAAGCAGAGTAGCATTTGACCAAAAAGGTCAGTAAGCACACTTAAGTCTTTTCGTGCTTGGTAGAGGCGCACTACCTTCCTTATAGGGCATATGATATCCTATGAGTAGCAGAGTCTTGGGAGTTGACTCCACTTGAGATAGTTAGTAGATTCGAGACCGTGTCCGCGCGACACTAGAATAATTGAGTTCGTCAGATAGTCTCGGGTCGTCAGTTTCAGATGCGCGTTAGGAGCTATTCTGCCTAGAGCCTTCCTAGTAGAGGTGCAAGCTAGAGGTCACCTAGAACTCAAGTATAGACCTGACGTGAGACAGTACACTAGTTAGTGAACGCCGAGACTTGTGTTAGTGAACTGAAAATCACGAACATAGAACAAGTAGATATTTTGACCAGGTAGTGTTCTGAAGACATGCATAACACATATAACATAGATGTTTTAATGCACGAAACTATTTTTCTAAAGTCATGCATTCATCATATGAAAAAATATTTTTAGTGTCACTAGGAGTAATTATTTTTCCTTACTCTGACCCCTCGTGTGCAATGTTTTTACAGGTGACCCAGGTGGGAAACTACGTCTAGGATGAGCGTTGGTGGCGTCAGTTTGTAGTGTTTTCCCATTCAGTTTTTCTTTACTAACAACATATACTTGTAGTTATGGACAATGTATCTTGTTAATGTTTTATATGCAATGTATCAGACTTATTATGTTATTTCAGATTTTCAGTCATTTCAATTCTATTCATGTTTAGTGGCTCTGTGAATCCAGATTCAGATATGTGGTTACCCTTAGTTTACTTTCTTAGCTTCCGTTGTAAGTTTTAAATTCTTAGTAAATGTTTCTTTTTACCTGTTACATACTAGTTTTAATACAGTTTCCTAGTTTTCTTTATATCGCTGACCCGGACAGATGACTGATTTCTGAAATACTGGGAAGGGGTGTTACAGAATGTCTGTCATGCCCAACTTGCCCAATATTTTGTCAAACGAGTTCTGAGTCAACCCTTTGGTAAGCACATCTGTAAATTGTTGGTTTGATGAAACAAACGGGGTACTCACAATCCCCCTAACTATGTTTTCCTTGATGAAGTATCTGTCGATCTCTACGTGTTTGGTGTGATCGCGTTGGACCGGATTGTGGGCGATGCTGATAGCTGCTTTATTATCACAAAAGATCATGATTGGACCATCACACTTCACGCCAAGGTCCTTCATGACCGACTGAATCCACAACCCTTCACGTATCCCCTGTGTCATGACACGGAACTCTGCCTCTGTGCTGGATCTGGCCACAACATGTTTCTTGCTTCTCCAGGTCGCCACATTTTCCCCAACAAGAAAGCAATACCCTGATGTTGACCTCCAGTCATCAACTGAACCTGCCGAATCCGCATCAATATAGACCTCTACGGTTAATGCTTCGTTGGGTGAGAATAGAATTCCCTTGCCAAGAAAAGACTTCAGATACCTCAGGACCCTGTACGCAGCATCCAGGTGACGAGATCTATGTGAGTGCATGCACTGACTAAGGACCCCCA
Source organism: Platanthera guangdongensis (assembly GCA_039583875.1). Classification (NCBI taxonomy): domain Eukaryota; kingdom Viridiplantae; phylum Streptophyta; class Magnoliopsida; order Asparagales; family Orchidaceae; genus Platanthera; species Platanthera guangdongensis. The sequence goes on along the minus strand of CM077149.1, from coordinate 154,620,561 downwards.
CAACATAAGATATATCCGAACGAGTGTGAGAGAGATAGATAAGCTTTCCCACCAGCCGTTGGAAGTTTGGTATGTCATCAACAACATCTCCTCCATCCCTTCCTAGTTTGTGATTGACCTCAATTGGTGTATCTGCCGGCCTGCACCCGAGCATTCCAGTTGTCTCAAGCAAGTCCAAAACATATTTTCTTTGAGATATAAAGCACTCATGTTTGGATCTGGCCACCTCAATGCCAAGAAAGTACTTGAGGAGACCAAGATCCTTCACTTCAAATTTCTTAGCCAATTTAAACTTTAGAAGTGCAAGAAGCCCGAGTGTTCGTGCCGCTCCTATGTCGCGTGTAGACCTGCAGTAGAGGAGGAATCACCGGGTTCCCAGAAGTTAGTGGGGGCACTGGAGGAGTATGGACGAAAGGTGGGCACCATAGATGGAATAGTGGACGGAGGAGGCAACATAGACAGAGGAGGAATATGCATAGGAACAAAAGGAGGAGAACTCACTTCCATAGCAATAGTCTCCCCTCGAAGAGAGGTCCCATAATAGGCTTCTGAGTCCCGGAATGTGACAAAACATACACATCCACTTTGTAGCAGGATGAAAGCACTTGTAGCCTTTCCGAGTAGGGGAGTAGCCAATAAACACACACTTTAGGGCGCAGGGATCAAGTTTGGTCTTAGGATGCGTGTGGACAAAACATACACATCCAAAGACATAAGGGGGAGAGAAGCGGGACGAACCCCTAGAGTGGTAAGAGGGGTATGAAACCCAAGTACCCACGTAGGAAGACGATTGATGAGGTAGGCAGCGATGAGAACAACATCACCCCAGTAATACTTCGGGAGATGCATCTTAAGGAGGAGACATCTAGCCACCTCAAGGAGGTGCCAATTCTTGCGCTCAACCACCCCATTCTGAGTCGGGGTGTAAACACATGAGGTTTGATGAATGATACCCAGGTCACTCAGATAGTTCTCAATGCGCGCGTCAATGTACTCGCGACCATTGTCACTACGCAAGATTTTAACGATAACATCATATTGAGTAGTGACCATTTTATGAAAGCGTTGAAAAATTGAGAACACCTCACTTTTATGTTTCATTAAGTAAATCCATGTACAACGAGAATAACAATCAATAAAGGAAACAAACCAAAAACAATCAAAAATAGAAGCAGTAGGGCTAGGTCCCCAAACATCAGTATAAATAACATCAAACGAAACTGAGTTACGGGGAGACATAAGAGGAAGGGTACTACGATGATGTTCAGTCAATTCTCACACATCACATTGAAAAACATTAAACAAAGTAGAAGACATAGTACAAAGCAAAAGATTCATAATAGCGACAGTAGGATGTCCTAGCCGACAATGCCAGGAATCCAACTCAGAGGGACGAGTAGCAAGAAAAGCTTTCGGAGGTCGAGCGACACTGGATGAAGTGAAGGCAAATGGTTCGAACACATAGAGCCCGTTGCACAGTCTACCAGAGCCAATCATCGTCCCCGTCTTCAGGTCCTGAAAAACACAAGAAGTAGGAAAGAACATCACAGAGTAATTCATAGAGTTATTCAGATGACTAATATACAAAAGATTGCGAGTGAAAGCAGTAACATGAAGAGCATATGAGAGAGTAAGGGAGAAGCATGAAATGGATCCTTTCCCAGTGATGGGAGATAACGATTCATCAACAATGCTCACTTTGTCCCCGCCAGATAGAGTGGTGTAGGACACAAAACCTGTGGCAGATCCTGTCATGTGATCTGTAGCTTCGGAATCAATGATCCACTGAGAGGATAGGTGGGAGGAAGCAGAGTGAGCACCTGCCGGGCCCTGATGAGCATAGGAAGAGGAGGCCGAATTGGACGTCTCAGCAGTAGATCCGAGTATCATCCGGCGGAAAGACAGAATTTCTTCAGTCGAAAGAGCAAGGGGTCCCGCATTGGAATCCAGAGAATGATGAACCGAGGTTTCTTCCGCAGCGTCTGACAAGTGGGCTAATCTGGGCAGCGAGGGCCGGTGCTGGGAACGACCGCCTTCGCGGCCACCACGAGATGCATGGCCGCGTCGAGGGGGAAAACCATAGAGCTTGAAGCACGTGTCTCTAGTATGGCGGGCCTTCCCGCAATAATCACAGACTAGATGATCTTTCTCCGCAATCCTTATTCTTGTGTCGCGAGTAGGACGGGCACCAATCTGAGAAAGAGCAACAAGAACAGATCCCTCGATAGCTGAGTCTGGAAGAAGAGTTTGGCGGCGGTCGAATTCCTGTTGGACAAGGCTGTACACCTCGGGCAAAGAAGGAAGAGGGGAGCGTCCAAGGATCTGAATACTGATTGAATCGAACTCTCGATGTAAGCCGTGAAGGAACTCAAAGATGCGATTGCGTTCTTCTCTTGCTCCGACCAACACCTCATCTTAAGGAGACACAAGGGTCAGAGAATCAAAATGATCGTACTTCTGATAGAGTTGAGTGAACTTCGAGTATTGAGCTGAGGGAGGACGATCAGCCTGTCGCAGGAGGAACAACAGGCGACGCAGTTGATAGATCTGAGTTGCATTGCCACGACAAGAGTAGATAGTCTCTGCGCGTTTCCAAATATCCGCCGCAGTATCCAAGAACAGATAATTCCGAACGATGGGCTCCGTCATAGAGTTAAGCAGCCACGACATCACCAGAGAGTTCTCAGACTCCCACTGAAGCCACTCAGGGGAGTCAGACGGAGGAGCCTTCATCGTGCCACCGACATAACCAAACAACCAACAACTTTTGAGGGCAAGAATGATAGTGCGAGCCCACAGGAGGTAATTGGAACCCTCCAATTTCATAGTGAGAACAAGATAAGATCCAACGGAAGCCGGAGTAGGATAAGTCGCTCCATCAGAAGACATGGTGGTAGAGGAATCACTTCCCTCCATAAGGAAACCTCGAATAGAAATCGAGGATACCCCAAAAAAATCACAATAGAGGACGATGAAGGAAGGATGCCCTCATAGAAAAGGGGAAGAACACACTTGCCCAAAGTGGGGCAATGGATGACAAACAAAAAAAGAGAAAGGGACCGCCTGAAACAAGAAGATCAGAAAAGCATGTGACCGGCATCCCTAAAGTGAGCGGGGGGGGGGGGGGGGAGGCGGAGGTTGAGTCGCGAGAGACCGCGATGGCGAAGGCGAAGACGCTGCTGGGAGGTGGTCGGCGGATTATGTAGAGGAAGAAGAGCGGAGGAGAGGTGGTGGCCGACGCTGGTGAGCGACGGGCGAGGCGGATTGCGGATCGAGCGCGGACGGCAGAGGCGGATTGCGCAAGACTTTCCCAAACCCTTGCGATGCGCGAGACTCCCGTATGTATATATACACGGGATTACAACTCACACCCTAATACCGAACAACATAATACACAAAACACAAAGGAAAAACCATAATACTCCCACATCGTACAATAAAAAGATTTAGGATTGAAACTTTAATGATAGTAGACTTTATGATGCGGAATGGAGACGCGAACCCGTGGTGGAGTTTTGGGCCTGTTCGGGGCAAATTGGCTACCTACCATATAAAGCATCTCCGGATCAACAATTCGACTCTACAAACGCGTTCGGTTCGTCGTTTACCTACGATTTCATATATTACTTTATTGTTTTTGAGTTATATTTATTGTAATTGGGCCATCCGCATCCACGTCCAATCATAGTCGTTGATGTCGGGTGACCTAATTATGTTTTATTATAAATAAGAGCCATGAAGGCTGCTTGGAGACTATTGCAGATTTTGGAGAGACAAATCCCAAAATCCGGCGATCCCTCCACTGTGCCAACTCCGTGGAACCCTAGGTGACAACTCCTATGCCTTCTCTCGCTTCCCAAAGGTAACCCCTATCCCTAGCCACCTTCCTCCACCCTCAAATCCTTCCACCGCCACCCCCACATCTCTCCAACGGCCAGCTACAACTCCCACAACTCTCCAAACAGCCCTCTGCCGGCTCCTCCCTGCTGCTCCGCAACCGCCGCCCCTACAACCCTCCAACCCTTCAACCATCCCTCCTCCTCCCTCTTTTCCCCCCAAAAATGCCGCCCACTCTGCTGTCCAGCCAGTCAGCCCAGATCCAGCCACCCTGATGTCCATTCAGTCCGCCCAAACCAGTCCCCCACCTTCCAAAACAGCCACCTCCACCCTGATCCATGCAAAATCAGCCCCCCACCTTCCAAAACAGTCATCTTCACCCAGATCAGCCCAAAATCAGTCCCCACTTTCCAAAACAGTCATCTCCACCCAGATCTACCCAAAACCAGTCCCCCACCTTCCATAACTGCCACTTCCGCTCAGATCTAACTCCGTAACCTCAAACCACGCCTTTGCACCATTGCCCTAGCCATATCTACCCAGCTACGACAGCCCCATGCTTGTGAATTATTATTTGTTGTATGGAACTTAATTCTCATTATTAATATATGGTGTTATGATATCATGTTGGCATGGATCTCTTGAATCGTAGTTTTTTTGGATTATTCTCGTGATTTTGTAAGATCTATTTGCCGCTCTCGCTCGCTTTGGCCCTCCGCGTGGAGGAAAATCAAAGCTCGTTCACTAAATGAAATAATTTTGCATTGCTTCAATTATCTGAGTGCGATTTAATTATTTATTGTTTAGTTTGATTTTGCTATCGGATCTTGCATCTTACATATAGTAGTTTAGGGTATCGAGTTGTTTCCCTGACATTTCACCTAGGATTGCATGTTACTCGCGCACTCATAGAGCCTACCCTACATCACTTTAGGGGCTTAAAACATAAAAATAGTAAACTTTAGGGACTTAAATTTATAATAAAGTTTTGAGATTAAAATTATAAATGTATTAAAACTTGGGATTAAAATTCATATTTAGCCTATTTTATGTTTGTGGCTAGACCAAGTTTAGAGACGTGTTAGCTTGGGCTGGTTCTTTGGTCGCTACTGCCTTCAGAATTGCAACGATGGTTTACACAGATGGAACAATTTTATCAATGATTGAGTTCTGACTGTGTTATGTTCATGAAAATATGTGCAGTTGTCTTCTGATTGAATTAAACACAACAGTTATAATTTGTAGGATTTGTAAATGCATCATAGATTTGTCAAGTCTTTTTTATATATTTTTTGTCTTCTTATTTTCTTAAATTTAGTGAATTACACATTTTCTTTTATCCTTTGTGTCAACTGATATGAACGTGCAAGAAAGAGAGAGAGAGAGAGAGTGAGAGACTAGAGAGGAAGGAGAGACTAGGGTTAGGGTTGAGGAAAGGGAGGAAAGAAACCTGATATGTATTCAATGCATCCTTCCCAAAGCAGCCCCGGGCTATAAATACCCGGGGAAAGGAGGGGGCCGGCCGGCCCCCCCAAGTGGGGCTGAACCGGAGTGGTTCAGCCCCCCCTTCTGGCTGATTTAATGAGTGGGGGCTGAACCGGATGGTTCAGCCCCGTTGTCTTGCGCGCGCTCCTTGGTCCGCCGCGAGTATTTATGTCCCGAGAACCCAAGCGGGTGTGGGGGCATAACATTCCCCTCTCCATCAAGCACCAGCTTGTCCTCAAGGTGGAAGTCCGGGAACCGCTCGCGGAACTCCAACAAGTCGACCCATGAGTTGTGCCCAGCGTCCAACTGCCGCCATTTGACGAGTACCGCTGGTCGATATTCCGTGCCCGACTTCTTCCATTTGGTGAGCAAAATGGCCTCTGGTGACGGCCGTAACTCACCCGTGCTGGCCGCCTCGAGGAGGAAAGGGCTGGCCCGAACGGAAGCCCCGAGCTTCTTCTTCAAAACAGAGACATGGAATGTCGGGTGGATGCGGGACCCCGCTGGAAGATCCAAGGTGTAGGCCACTGGGCCCACCCGACGTAGAATGCGGAATGGCCCGTAGTAACGTGGGGCGAGTTTCTGATTCATCCTCCAAGAAACTGACAGCTGGCGGTAAGGTTGGAGCTTGAGGAAAACCTCATCACCCACTGCGAACTCCCGCTCGGTACGGTGCTTGTCTACCTGTGCCTTCATGCTGTCCGGAGCGACCCGCAGATTGTCCCAAAGTAAGGCTAAAGTGCGATCCCGATCCTGAAGTGTCCGCTCCACGGCTGGGAGAGCGACGCTGGAGGGCTCATAAGAACTCAAGGTAGGGGGAGGGCGGCCGTATACCACCTCGAAGGGGGTGACCTTGCTGGCTGTGTGGAAGGACGTGTTGTAACAGTACTCTGCCCAATGCAACCAACGGGTCCACGTGCGTGGCTCGTCCATCACAAAACACCGTAAGTAGGTCTCCACTCCCCTATTGAGGACCTCTGTCTGTCCGTCCGTCTGGGGATGGTGGGCTGTGCTCATACGTAGCATAGTGCCCTGGAGCCAAAAGAGCTCCCTCCAGAAATTGCTGATAAAGACCGGATCCCTGTCGGAAATGATGGAACATGGAAGGCCATGGAGGCGCACAATCTCCCGCGCAAATAACTCTGCAACTGTCTCCCCCGTGTATGGATGGCTCAATGGTAGGAAATGACCATACTTGGAAAGCTTGTCTACCACCACCAGGATGACGGACTTGCCTTGGGACTTGGGCAACCCGTCAATGAAATCCATGGAAATGGTGTCCCACACCTGGTGCGGGATCTCGAGCGGTGTAAGAAGCCCAGCCGGTGATGTGGTCTCGTACTTCTGCCTCTGGCAAATCTCACACTCCCGTACAAATTGCTGGACATCGCGACGCATCCCCTTCCAGAAGACATTTGCTCGGAGCCGCTGAAGTGTCCGGAGAATCCCTGCGTGACCGCCTGTGGGTGAAGCGTGAAACTCCTGCATCATCGCCGTCCGCCATGGCGACGCGGAGGGAATGACTACTCTGCCCTGGAAGTACAGCCGTTGGCCCTGAAGATGGTAGCCCGGCTCCGTAGCTTGACCCTGCTGTAGTGCCTCTACAATGGTGCGTAGCTCGGGGTCCTGGAGTACCGCTGCCTGTATCTCGTCCAAGGTGGTGATCACTGGCCCCGACACATGAGAGAGGGAGCTCTCAGGTAGGCGGGAGAGTGCGTCGGCGACCACATTCTCTCTGCACTGCTTGTACACAATCTCGTAATCATACCCCATCAACTTGGTCAACCACTTCTGCTGTAGTGGAGACGCCAAGCGCTGCTCCAGGAAGTGTTTCAAGCTTTGGTGATCCGTACGGACCTGGAAGTGCTGTCCCAGAAGATAGGGTCGCCACATCTCGACCGCATGTATAATTGCCAACATCTCCTTCTCATACGTTGAAAGCCCCAGCGTCCGTGGGGCCAAGGCCTTGCTGAAGTAAGCGAGCGGGCGGCCCTCCTGCATCAGGACTGCCCCGAGGCCGACGCCCGAAGCATCAGTCTCCACCACAAATCCCTTGGTAAAATCCGGCAGCGCCAACACCGGTGTAGTGGTCATGGCCTGCTTTAAAGCCCGGAAGGCCTCGTCCGCCTCGAGGCTCCACTGGAACACATCCTTCTGCAACAGCTGTGTCAGAGGTCGAGCAATCTTGCCGTAGTCCTTCACAAAACGGCGGTAATACCCCGTCAACCCGAGGAAGCCACGCAAGGCTCGCACCGTCGTGGGCTGGGGCCAGGACACCATACTCGCAATCTTCTGTGGGTCTGCCTGGACCCCCCGGGCGGACACAAGGTGCCCCAGATACTCGACCTGACTCTGTCCGAAAGAACACTTGGACTGTTTGGCGAATAGCTGGTGCTCCCACAGTACGGTGAGGACATGTCGCACGTGCTCCAAATGGTCGTCCCAAGCCCTGCTATAGATTAGTATATCTTCAAAAAATACCAGGACATACCGGCGAAGTAGTGGTCGAAAGATCTCGTTCATCACAGCCTGAAAGGTGGAGGGAGCGTTGGCCAACCCGAACGGCATCACCAAGAACTCGTAGTGACCGTCGTGGGTGCGGAACGCTGTTTTGTGGACATCCTCTTCCTTCATCCAAATTTGATGATAACCGTACCGGAGGTCCAGTTTGGTGAACAGACTCGCTCCATGCAGCTCATCCAGCAACTCCTCAATCATAGGAATGTGAAACTTGTCCTTGATGGTGGAGCTATTCAGCCCCCGGTAATCGACGCAGAATCGCCAGGAGCCATCCTTCTTCTTGACCAAGATGATCGGAGAAGAGAACGCGCTGGTGCTAGGCCGAATAATGCCTGTCGCTAGCATCTCCCGTACGCTGCGCTCGATCTCCGCCTTTTGAACATACGGGTAGCGGTAAGGACGGATATTGGTAGGGTCCGTCCCTGTCTTCAGCTGTATCTGGTGATCCCGGAAACGCGAGGGAGGCAGAGTGTGCGGCTCCTGAAAGACGTCCTCGAACTGAGCTAAAAGCAGCTGTATCGGGTCCGACGCTACCTGCGTGTCGGCCCCTCCTGCCGCCACCCCGAGTATCATGGCCATCATACTACCCTGCTCCTCCAGTCTCTGCAGGCTTCGTAGGGAGATCTCCTTGAGAGGGGCGGATCGGATACCGTGCAAACAGTAATCCGTCCCCTGCTGCGTGAACTCCAGTGTCATGCGGTCCCAGTCCGTGGTCACCCGCCTCAGTTGGCGGAGCCACTGTACCCCAAGTACCATATCAGACCCTTTAATCGGAAGGAGGTAGACGTCGGTGCGGCACACATATCCTGTAAGATGTATCTCCACGCCCTTCAGTGCCCCTTCGCACCGCAGTTTGCTGCCATCCGCGACCATCACCTGGAACGCCGCGTTCCTGTCAACGGGGTGTCCTGTCTTCAGCGCCACCTCAGGGTTGATGAAATTGTGGGCGCTCCCACTATCAATGAGAATGGTGACCCTTTCCTTGCCAATCCTTCCCTTGATCCGCATAGTGGTGGGTGCCACACATCCCTCCATGGCCTGAATCGAAACGCCAAACTCAGCTAGATCCAACTCCTCCTCGGCTTCGAGGCTCGGGTAGTCCTCCTCCTCGTCCTCCTCCCGCAGCATGAAGACCTGCACCTTCTGGCATCGATGCCCCGGTGCGTATTTCTCGTCGCAGTTAAAACATAATCCTTTCTCCTTCCTGGCCTGCAGTTCAGGCCAAGTAAGCCGCGTCACTGTCGGTCGGGCTGCCGGTGCCTGCTCCCTTCTGCCTGTTGCTGGGGCGGGCGGGACCCTTGGTGGGGCCCGACTTCTCTGACGGCTGAAGCGCTCCTCCTGTATGCGGGCCAGACTGATGGCATGGCTTAGACTGCGCGACATATACGCGTGGACCTCATCCCTCAAATGGTCCCGCAGGCCGGATATGAAACAACTGAGGAGCGTCTTCTCTTCCCAATTAACCCGATTTGCTAGCTTCTCGAAGTCCGCTTGATATTCCATCACTGTGCCCTTCTGACGGAGTTTCTGTAGCGTGGCCTCCACATCCTCGTACTCCAACGGCCCGAAACGTGCCACGAACCCTTCCACAAAATTCGCCCATGTTGCGTATCCGTAGGCCCGTATGAACCACTGAGCCCACTGATATGCGTCCTCTTCCAGATGGAAAGAAGCCAGCTGCACCCACTGATCATTCGGTATCTCTTGATAAGTGAAAAATAACTCCGCCTTTTGCACCCATTCCAAGGCATCCCCGCCGCGGAACTTAGGGAAATTCATGCAAGTTCGCTTCGGGGGCATGTAGGGTCGTTGATGCATATCCCCATGTCTCCCGTTGAACTCCGGTCTGTGCTGTGGTCGGCCAAAAGGGTCATGGAAATTCGCTCCCCCTTGGCCGCCGCCCCATTGCTGTCCCCCACCTTGAAATCCATGTCGGCGTAGCTGCTCGGGCCATGTCTCGTCGTTCCCAAACCTCATCGGCCCCCCCACGTGCTGCGGCGTCGGTAGAAGGCCCGTTCTTCCTCCGAAATGGGCGTCAACAGACCCCGGTGGCCTCCCGGGTCCTCCATGGGTCCGCTGCGGTCCCCTCCTGGGCGGCGGAAGGTCCGCCTGCCCCACTCCCGGCCTGCACGCACGGATGCGGCAGTTGCGGGCCGGTCCAGGGCGCTGGCTGGCGGAGGGAGTAGGCGCCCCCTGGGCGGCCACCGCCGGCCCCTTCGGGTGCTGTCGACCAGCCAGGGTGGCTGTGCGACGCCCCAATCCACGCGGGGGCCGATCCGGCGTCCGTTGGCTCCGTGCGGACCGGATCGGTCCCGATTCCGCCGGGACCGAAGTGTCCAGACCCCGCCGATCCTCCGTTGACATTTTGTGACGCCTCGGTTTCAGAATCGCTGCCTTGAACCGCCTTGCCCTTCAACGATTGCATCAACAACGCCTTGATCTCCTCCATACGTCCATCCATGCGTTCCTCCATGTTTCTTGTGGACGTGTTCAAGCGGCCTTCCATGGCCGCCACCGAATCCGCCAACCCTACGTAGTTCTCCTCTAGGGTAGCCAATCGTGCGGTCTCCGCCTCCGAGCGTGTCACCATGGTCGCAGGAAGGAGGCTCTGATACCAAATGATATGGACGTGCAAGAAAGAGAGAGAGAGAGAGTGAGAGACTAGAGAGGAAGGAGAGACTAGGGTTAGTGTTGAGGAAAGGGAGGAAAGAAACCTGATATGTCTTCAATGCATCCTTCCCAAAGCAGCCCCGGGCTATAAATACCCGGGGAAAGGAGGGGGCCGGTCGGCCCCCCCAAGTGGGGCTGAACCGGAGTGGTTCAGCCCCCGCTTCTGGCTGATTTAATGAGTGGGGGCTGAACCGGATGGTTCAGCCCCGTTGTCTTGCGCGCGCTCCTTGGTCCGCCGCGAGTATTTATGTCCCGAGAACCCAAGCGGGTGTGGGGGCATAACATCAACTTTGTAATTGACATATTATTTATCAAGTTGATTTTTTTATCTCAGGTACAAGTACTATTTTCCTTTCCTCAAAACTGATGGTATCATTAATGTGGATGACAATCGGGTAGCACCACTTTATAAGCACGTTTTTTCACCTCTTGTGGCTCCATATCTTTCTTTCATTGGATTACCTTGGAAGGTTTAACTCACTGGATTTTGTTTCTCTGTTCATTGTGGACTTCATTGCCCTTTTTTTAATTACATATTGAACCTTGTTCAAAATGTCTGCAGGTCGTTCCTTTCCCCTTGTGTGAACTTCAAAGTAAGTGGGTAGCTGGTGTTCTGTCAGGCCGGATTGCTCTTCCTACGCCTGAGAAGATGCTGGAAGATGTTGATGCTTTGTACTCAGAAATGGAGCAAGCTAGGTGGCCCGTAAGATACACTCATAACATTGGAAATTACCAGGTATTTTATCTTAGTTCTATTAAGTAGGAAATTTTTTTATATTTTAAATTATTTTATTTATTGTTAAAGCCCAAAGTTAAAAGCCCAAAAAGAGGCTCATATTTTTCTTTCTTGTATTTAGTTCCATATCTCTAAATGTAAATTCCTCTTTTTCCTCTACTCTGTATAAAAAGGGGAGCTCTCTTGTAAGATTTTAAATTTTTTGAAATAATAATTATTCAATGTTTTAAATTCTCACGTGCTATCAGAGGAGGACATAATCTTGCGCTCCTCTCCTCTCCTCTCCCGTAAATACTCCTGGCCTTCGCACAAGACCTATCAAGTCTCGCGTGAACTCTCCTAGTCTCACACACAACCTCTCACAACGGTACTCATCAAAACATCAGGAGCTCGACACTTTACTCTCACAGCCGCACGACTAAAATTGAGGCCCTCTACGGGATTTTATAGAGTTTCCTGGACGACGAAGAACTCACCGCTCCTTGTACTCGCAGTCTCTATGTCATCAGTTGTTCTTGCGCGTCGGCTACTCTCACGCTTTTGCTTTCCGCACTCGCCACTCAGTACTTGATGCACTGCGCTCTCCGACTTGCCGATCCCAGCTTGTAGACCCACCGATCCCCGATATTTATGCTCATTAATCCCATTTCAGACCTCGTCGAGCTCGCCGATTCATCCCAAGTAGAGCTTGCCGATCCTGTTTGGCGTATTCATTGATCTCGTGTAGAGTTAGTCGATCCTGTTCAGCGTACTCACTGATCCCATGACTCCCATCAACCGCCCAACTTGTGATTTCTTCCCGCCACTGCCTTCTACAAGTCCCTGCTCGTGCTTCTCGTTGCTCGTTGTTGACCTGCTCCCCACCACTGCCTTCTGCACACTGCTAGCCCTTACTTTGTCTTCTCACCACTTCTGCTAGCCCTTACTACGATTTCTCACAACTTCTCTTAGCCCCTCCACGAGTTCTTTAGCACTCCGGCTTGCCCCGCCTGCTTTTGCGAGCTATCCCTGTGAATTTGCTTTCTTCTGTCGTGCACACAAAACTTGTTCTCAACTTTGGTCAATCCGCGGTTTAGAGCAGAAGAGGTCGTAGCGGCTAGATGAATCCACACTGGCTAGATGAATCGGCAATGACTAGAAGCAGCGACCAACGCGAAAGAGGAGGGAGGGTGGTCCCACTAGGCGGAAAGGAGAAGTTATAAAAGCCAACAAGGAGGAAGAGAAGAAGTGATGTGGAGCCACAAAAGAAGAGAAGCGGGTAGGAGAAGAGAATCCGCGGGTTGCAGATAAAGGAGAGACCGGCAGTTACAAGGAGCTTAACCGCGGATAGCAGAGAAGAACCGGTCGGACAGGGGCAGGAGTCCGCCCGGAAGAAACATGGAAAGCGGTTAGAAAAGATCTAGCCGCTCAAATGGATCAGAGCTCTGATACCATGTAGAGAAATACACGAGAGAGAAAATCACCAAGAATTTTATTATGTCTAAATACAGGAATACATACACTTATATTGAGAGAAAGAGAGGGAGAGCCTTCTACATCTATAATGTGAGACTAAATAGAATATACATGCACTTCTATATGGGCTCCTCCTAATGGGACTTTTCATTACATCTTAACATTATTTCAAAACTTTGTTCTCGAGTTAAATGAACTTGTTGAAGCATTAAGTAGATTTATATTTGTTTTATTCGTGGTGGAAATCGAAGTGATTGGTGTTGATTATACAAAGAATATCTAGCCCTTCTGCTAGAATTTGCATGAGTTTTATTAGGTTTTGATTTTATTTATTTATGATTTACATGATGGTGGTGTTGCCGTTGGATTCCATTTTGGTTGGGGATAAAACTATTATTTTGACTAACGATAAAGCATATTGGACATGTTTAAAAAGAGATTATACACTCCTGAATAAATAAGTAGCATAAGAACGTATAAGATTATACACTCCTTTACCAAGTCCTTATAAGCCATATGAACGTATTATTATGGATTTGCACTTAGATTACAACAACCATTTAGAAAGAATGATTCTATTTTTTGTCGGCTCTAGTCAATTTTGAAATTCTTTTTGTAGGTCTATGATCCCTAAACCTTCTCTGCTGCTGCATTTCACTCATTTGTTTCAGTCATCATGTTCTGGATTCGTGCACTTTAAGCATCGAATCTATGATGTTTACATATTTGTCAAAACATGGATGGGATGATGAGAGGTAAATGGTGAATGACAAATTGATGGAAGTAACATCTATTGACAAATAAGTAACATCAACATGTTCCTGAAATCTGAAGTCATTGCTTCATGATCCGATATGATGTTGATACATGTAACATTTTAGTGTTTCAAATGTTTATACATGCATGAGATGCTTCTCTAAACTCACACTTGCTTGTAGTTCGAGTATGATGACTGGCTGGCAAGCCAATGCGGGCACCCACTTGTTGAAGAGTGGAGGAAGCAGATGTATAAAGCAGCTAGTAAGAATAAGGTTGTTCGGCCTGACAACTACCGCGATGAGTGGGACGACGATGATTTGGTCTCCGCTGCTCATGAAGATTTCAAGAAAATTTTGACTTGTTAAAGCTGCATCCCCAAACGTATTCTTATTCTATGTAAATTTTATTATTCACTGAAAGAAATAATCTTCATCATCAATAGTTTTATATATTATCTGACAGGCTTTATGAATACTCACTTTTTATTCATTCTGGTGGAGCGATGATTGAGTTATTAAACCTAAGCTCGCTCGAAACTTTAAATTTCTTCAGCTTTGTTTGTACAGGGAACACCATTTGACGCAGGACGAATCTATAGGCGGCAGATAAATCGTGATCTAACCCTACATGCTATGCAAAAAGTCCGACAGACAGATCACAATTAGATAATAAATTTCAACATCCCACGCTAACAAATTCATAGCAAAACACGATAATTAATTAGGATGAAACAAACTTATGCTTTCCTCCGCGTGGAGGGCCAAAGTAAGAGCTCTCGATGAATAAATCCTGCAAATCATAATAATTATCAAATAGTGGGTTGACCAAGACACTGAAGAATCCGGAGCCGGAGATGCGTGTACGACAATCCAAGGTGGAGCCAGTGGCGTGGAATTAGCAGAGGTGGCTATCCTCAGCGTTGGACGGTGGAATCGGACCGAAAATGGGCAGATCCGGACACATAGGGGTAATCCGGGCGAGGGATGAATGTATCAGATGTTTGATGGCGGATCCGGGCTAAGGAATGAAGTATGGGTGGAGGGAATGACTGATTGGTGGTTGAAATTCTCAGATCTGGATTGACCCAAGATGAGGAGGGAATTGGGTGGTGGTTCCACGAGAAAGATGGGATGGCCGCAAAGAGAAATTAGGGTTTGAATGAGGGGCTACAGTGGGAATTAATATGGGCTGCCTGTGGTGTAAACGCAGTAGGCCAGCGGTCTTGGGTGGGGGAAAACTGGAGCAGGGTGGCTGTTTAGAAGCAGGCAGCTACAGGATTGGGGAAAATAGCAGGCCAGCGGTTTGCTGGAGGAGAGTTGGGAGGCCGGCGGTGGACAGTGGCTGGAAAACTTTAGAAATGAACAATAAATATCATTTCTACAGTGTAATTCAAGGGAAAAAAACAGGAAGGAAATCTGAACAGCAGGGTGGGCTGGAATTGGGGGGCTGGTATGTGGCTATAAGGGGGAAATGCAGGTGGGAAAAGTGGGCTAGGGTTAGGGGGAACCTTGAGGAGGAAGATACAAACCTAGGAGTCGTCACCTAGGATTTCACGGAGTCGGCACCGTGGTGGGATCGCGGGAATCCGGGAATACAAATCTCCAAATTCTGCAATGCCTCAAATCAGCCCACTAACATCCTATTTATAATAATAAGAGACTTATGACGTCCCACCATCGGCGTCTATGATTGGCCAGAGGTGGGACCACTTAAATACATCAAAATAAAATACAAAATAGTGAAATAATATATCAAATCGATTCGCAACACAAATCTGAACACATCTGTGGAGTTCGATCTTCGGTCCGGGCATGACATATATGAAAAGTCGCCAAATCAGCCCCGAATGGTCCCAGAACTCATCATCCACTGCAAGTTCTCGTCTATGCTCCGTATCAATTTCCCCGGCTTGAAAGAATTCATCTCCCGATGAATTGGGATCAGAATTCTCTCTCTATATGCCAGGTAAAACTCGAATAGGTCCACCGAAAGTCGTCCAAGTGTCGTCGACAGAAGAGTGTCCTTGACAATCATCTCTCCCCGACTGAAAAGTTGTCATCTCCGATGAATGGAGACTGTCGTACTGAAGTCGAAGTCCTGAGGCTAGTCGATCGAGCTCTGCTGTAAGTATCCAGGTGTCACCAACGTCTGTAGTAGGATTGCACTGGTGGAGTTTGGTCTCCATGATGCTCTCAACGCTCAACTCACGAGTGGTGGATCCCGGTGCGATCGGCGGCGCCGTAGGTAGAACCCAAGAAGATGAGTCCCCAGGTGGGTGGGTGTCAGAAGTGGGTAAGTAGTGGTGGCCATTAGACGTGGGTGAGCTATGAAGGTGGGAATGCAATAGGAGTGGAGGTGTGGGCGGCTGGGGGTCCCCACTGCTTGGGTCCACATACTCGCGAGGCTCGAAATATGATGTCAGATCTCCAACATTAAATATCAGATGGATGCCCATACCTACAGGGATATCAAGATCATAAATGTTTGTTTCGATCTGTCTCATGATCATATTTGGATCCATTCGCCTAATGCTTAAGCTTTTAGCAAGTCTCGTACGGAGCCTCACAATGCAAATTCTCGCCGTCACCTACTCGCCTTCATGAAGTACCTGCTCTTGCCAGTGAACATTCACATGTGACCTATAAAATTTATTATCATTATGGATTCTCCGTCAGACCGACTCATGACACACACGCAAACGATGGACAAACAACTCAACAAACACATGCAAATGATGAAGAAATGACTCAACAGACTCATGCAAATGAAACATGACCGATACAACATGCACTCTATGAGAAAATCTAATATTGACTTGAAAATCTATCAAGTGAGGTGACCCATCAGGAGGCTCTCTCGGCGGAGTGTAGAAAAACTCATTCCGTGTGAGACGAGTGCTCAGATGACCGTGAGAGACATCTATACTCAAATACGAGCTCGTAAAGAGCCAAAAGTCTCTCGGGAAACGTAGCATATCAGGGGACTCACCGGGAGGTGTGTACGAAAATTCATCACGGATAAGACGACCACCTGAGTGAAAGTCGTGTACATCAACTATGAGACGTGAATCTCGAGTGTGGTGCATATTCCGGAAAAAAAAGAGCTCGTCTGCTGGGTTAGCAGATGGTGCGTCCCAAAACTCATCGAGCGTGCGATGCGCCATAAGGTAGTCCCTCAAAATATCAGTATGCTCAAGCGTACTCAAGAAAGGCCCTATATACGTTATACTTCATTCAAGATCAATTTTTTGGGGCAAGACTATAGATGATAACAAAAGAAACGTCAATAACTCAAAGCTCATAAACGAGCGACTCACCTGAATCGCATTCTCACCAGGTTGTGGGGGCTCATCAGGCGACTCAATAGGGGAGGGGGGGTTCATCATAATACTCTTCACCAGGGTCATGATCCTTCATATGAGTACCATCGTAAGGGGTAGTGTTCTCGTGAAGGGGTGACATAGCCATTACGAGATCAACATCAGGCTCTGGGTTCTTGGTCGTAATGTGACTCCAAGCAATGACAATGAGAGAGCGACATGAACCTACACTCACGATAGGTCTGTGGGTGTGGTGCTAGCTAACCCGGTGCTTCACAGAAGAAGAGGTGTGGGTGAGGGACACAATACTGCAGACTCAATAGGTCGCTCGGGCTCACTCTCAGCCGAGGTCACAAGAGACAGACCAAAAATAAGAGATACGTCACTCACTGGGCCAAACACCTCACTGGGGTGAGAGCAATCCGCATCATGTATCACTTCTGTCGTGGCTGGCAGGACAGTGGTAGGCATCGCGGTGACCTCAGTATGAGAGGGACTCGTACTGCGGAGGTCAATGTGAGAATCCCATCGACCAGCTCTTGTGGATCTCAAAGACTGTTCATATCGAAGGGCGAACTGATATGTTTGCTCGAGGGACTTCGATCTATGATAAACTACCTTAGTACGTATGTCAGATCGAAGTCCAGAATGAAATCGGGCAATGGTCATGGCTGTGCCCTCACAGATATCACTTCTCACCACTAACTCATCAAAACGGTCACTGTACTCAACGACAAACATGGATCCTTGTTGAAGGGAAAATAATTGGTCGAGCAAGCGATTCCGATACGACGAAAACAGATACCTCTGGCACAATGTATGATTCATGTCCCCCCAACTGGTGATGTGATGTAGACGGTCTCGCTCGCAGGTCCTCTCAACGCTAGGTCAATATGTCATCGCCTGATCTAAAAGTCTAATTTTCGCAAACTTGACGCGACGCTCACCAAATAACTCAAAATGATCGAGATAATACTCCATATTCACGAGTCAATAACTGGAAGACTCGAGACTCGATGAGCCTTCAAAGTGAGTGGCAACAGTACGAAAATGACTCTCAAGATCTCTCTTAAAGCGACGATCTTTATAATAGTCATCTCTAAGGTAATCGGGTCGTGTCGAAGGGTCAACACGATCTGCTCGCGTGCAAGGATATGAACAACGACAATCATCGTACCAATCGTCTTTAGTGTAGTGGGGTCGCGTCGGTGAGTTCATACGATCTCTAAAAGTGGTGTGCTGCGATCGAGAATAATCGTGTGAGGATCTACCTGACAGGGCTCTGTGAGAGCGAGTGCAAGTGGACTCGAGACCTCCAAAGTGAAGAGAGTAATAATTTTTGACACCTAGACTTGGAGGGCAAATCTATAGACTCTACAACTGCGTATCAAAAAGTGCGCGCAACCTGGCTCTGATACCAATTTGATGCAGTGGCAGGTCGACTTAGAAGGGGTTTCTATATGCAATCCTAACTTTAATGCGGCGTAATGCAAGTGCACAGTGGTCCGCTTAAAAATTGCAGCAAATAATTAATGTTTATACGATTATCAGCAGGGGCACGCACAGTCACAATTAATTAATTAAAAGAGAACAAATTATTAATTTTGCAAATGAACGAGTCGCAATAAATTTAAGCGAGCACAGAATAAATCCCAAAAGTAACACAACGATGGGACTAACAGCAAATAAAACAGAAATCCAACATATTATGAGTGCCGGAAAAAAATAACAGTAAAAGATAGGACTTTATACCACAATTCACGCTGCAGGCGGCGGCGATTGTTGGCGGGCATCCAAGATCGAAGCGAGCGGGGAAAGTGTCGGGGTAGAGATCAGGATGTTTGTGGTATGGACGGGCAATGAGTAAGCAGGTAGAAGAAGAAAAAGGAGGGTTGTTGGAATTTTGGAAAGGGGATTGAGGCTGGCGGCGGTGGACTTCAGGAATGAAATCGAGAGGGGGTTTGGGGAGAGGCTTGATGTTAGCGGTTGGGGGAGGGCTTCAGGAATGAAATCAGGAGGGGGTTTGGGAAGGGACTTGAGATTAGCGGCGGGGGTGGGCTTTAGGAATGGAAACGGTAGTTAGGAATTGGCTTTGAGGAGGAGGAAAGGGGCAGGAAGAGGGCCGGCGGGTGGTTTTAAGGCAGCAGCGGGTGGCTGGACGCGGGAGGAGGTGGCGATTTCTGATGGTGGATGGCGAGGGAGGAGGGCTTGGACTGATCGGGGTCGACAGGTCTAGGGGAGGCGAGAGACAGAGAAGACGAAGGGTTTACCTAGGAGGAAGGAGGGGCGGAGGCCGGCGTGACACCAGCGGGAGGAGATGAAGTCGGCGTCGCACCGATTGACCGCAAGGTTTCCGGATTTTTCTCCAAAACACATGATGCCTTACACGATCCGCTAGGCGTGCACAAAAGCCCGGGCCTGGCCTGGTAAAAGCCCGGCTAGGCCCGGCCCGGGCCAAGGCCGGGCTTGGGGGCCTTACCGGGCCCCATTTCAGCCGGTTGCCCGGCCCAGGCCGGGCGGGGCAAAGCCCGGGTGCCAGGCTAGCCAAGGCCCGACACCCAGGCTGGCGGAAAATCCCGCCTAATTGGCAGGTTTCTATTAAATTCCGCCTAAATAGGCGGGGTTAAAATCCTGCTTACCGCCTAGAAATCAGGCTGGACCGGGCCGGAATGGAGGACCTTATCGGACCCCCACTTTGAGAGGGAGCCCGACCAGACTCAAGCTGGGCCCGACTGGCAAAAAACTTGGGCCCGACCGGCCCGATCCAAGCCCGAACCGTCCGGGCTTTTTGTGCACGACTACAATCCGCCGCCTGCCTCTTTTAAAACCTAGGGAATAATTGTTGCATCAGAAATTAAATAATCACCGCGATCAGACGACTCACACTGTTTACACCGATCGGGCTACAAATACAACACAATATAAAAGTAATATATGGATTCGACACGGATCGACCATCTGGATGCAACCACGGACTCGGATCATCCATCCGGGCAACAGATCACCGCCTTCTGCTGGAATACGCGCATGTCGGTCGTGGTGCGCCGTCACCATTAACCTCCCTGAAAAAGGTTCTACTTTTCCTTCTTCTAACGGTAGAAAGTTCATTCTCCTCTCAAATTTGTTGGCTTTATGTCAACTAAGTAATTTATTATTCTTCTTTTTGGTATTTGTAGCTCTCATAGTTCTATGATATAATCATTTTATAATTTATCTTATTTATTAGTTTTATCATAGCATTCCAATTTAGATATTGATGAGATTTCTACTTTCGACACTTTTATCCCTATAATGCGGTCATCGTGATTGTATTTGTTTTTTAAAAATAAACTAAAATTCACTTATAAGTCTTTATATACTGTCCTCAAATTGCATGGTACTCCTAAACCATTACTCAATTTGCTCACGTAATATCCCCATTTATATCTGCAATTCTGCATTGCTTTGAATAAATTGATCCTGGATACTTTGATTTTTCACACATGCTTGTTATATTATACTGAAACAAATTGTCCAGGATCAAGGCACTGGATCCATGACTCACCAGGATTAAAGCACTGGAGAACGGGCGGCATCTTCTTCCTCCCCTCCTCATGTTTCTACTCGCTCTCAAACCGAGGTTGCTGGTGCAAGATCTTTGCGTTCTATTCCATGTTGTCAAAGAGTTGAAGGGTAGGTGTGGGAGGATATTTCATTGGCCATAATGGTTTCAAGCCATCAATTATTGGTCCCCTTGACCTGTATACCTTGCGCATGGAGGAGTTCTCGCCTAGCCTCCCAGCAAGAGAAGGTTGAGCAATTGGCTCCCTGCGACGACGAGCTCATCTTCTACCCTGGCATGCAGTCAGATATTGAGGATATCTTGAGCAACTATGATATGTGCAACATCCTAAATTAGATGAAGGCAGTTCAATGAGGGCAAGAAGTGTCTTTGTTGCAGAGAGGACAAAATAAAGACAACTCTTAACATGCTTCTTGGATGAGTTGTTTCTAAGTAAAAGGAGGTGCATGAACTGAATCTTATATTGGAATTGAAGAAAATATTGATGGTTTAAATAATAATTTGGTCTATGAAACATCAAGGATTCCTTTTTCAAAATGGTGGAGTGGAAACTCTGTTGTTTAGCATGTTTTGGCGGAAGTAGTCTTGTGATGAGCAATATCTTGGTAAGTGCTTGTAGGCCACCCGTGATAAAGGAAGAATGTGTAGTTCACCGTGATATGAGCTGAGATGAATCAAAGCGAACAATACTTTTAATATTGTAAGTTGGGTTGTTATGATTTGTGTTGCTCTTGCTTGCTCTCATCTCACTTGCATGATTGAGGGAGGGAAAAAATTGAAAACGTGAATTTTCATTGTCGATCGAATCAAAAGAATAAATTTCTTATGTGCATTTACAAAAATCTTTTTTATTCTACACTATATTAAAAAAAAATTGTTGATTAAATTAATCAGATTCTAAACTACTCGCTACTATGCACAATGCCCCAACCCTACTATTTTACCGTCATGTATGCTACCTACATATGAGAGGACCTAATGAGTGCAAGTATGATGGTATCTATAATCTATATTAAATAAAATGATAACTACTAATTATAATTAGTATATTTGCAAGTTCCACCCCCTCTATTTTTTGAAATTACATAAACTACTTCTATTTTGAGTTTACATTTCATGTATCTCAATGAAATTTCTCTGTATGGGAAATTGTTGTAAGTTGTAATTTTAAGAATTTATAAGGGGAATTCTGAGCGGCCCTAAAAGAAGCATCTTTTGATGGCTAAATTTTTCAGTCTGAGTAGCAGAAGAGCGATTTTGATCGGGGGCGATTGCTAAACAACCCCTCTTTTTTTTTATTTTACATTTCCAAATGAAGCCTGGCCTAAATAAGCTTATGTTTTGTTGCACGGGGAATTGTGTACCTGTCTAAAAAAATGAGAGTTATGGAGATGATAATCTTTAGATGGATGTATGGACACATGAGACCCGATAAAATTAGGAATGAATGTATCCGATATAAGATAGGAGTAGCACTAATTGCAGAGAAGATTCAAGAAGCTTGACTAATATGATTTGGACATGTACAAAGGGGATCATTAGAGACACCTGTTAGATATTGTGAGAGTCTAGTCATTAGAAATGTTAAAGGAGAGTGGTAGATCAATAAAGACTTGGAATGAAATTATAAGGAAAGATATAATGTACTTATGTATTAGTGAGATTATGATAAAAGATAAGACACAATGACGACAAAATACATATATATATCCCTCTGGAGTCTGGGTACACATTTTCGATTTACCAGTCTGGTATCTTCTGGAGTGAGAAACCTAGGGTTTCCTCAGCCTCAAAGAATTGAGCGCGTTCCATCCATTAGAGCTCATGGATTCTTTCTCTCACTACCTATGCCGAGAGGCTGAATTTCCCGAGCCGACGCTTTCCTCCTCCCTCCATTTTCCTCTAGCATACGCCGTCGAATCGGAAGACGACTACTATCTGGCTTTTGACTCCGGATTTCGAACAACCCTAGCTCCATCCCCGTCGATCTTCCCACCCCGCATTTCCGTTATCCTCATTGTTGTAACCATCATTCTCATCATCGCCGTCAGTATCACCCTCTTCCCTTGTCACGGCCGCCGCCGTACTTCATCCATACGGTCAGGGATACCCCGTACCGGCATTGGCATAACCACGAAAAGGGCCTGGGCGATTGGCTCATCATGCACGAACTTGGGTTTGACCGAGCTCTGAGCTATTGCATCGGTGCGCCAGAGGGAAAATGGAAATGGAAAGCGGAATTTAAAGGGTTGAAAGGAAATATGTTTGATCATAAATACACATGCAAGGTGGAATCGAAGGGGGCAGTTGAGAAGAAGGTGACATGGACGCTAGATCTTCAGGGAAAGGGAAAGCACGCTCCTCTGAGCCGGATGTATAAATTCCATGCCGCTTCTTTGTCTCGGCCTGATCTTTGTGAGAAGGTTAAGAAGGAAAAGAATGTTAAAGCCTTAAAGGGGTGGCGGTGCGCACTGCGGAGATCGATGATGTCACCGATCAGATATTGATTTCTGTAGGTAGGTTTGTGATCTTTGAAATGATTTGTTTTCACAACATCTCCATATTCAAATATATTTGAGGAAAGGTTCTGAAGATCAAGATCCTAGGTAGGATCAATTTGTGGATTGGATCATAAGATCATATTGAGGTTGAATCGAATCATACGATCATAGGATCATATTGAGGTTGAATCGGCTCATAGGATCATATTGAGGATGAATTGGATCATATGATCATATTGAGGATTGCAAGATCCTATAACATTCATGAATTAAGACTTAAAATATAAAATTGAATTTTGATCGAATCACCCAATTATATTCTCAATTAGCACTGAAAGTCATTAAACTAAGTAATGATTGAACATGTGTATAAGTGCACAAAAACATAGTATTTCCTCCAATTTATTGTTATCTAACTTCTAGAATATTACAAATTTTAACTAATCTTATATTAGTGGAACAAGTGAAATTGTTCTGCATTAATCATAAATCAGAAATGAGAAATTAGAGCCCTAAGTTTCTAACAGAACTGTACAACTCATATTTGTCGATGGTGGACTTAACCTAATTATGAACCTACGATAACATATAATTTACCGTGAACTTGGAAGAACATCATAAGATATTCCTGGGTCAAGGTTCCTTTTGAACTTTCTCTTAGGCGAGATTCCTCTTCTCCTTATTGAGGACGCTCATGGGCGAGGTACTTGGCAGCTCGTTAGATAAGCTTGCAGGAATGATCCCCCACTGGCATGGTCCTTCAAATACCGTCTCAATCACCTTTCAAAGATCATACAACATTTTATATATGTCAGGTATTTTGCGGGGAGGCTATTCACAATCCAGACCCCCCCTGCATTGTCTATAAATAGGATCCTAAAGCATAAGAAAAAGACACGTTGACCCCCCCTTCCCCGCCCCCCCCCCCCCCCCAAGTTTCCCAGTCACCAAGCTCATGTCTTCCTTGTGCCTGTCTCAACTTTGGCTTTACGAGTGGAAGTTCTTGTAAACTCTCGGATGTGTTGCAAGACCTCCTCGTAGCACGTGAGTTTTGTTTGTCGGAAATCTGAGTTCTAACTCTGTCTCTTTTTCTCTTTCTCCCTCTTACCATCATATTCGTGGTGTTAAACTGTAAAGTTAGTAACCTCAGACTACCCTTTAGTTCCAAACTTTGGAGAAACAGTTTTTTTTGTTTCAACATTTTTGTGGGGTGAGCGTGGATCGTAGTCAAAGAAGGGAAATCTTATGAGAAAACATTATGATTCACGACGACGAGCCGGAGACAGACGCCAACAACTCGCGAGCTGACAACGAGTTTGTCATGTGACTTTGCGGAGTTCAACAAAATGATGCACGATACGATGCGAGCTCTTCTCGCATTTCGCACATAGATCACTGCGACCTCGCCTCACCATGTCACATCTTCAGAGGAAAGCGAGCCGGCTCAGCGACCTGGCAAGGGGGCCGCCCACGAGGAGCCCAGGATACTTCAACAGTCACGAGATTCCCCAGCAAGCTCGCATGGAATTCACTTCCGCGAGCTTGATCCTCTGGCGAGCTCGCACGGAATTCACTTCCGCGAGCTTGATCCTCTGGCGAGCTCGCAAGGAATTCGCTACCGCGAGCTCAAGCCAGATGGCCACCTGCCAACTCACCAGTATGGACCTACAAGTCCATTTTGCGACCAAATTTTCTCTACCCCGGTCCTCAAAGGTTTTAGGAACTAACCCACTTTGAGTTACTATACTAGAAAGGATGACCTCATCTTCCACCCACATCTACTTGGTGAATGCTTCAGATTACATGTAGTTGGGTACGCGCTGCTCTTGTGGGGCATTAAAATTCTGAATGTCTTCTCTATGGAGGATGTCCTTGCTTTATTCAAGCATGCCTGAACTCGGTATATGGACCCTATTCATGCCTATTGTTACGTGGTCTTTCATTGTTGACATGACAGGAATGCAAAGCTCCGTGGTCAGGAATCACCACCACCCTTACCATCTCGGTCGCGAACATCGTGTTCACCTTTTTGAGTGCCAATGACCATCCACTATACGGGTACCGGAGCAGCAACCGGCCCTTTAAGCTGTATCAACCTACACCTTGGTGCAACCCTCCTAGGAGAACCAAGCTCAATATTGAAGGAAATGTTACTTCAACCCGGAGTGCGGGTGTCGGCCTCGTGGCTTGGGACGAGCTGGGCAATGTCATAAAAGTTCCTGGCATGGAGATCCTACATTAGAATCCGGGTGGGGCGGAGAGGATAACCCTTCTCGCTTTCAAGGAGTTTATCACACCGAGCATGTTCGATGTTAAAGGAGCCATTATCGAGGGAAATTACAAGAATCTGATTGACTGTTGCCGAGGAAGCATCAAGGGCAAGAGGTGGGCCGACCCTCCAACCTTGGATTAGGCCTTGGATATGGACCTCACGTTTTTGGCCGAGTTTACACAGGCGTTGTTTCTCCACGCTCCGCTGGAGGGGAACCAGGTCGCCGATTTCTTTGTTAGATTTTCGATGTCTTCTAGTTTTTGTTGGCTCACTCAACACCAAGGGCAGAAGGCGTCGACAGAATAAGCTTCACTCAACGCCAAGGGCGGAAGGCGTCGATAGAATAAGCTTCACTCAACGCCAAGGGCGGAAGACGTCGATAGAATAAGCTTCACTCAACGCCAACGGCGGAAGACGTCGATAGGATAAGCTTCACTCAACCCCAAGGGCGGAAGGCGTTGACAAAATAAGCTTCACTCAACGCCAAGGGCGGAAGGCGTCGACACGATAAGCTTCACTCAACGCCAAGGGTGGAAGGCGTCGACAGAATAAGCTTCACTTAACGCCAAGGGCGGAAGGCGTCGACAGGACCTCACTCAACGCCAAGGACGGAAGGCGTCGAGAGAATAACCTTCACTCAACGCCAAGGGCGGAAGGAGTCGACAGGACCTCACTCAACGCCAATGGTGAAAGGTGTCGACAGAATAAACTTCACTCAACGCCAAGGGCGGAATGAGTTGACAAAATAAGCTTCACTCAACGCCAAGGGCAGAAGGCGTCGATAGAATAAACTTCACTCAATGCCAAAGGAGTCCTCTCGCCTGCTTCACCCGCCTGAATTGACCCACTTGGGCCCAAGGTTCCACTCAGCGAATGCGGGGTTGTACGCTACAGATAGTCAAAGGAGATACTAATTGAGACCACAATCCAAATACGCACATCCTATCACAGAGTGTATTCTAGCGAAAGTCTTTTAAATGGTAACAAGAACCAAACAAACTGAATGTTCACTAACATAAAAGTAGGAATTAATAAACAAATAGACAAATAGTCTTGGCCTTAAGGCCTTACATTGTTCAGCTCAAATTAAAATGTCTTGCATACATCGACACACAGGCCGTCCACACGTGAACAATAAAATAAACAGGTAATTCGCTTTGGCCTTCAAGGGCCAGCTTAGCAATCCTGGGCTCCAGCCCGCTTGGCTCGACTACACCTGCACGAAACATTCCACCGCGCGGTGACAAACAATAACAACAGTCAGATTTAGCTGACCAAATTATAACGACCTCACCTCTCACTCGGGATGACGGTGCTCCTTTCCTACAGAAATTAGTTTAAACATGACAATCAAAACATGCAACTTAAGCACCATTCTCCACAGATGTTGGCGCAAGCGCCCAACGCCCCGTGCTCTCCAGGCATATTCTTGGTGCACAGGACCACAAGGTCGCACCACCGTTCTCTGTGACGGTCAACAACGTTTGAGCTTTCAGTCTCACAGGGCCAAAGTCAGAGACAACGCCCCTATGGCTACGACCAAGTTATGTGATTTACACTTTGACTCACTTCAGGTCGAACGACATAGGGGAGGGTACAGTTCAACCACATCCCGTGCTCAAATCGTCCGGCTCGCAGGCCTGACGCGGGTCAGCATCCCCTTTCCCTTTTCCGTATGATCCATAACCCTGTTACGATCCTAGGGTAGCACTCGTGGATACCAAAGCGAGCAAATTAAGCTCACATGCTCCACAAATTGGCCCACAGGTCTTCGAGAGACAGGCCATCACGGTCCCCATGTCTTACAAGACAGGACTCACAGAATAGCCCACAAGTCTCCCAAAAACAGGCTTCACAAAACACATAGCTCACTGGGAGCTATCGCCGACGGTAGCGCTACCACCGCGCGGTAGGGGCGGACTATCGTTTCTTCCCCCTTTTTCGGGTGTTTTCCTGGAGACTACCTCAAGTACTCTCACTGCAGCCATCTGCACACCCCGCGACTCCGAAATCTACGCGATAATCACAGAGTCTTCTCCGGCATACAAACATACAAACATCACCAATCGAGACAACCCTGTCCGGATGAGCTTCACACATCATGCCTATTCCGTACTTCGATTCTGGATCTAAATGCAAAACTAATGAGAATACACAGATCTACCCGTCGGGAGGACCACTTCCACGTTTTCGTGGAGTGTTTACCCTTTAATGCCAAAAAGGACTTCACATGTCCAAGGAAGAGGATCATTACCCTAGAGGTCCGCTTCGGCGCTATGGAAGGGGTTCTAGTAGGATAAAAACGACCGCTTCGGCTTTGCCTTCGTAGATCCGAACTCGCCTCACGAATCCGAGCTCCGAATCTCAAACAACGACAAGATCTCCTCTCTCCGGCGCTGCTCCTCCAAACGTCCAACCCAAGGTTCTCAAACTCCAAAATAATGAAGTGAAAACGACAAACCAACACTATAAACAGAGCAACTGCCGCGCGGTAACTAGCTACCGCCGCGCGGTACCTTTAATCAACGCCTCGTTTCGTGTGCCACCGCCTAGGCCCTCCAATCACAGGCCGACACGTGGCCACGACGTTACAACTTCGCTATCGCCGCACGATAGGATGCAAGCGCCACACGATAGCTGAGGACAGTTACGACACGATCGCTCCTGCTACCGCCACACGATAGTTACTACCGCCGCGCGGTAGAAACCCAAGAGCTTCGACAAACAAATTGCCAAGCTACCCCCTGCGGTATCACTACCGCTGGGCGATAGCTTCCCGAGAGCTCGGCCAAATAAATGGCTAACGTCGCGTGATAACAACATACCGTCGCGCGGTAGACTAGGCGTTGAGTCACCTCGCCTCACTCAACGCTCATGACGTCTGACGCTACCGCCACGCGATATCAGCCTACCGTCGCGCGATAACCAAAGCGTTGAGTCAACTCACTTTACTCGGCGCTCTCGACGCCTGACGCTACCGTGGCGCAAGATTGGCCTACCGCCGCGCGGTACCCTCTTTTCCTGCCACGGTAGCGTCAAGCGTCGAGAGCGCCGAGTAAAGAGAGTTGACGCAACGCTTGGGTTACCGCACGATGGTAGGCTGATACTGCGTGGCGGTAGCGTCAGACGTCGAGAGCGCTGAGTGAGGTGAGGTGACTCAACGCCTAGTCTACCGCGCGGCGGTATGTTGTTATCGCGTGACGGTATGTTGTTATCGCGCGGCGTTAGCCATTTATTTGGCCGAGCTCTCGGGAAGCTATCACCCAGCGGTAGTGCTACCGCAGGCGGTAGCTTGGCAATTTGTTTGTCGAAGCTCTCGGGTTTCTACCGTGCGGCGGTAGTAACTATCGCGTGGCGGTAGCTGGAGCGATCGTGTCGTAACCGTCCTCAGCTACCGCGTGGCGCTTGCATCCTATCGCGCGGCGATAGCGAAGCTGTAACGTCGTGGCCACGTGTCGGCCTGTGATTGGACAAGACGTGCATTATATCTCTCAATATTACCCTTTGAATCCCTTTTGGTTTTAAATATCCATTTACAACTAATGAGTTTCACATCTTCGGGTAATGTGGCAAGATCTCATATATTATTTTCCTTCATGCACTTCATCTTTTTCTTCATGACATTAATTCATTGTTGAGAATTAGAACTCTGAATAGTCTGATTGTGATTGAGCAGATCATCATCTAACATCCCCTGACCATCATCATGTTTTTGGAGAAAGATGATGTAATCATCTGGTATCACTCTTCTCATCTCTCTAATGGATCTCCTTAATGACAAAGGCTCTTGAGGTTGTTGATTTTGTTCATTTGGGACTGTATGAGGAAACTCTTCAATAATGTTTGATCCGAATTTGTTACTGGAACAATATCAGAAATGGCATCCTTAGTATTGTCAGTAATAGCTATAGGAAGAGAAATATATTTTTCTTCAAAGACAAAGTATCTAACTATATCTTTCCCTCCAAAATCAACATCTTCAAAAAATCATTCATTTTTAGTCTCAAAGAAACTTTAACAGTAGGATCATAATATTTATATCCCCTAAACTTTTTAGGATACTCAACAAAATAACAGCACACTGTTCTGGAGTTCAATTTCTTTTCATTTAGCCTATAAGGACTAGCCTCAGCTGGACAACCCCGAACCTGAAGATGCTTTAGGTTGGGCTTTCGACCAGTCCAAATATCATAAGGGGTTTTGGTACTGTTTTAGTTGAGACTGTATTAAGGATGTAAGTTGCAGTCTTAAGTGTTTCACCCCAGAGGAATTGAGGTAAAGAAGAATGAGCAATCATACTTCTCATCATATTCTTCAGTGTTATATTTCATCTCTCAGCAATACCATTCATGGTAGGGGTACCAGACATAGTGTACTGAGAGACAATATCGCACTCTTCTAGGAATTTAGCAAAAAGGCTTGGACGTTGTTCTCCTGATCCGTCATATCTATCGTAGTATTTGCCACCGTGATCAGATCTGTCAGCATGAATCTGTTTGTTAAGTTGGTTTTCCACCCCAGCTTTATAGGATTTAAATACGTCGAGTGACTGTAACTTCTCATGAATAAGTAATCATCTATGAACATGATGTAAAATTGTTGACCATTCTAAGAGGTCGTAAGGAAAGGTCCATAAATATCAGTATGTATCAGTTCTTAGACTTCCGTAGCTCTATTAGCACCCATCTTTCTTATGTTCATTTGATTCCCTTATATACAGTCTATACAAAACTCAACGTCTATAAAATTAAGGGAATCAAAAATTTCGTCTGATACAAGTCTCTTAATTTTCTGTTTAGAAAAGTGTCTTAAGCACTTGCGCCATAAAAAAACGGAATTATGATCAATTAATTTACGTTTAGTAATTTTTGAATTAATGTGCAAGATTTTATTATATGAAGTTATTGTATTAAGCAAATATAAGTTATCATTATAAATAACCCGTGTCAATAAAATTTGAATTCAAAAGGAGACTAAATTTATTATTTCTAAAAAACAATGATAATCAAATTTATCCAATATAGAAATTAAAAAAAATGTCTAAAATACGGTACAATAAAAGTTTCAGACAAATATAGCTAATGATCTGTCTCTAATAATAATCAAAAAATGTCTAGGCTTCAACTTTAACTGTTTTGTCATCGCCCACAAAGATGTATCTTTCACCATCACTAGGCTTTCGACAGCTCAGACAACCCTACATAGACACATTTATGTGAGTAATAACACCAGAATCTATTCACCAAGTATGTTTAGGTACAAAAACAAAATTAATTTTAGAACAAGCTAAAGGGATAAGTGTACCCTTCTTAGCATGTCAGGTGTGGTATTTGATACAGTCTTTCTTCACGTGTCCACCACCCCGACAAAAGGAACAAGTGGAGTTTTTAGTCTGTTCCTTTTGTGGCTTTCTTTGTGGTAATTCACTTGCAGCTTATTTTCCTTTCTTCTTTTTTTGGCCCTTGTTAGAGGGTCTCACTATCATATGAGCACTCTCAGTCATTTCTTATGTCAATCTATCCTCTTTTTACATACAATATGAAATGAGCTTTTTAAGAGTTTATTTCTCCTCTTGGCAGTTATAACTGACCTTAAATTGATTAAATTGTGCCAGAAGAGAAATCCAAACTAAAAACACGAATTGGTCTTCCGACAGCTCTTAACTTTACTGCTTTTAGTATTGAAAAAAGTAGGGATAATTCCATAATGTATTCACGTATATTCCTTTTACCCTCATACTTCATGAAAACAAGCTTCACAAGAAGCATGCTTGTCTCCGCCTTATTGTTTTATGCAAAATATTTTTCAAGGTTATTAAGAAATTCTAAGGCAGAGGTGCCCTCCTCAGTGCCCATGAATGCTTCTAGAACGCCCCGCTTCATGATCATAAGACATTTGCAACCTGAATGCTCCCACCTTTCAAAACAAGCCCAAAATAAGCCAAAAAAAAGGCTTCCCCGAGACTGCCCAGAGGCTGCCCTTGCCCCTGCCAAGCACCTACCCGAATAAAGAAAGGAAACATGCTGAAATATACTAAATATGGCCCGAATCTAAGCCCAAATTTGGGCTAAACCTGCGCCTAGCCGCGGTCTGCCCGGATGGGTAGTCCCGGGCAGTCTCTCCCCAGTAGCGAATCGCCGGAGGAAATCCCTGCCAGCAATAGGCGGCTGGATCCCGCCTGGGAAAAAAGGATTTTAGCAGTGGCTTATGCCGCCGCACCAAGGTGCCCAAGCACGCAACCAACCTGGCCACTCCAGCAATACCATTCATGCTTGGTATTTCCCCACCCCACTTTCCCTTACTTTCTCACATAGAACCACCCCTCTCATTCTCCAAACAACCCCTCATCTTCCCACAACCTGCTGGTTGAACCCCCTTCCCCTAAATTCACTCATCACCTCTCAAAATTCCCCACTCCCCCCATTAATCTCATTCCCAACCCAGCCGGCCATCCCAATCCATTCTTGAACTTCATGTGGAGCCACACACTCCCCTTTCCTAACCGACTCCTCCCTGCTGCAGGAACCATACCTCCTGCTGTCCAGTACAGCAAGTCCAGCCCCTGGAATTAATTCCAAGACTCCTGCCAAGCCTCCCACACCTCTCATACAGCCATCCCCATCCCGCCAGAACAGCCAACTTCAGCAGCTCCTTGCGGAAATCAGCCCCGGTTCGTGATTTTGGCTAATCCTCAGCCCTCCGAATACATCTGCAGCCATCCCCTTTCAATATTGTGCGAGTTCAAGGCGTGTTTGTTATTCCTTCATCGCTGAGTGTCTGTTTGTTCATTACTTGAAAAGATGGTAGTTTATAATCTTTGTTTTCAATTGCTTTGGTTTTTGTAATCTCTCATTTAAGTAACAATTTAATTTTTGACACTCTTGCATTTGTACCATCTCACGTGTTTTCATATTTGAAAGTTTTAATTCTTTGTGGCAAATCAAATTAATATTGCTCTATAAATATTAATTATTGCAAGTAAGTAAATCGTCGGATCTCATGTGTGATTGCATGTAGGAGTTCACACATATATTTTCCCATCACATAGGACCGTCCTGCGTCACTATGCATGCTGCATTGATAATCGCCGATCTACAAGTGGGTACTGCACATATTTTGGAGGGCACATTCACTTGGTGAAGCAAAAAACATGCGGTTATGGCATGCTCATTTGCCGAGACCGAGTATCATTCGATAGCTTCCGCATGTTCCGAGCTTACATGGCTGAAGAGCCTTCTCACTGATCTTGATGTATCTCTTTCATTATCCATATAACTAAAAATTCTGTTTTTTATGAAGGAATCAAGCACATTGATGTACATTGTCACTTCATTAGAAAAGAGTTCAGCTCTGCAAAATTGATCTCCAGCATGTTTCCATTGTTGACCAAGGCTCTGTTTGCCATGGCGGTAGCGATCGTGAACGCGATGGTTATGAACCGTCGTTCGTGAATGCCCCGCCTCACCTAATGAACTTCATTCACTTTTATGTTCAAAACTAGCTTTTTTTGTGGCTGTCACAGCCGTTGTTATGTCAAACATGCATTCTATGACGGTGGCGTCTTTGTCCAAACTTGCCGGAGAAAAAATGTGCCAAACAGAGACCAACTCACTGACATCTCCACAAAGACCTTGCCTCGGACACTTTATCGTCAGAATATTTCTAAAAACCAATGATGTGCATGTTATTTAATATAATGACAAATATTTGAGATTACAATTACAATGGTGGTCACTGACATCTTCTATTTACAGAATCAAGTCTAAAACAACTCATGTGCAACAAATTGTCTCCAACCAAGGCACTCCAACGAGCTTAATGACACCAAGAATCATAGGAAGACCAGAAACTGAACTAATGGAAGAGTCGGATGTCATTTCAACCCATAAACATAATACTAGTAGTATTTGCAAAGAAAATCTTTCTCATATTGAATCAATATTTGTTCAGGGTTCTTTTAACTTCTCAGAAGGCCATATTGATATTATCTGTTGATCAGTTTTCAACTAGATTTTTCTGATATCTAATCTATGTTATTCTTCTGTCCCCAGTTCCATTTTTTAGGCACATCTGAGTTCCGCTTCATTTAATTAGGAGATGCAACCTTTAGTTAGTTTAACACATTTCTTATTCCCTCGCTCTCTTTGGAATTATTATTCTAGAATGCTTTCATGCTAACACTGCAATTCTATCTTCAAAAATTCATTTTTCAACTTCAGAATTGTATTATTAGTTTTAAACTGGTTAATTTATTGGGGATGCAAAACTTTTATTTAGTTCACAGATTCTCTGAAGTGTTTAAATTTTTTTTGGTTGCAAGGCTTTAAGAAACAGAAGTGTGCAGAAGTGTAAGGGCAAGAAGAAAGAGCATTCACCACAAGATGCTGCAATGACGATTCAGAGGTCATTCAGAGATTATATGTCACGACATTCTAGGGCTGTTCATTGTCTCAGGGATCTGGCAGTCACCAAATCTAAACTAAAAGAGATTAGAATCTTGATTTCGAGATTTTCTTATCGTCATCGACTAGCTAAAGATGCCGAAGAACGACAAAGGTTCTCTGAAAAAATAATCATACTTCTACTCCGAGTAGATTCCATTGAGGTATGATTGATGGTTGTCTATTCCCCGTGTTCTTTTAATAAAAGCTAATTTACCAAATAAAATTGTCTAAAATTAACTG
Organism: Platanthera guangdongensis; assembly: GCA_039583875.1. Lineage (NCBI taxonomy): Eukaryota > Viridiplantae > Streptophyta > Magnoliopsida > Asparagales > Orchidaceae > Platanthera > Platanthera guangdongensis. The sequence goes on along the minus strand of CM077149.1, from coordinate 154,586,761 downwards.
AGCTGTATATTACATCTAGTTGCAAAGCCTCAATGAGCATTCAACTTTATCTTCAAGTGTTTGTACTTATCCAATATGACGATTTATTTAGAGTGATGTTATAAACAGTTCTATTATGACTATTCGCAGTCCATTGATGTTTGCAGTCCTAATATTGCTATTCGCAGTCCATTGATGCTTGTAGTCCATTGATGTCCACAGTCCAGGGTTTTATTCGCAGTCCATTCACATTTTCACTTTACAATCTTTATTTTCCTTCCCACAAATCCGGTAGCAAACTTTGGAGGAAGATAGGGAGGAAGAAGAAGAGGTGGAATGGTTAAGTAGCTGGATAAGTTTGTTTCTCCTTCTGAACTTCCGTGCATTTCAATTTCTAAATGTTCTCCTTGTTGTTTAGCATCATCTGTATAGTGAACCCAATCATCGAAGACTTCGATCTCATCCATCAAAATCTCGTTGTTCTTATCATCATCATAAGCCTCAAACCTCATCACAGAGTAGGATTCTTGTAGCTGATTTGATTTATCACGATCCTCCAACATCATCCCACTGATTTCACCGACAATGTCACTATGTCAGCCTCATTCGGGCTTCTTTCTATGCCTTTGATGTTGATTAAGAGTTTGTTGACAATATCCACAATCTTCTCGACCTTGTTTTGGTCATGTTTGCTTCTTGATGACTTCTTTTTCTGGTTCATATGATTTTGACTAACTGTCGTTTTGTTCTCAAGAAACACGTGACCACACGCAAAGGCGCTCTTGTTTATGATTATGTAAGGAGCAGTATGAATATGTGCATAGCTTCATTTTTGGTTCATCCAGCTCCGAAGAATTTGAATTTCTCGCAACTTTAATTGCAGTTGAGCAGGTTGCCCTGCTTTAATTCATAGTATGGTGAAGGCCCGGCCCTGAATTCTTCTTCATGGGAGACCTCAATGACTTCAAACACAAACTCTTTTCCAGGTCCTTAGTGGCGGGATTCAGAGAGCGGGTCTAGGAGAAATCGGATTCTGAGAATTCATGTTTTGATCCTACTAGACAAAGATGATGAATCAATTCTTTCCTTAAGTTTCTTCTTGGATTTCAGACAAGTAGATGTTCTGATCGGGCCTTTTGGTTGATGACATTTTCATCGATTTATCCTGTGTTGAACTTACTGGAATAGAGCCCGGAGCTCGATAAACCAAAAATGAAGCTGCGAGCGTAATGGAACTGCGATTAAATTTAGAGATTTTATGTTTTGGGGGGTGCTAATAGCCATATTAGAACAGTTTATAACATCATTCTTTATTTATTTAGCTTCGTCATGATGATGTATTATGTTACGTGTTGTGAAATTGGGACCGAATCCGCGACTACGGTAGTTCACCGCGGATCTAGCAACGGAAGCTAGTCTGAGCAATAATATGATAAACGAAATTTAAATCCAAGCAAGCACAACCAGACGACAAAATAATTACGTGGTTCGGAGATGAGCTCCTACATCCACGGGGAGAGCGCGCCAGAAAGATCCACTAAAAACTGATGAGTTTACAAGATACAACAAGAGAAAACAAAAAACACTGAAAAAAACATTGTCTATCTTCCCCGCTGGAATCACCGCCTGCTTCCGCCGCCTAATGCCGATCCCGCTTGGATCAGCCGCCTGAAGTCGCCTAACGCCTGGAGTCAACTTCTGGAGGCCGGCCGGATGTCGCCTCGCCTGAGGTGACCGGATGCGCCGCCTCCGTTAGCTCCGTATGTATCGCCGCCTCTGGGCCTGCTGCCGCCGTCGCCGCGCCTGATTCCGCCGAACCACCGGGGCCTACTGCAGGTGGCCGGCCGGATGTCGCCTCGCCTGAGGTGACCGGATGCGCCGCAACCTTGCGCGCCAGATGCCGCCGCCTGCTGTCGCCGTTCACCGGAAGAACCGCCTGAAAAGCTCAAAGCTCTCCCTCTCTGAATTCTCACTAGTGCTTTATATTTCGAATAATTCTCATGGCTAAGGGAGGTTGGCCCCTATTTATAATAGGATCAAGAGTCATCAATATATGGAGATGAACATATATGGAGGGGGTTGCCAAAACAAGACTCAACCAAATAGGAAGAACATCCCCTAGATTATATCCCCCCATAAATCATTTCCATGTTTAGGACTCCCCCAAAAAATCAGCTCCCTCACTAAACCACTTCCTAATCAGGATTAGGACAAACTAGGCAAATAAACCTCCCTAGGATCGATGACGTGGCGCGATCCTGACGGTCCGAGATTGGCGATGAGGTGTCATAATCTCAACAAACTCCACCTTGACGCCTCACGCCACAAACGAACTCCACCTCGAAGCCTAACAAAACGTATCTGTACCTCCAACCTGGATCTCCTCTACTGGCGACTACAAGCCCTCTCTCCCTGGGGTCCTCCTCGATCAACATGCATCAGAATGAGTCAAGTCAAGACCGTTCTTGAACTTGACTCCTGTCAGGGATTTCGTCCACATGTTCGTATCGATATCCTCAGCAGAGATCTTCCGCAACTCCATGCCTCCACCTCCAGCGAACTCTCTCGACTCCTGGTGGCGCACTCTGATGTGCTTTATCCTTGTACGATAGACCATGTCTGTTGCAAGACAACTAGCACTGTGCAGCTCCACCTTCTTCTGAGTAAACCTGAGTTCTTTGGTAGGACTCCTGAGCCAGATGGCTCCCCTTGCGGTGGCTGGGCACTTCTGAGATGACACTCTGCCCTTCTTCTCCACGGCTGCAACTAACACATTTCCTAAAGAGGAGATTAGCTTAGATTTGGAATAAACCTCCTCCCACGGATATGTGACATGGCGCAATCCTAGCTGTAGAGGCTTGACTCCACACATTCTGATCCTGGCGAATGGGGACATTCTGATACCAATTGTTATGAAAATGGGACTGGATCTGCGACTACGGTGATTCGCCGCGGATCTTGCAACGGAAGATGAGCTTGAACAAATTATAGCAATAAAATTTAAATCCACACACAAAGCACCACAGACGACAAAGAATTTACGTGCTTCGGAGTTAGGGGACTCCTACATCCACGGGGAGAGCGCGCCGGTAAATCCACTATAATCACGAGAGGTACAAAAATACAACGAGACCGAAAAGGTCGTGCAAAACAGAAAAACAAGTAAATCGAGCTGTCGCCGGGCGATAGCGCTGTATCTTCTTCCTGGCTATGCCGCGCCGCGTCTGCACTCCTGAGACCGATCACGCCTGGATCGATCGCCTGCTGTCGCTGCCGCCTGTGCTGAACCGCCTGCTGTCGTCGGCCGCCGGGAAGAAGCCCGACCGGTGTAGCTCCGGCGAATACCGTCGCTGTAGAGGCTCGACCCAAAAGGAAAACTTCCGATCTCGCCGGATCGAAGCTTGATGCCGCCTCCGCTGCGAGCCTACTGTTTTCGCCGCCTGAAGAGAAGAAGCCCTCCACCGTTGTGCTGCTGTAGAAGATCTACTTCCGGGTACATCTTCCTTCTAGGTGGAGGTCCCATCAGTTGGAAAGCCATTTTTTAGGATATCGTGGCTCTATCTACGACGGAGGCAGAATATATTGCTGCAGTAGAAGCTGCAAAGGAAGCCATCTGGCTCAAAGGTCTCGCCAAAGAACTTATGATTTCTCAGGAGGCGGTGAAGCTGCACTGTGATAGTCAGAGTGCGATTTGTCTGGCCAAAGACCCGGTCTATCACGCCAGGACAAAACACATTGATGTGCGCTACCACAAATTAGGTGGCGTTTGGTTGAGCTTATTAGCTGTGGTGCGGTGGAAACGCAACGCACTTTTGTGAAAAATCAGCGTTTGGCTCGGCTGATTTCCAATATTCCGTTTTATACCTTCCGCGATTTTATATTATGGCTCAGACGCGTTAAATTTCGCCGTTCCGCCGCAACAGCTCTTTCACCTATGCGCGATGGCGCGATGGCAGCAGCCCTTCCCCGATCGGATCGACCTCGATCCTTGACGACGGCAGTAGCAGCGGCGTCCCCGTGCTGGATCCAGACGCGATTGCGGCGTCCCCGTGCTGGCCTCGCCTCCCGATCTCCCGCCTCCCGCCTCCCGCCTCCCGATCTCCCGCCTCCCCCGGTAGTGTTTCTTCTTCTTCTTCAGCGGTGCTCTACGGTCGACGGGATAACGACGACGGGTTTTTGCCTCCATTTCGCGATCCCCTGTTTTACTGTAGCTTCTGAAATTTCCCCTGTTTTTCATTCTCATTGAATTAACGAACTTGTAATTTCATCTTTTTCTGCCTCCTCCCCTCAGTTTTCCAGTTCATAACAATTGTCTGCTATAAGTACTCTCAAGAATTGCAAAGTTCCTTATGAAATGAAAATTGCAACAAGAGAACAACCCCTAATTACAGCAAGCAGAAAAATGAAAGCCCTGTGGTAGCACAACTGCATGTCAAAAAATATACAATGACTCCAAGAACATATAACTTATTGAATTGTGGTAAACAAAACAAATTACAACAAAGGACATGAAAGAAAGAGTTCAAAATTGTTGGATATACCCCATTGAGCAATAGATAACAGTGTCTTATAGGATGAACTGATTTTTGCATACCATGCATAACATCATTTTCAAAGATAATTACAAGAAGAAAGGGAGATGAATTGTGGTAAGCTGGAGAATTATATGCAGTTACCCTAGATGATATTTCTTACATAATTAGGAGAAACCTTATCAGGACACGCGATATCATCTACTTTGTGTTGTTTATCTATTTTGTGTTATATTTGGAAAAAAAATTTTATTCAAAACTCTGTTTTGTATTCAAACAGTTTTTTAGCAAAACTCTGTTTTCCAGAATCAGCACTTTTTCTATCAGCAACAGTTCATCAGCAGTTTTCCATCAGCAACAGCCCAACCAAACAGAGCCTAAGAGAGTTCGTCGCTGGCGGAGACATTCAGCTGCTAAAGGTGCCCACGGAAGACAACATTGCGAACATGCTGACCAAATCAGTGACAGGAGTCAAATTCAAGCACTGCCTTGACTTCGCTCATATTAGTGCATGTTGATTGGGGCGACCCCAGGGAGAGGGGGTTCATAGTCGCCATCAGTGTAGATCCTAGCCGTAGGTGGAGTTACGTTCGTGGCATGAGGCGTCAAGGTGGAGATTGTAAGATTCTGACACCTCATCGCCCCCCCTTCCCGGACCATTAGGATTGCGCCATGTCACATATCCGTGGGAGGAGGTTTATTCCAAATCTAAGCTAATCTCCTCTTTAGGAAATGTGTGTTAGTGTGGGAGCCTAATTTTGGGAAGCTTTTTTGGGAGTCCATTTGGCCTCCTCTTGAGGTTATGGCTTGCACAGCCATGGCCGGCTGGCCTTTTCCCGTTTTGTCCGGCACCATCAATGGGAACCATTGATGACGCTCTTCTTCCTTGTTAGGGGAGGGGTGGTGTTCTCTTATATATATGTTTGGGGGGGGGGGGGGGGGGGCGCTACAACAAAAGAACCATTTTCGGATTACTACCATCATCCACAGAGAGAGAGAACCTAGTGAGAGAAAAACAGGGGAGGTCCTTTCTCCTCAGGCGGCGGCGACAACAGCGCAATGGTGGAGGGTTTCTCCTCCTCAGGCGGCGGCGACAGCAGCGCAACGGTGGAGGACTTCTCTTCAGGCGGCGGAAACAGTAGGCTTGCAGTGGAGGCGACATCAAGCTTCTATCCGGCGAGATCGGAAGTTTTCCTTTTGGGCCGAGCCTCTACAGCGGCGGTATTCGCCGGAGCTACACCGACCGGTCTTCTTCCCGACGGCCGACGACAGCAGGCGGTTCAGCACAGGCGGCAGCGACAGCAGGCGGTTGATCTAGGCGTGATCGGTCTCAGGAGTGCAGACGCGGAGCGACATAGCCAGGAAGAAGATACAGCGCTATCGCTCGGCGACAGCGCTATCGCCCGACGACAGCTCGATTTACTTGTTTTTCTGTTTTGTACGACCTTTTCGGTCTCGGTGTATTTTTGTACCTCTCGTGATTATAGTGGATTTGCCGGCGCGCTCTCCCCGTGGATGTAGGAGTCCCCTAACTCCGAACCACGTAAATTCTTTGTCGTCTGTGGTGCTTTGTGTGTGGATTTAAATTTTATTGCTATAATTTGCTCAAACTCATCTTCCGTTGCAAGATCCGCGGCGAACCACCGTAGTCGCGAATCCGATGGGTTAACGTTAGGTGAGAGTACTGTAGCCTGGGCACTTCTGAGACGGCTCTGATACCAATTGTTGTGAAATTGGGACCGAATCCGCGACTACGGTAGTTCACCGCGGATGTAACAACGGAAGCTAGTCTGAGAAATAATATGATAAACGAAATTTAAATCCAAGCAAACACAACCAGACGACAAAATAATTACGTGGTTCGGAGATGAGCTCCTACATCCACGGGGAGAGCGCGCCAGAAAGATCCACTAAAAACTGATGAGTTTACAAGATACAACAAGAGAAAATAGAAAACACTGAAAAAAAACAGTCTATCTTCCCCGCTGGAATCACCGCCTGCTTCCGCCGCCTGATGCCGATCCCGCCTGGATCAGCCGCCTGAAGTCGCCGAACGCCTGGAGTCAACTTCTGGAGGCCGGCCGGATGTCGCCTCGCCTGAGGTGACTAGATGCGCCGCCTCCGTTAGCTCCGCCTGTATCGCCGCCTCTGCGCCTGCTGCCGTCGTCGCCGCGCCTGATTCCGCCGAACCACTGGTGCCTACTGCAGGTGGCCGGCCGGATGTCGCCTCGCCTGAGGTGACCGGATGCGCCGCAACCTTGCGCGCCAGATGTCGCCGCCTGCTGCCGCCGTTCGCCGGAAGAACCGTCTGAAAAGCTCAAAGCTCTCCCTCTCTGAATTCTCACTAGTGCTTTATATTTCGAATAATTCTCATGGCTAAGAGATGTTGACCCATATTTATAATAGGATCAAGAGTCATCAATATATGAAGATGAACACATATGGAGGGGGTTGCCAAAACAGGACTCAACCAAATAGGAAGAACATCCCCTAGATTATATCCCCCCATAAAGCATTTCCATGTTTAGGACTCCCCCCAAAAATCAGCCCCCCTCACTAAACCAGTTCCTAATCAGGATTAGGACAAACTAGACAAATAAACCTCCCTAGGATCGATGACGTGACGCGATCCTGACGGTCCGAGATTGGCGATGAGGTGTCATAATCTCAACAGTTATGGTCATATAACCCCAAGAATCGGACTGAGCCCAGGCAGGCTGGTTCTTCCTTAGTCCTAGGCTATTATTTTTTTCTTCAAATATGCATATTCTCTAGTTTGAAATATATTAATATTGAAGTAACAGTAGCTCTCCACTCCTATCATTCACACAGGTACACACGAGTGACATACACAAGACTTCGCCCCTACGGTCAATCGCGACAGTACTTCGACAACGATAGGTTTGAGGCTCCTTCCCTAACAATTATTTAATGCAGCTTAAAATAAATATAATATTAATTAATATTGGTTTAATGATAGCTCCTTGAAAATACCGTTGATATGTCTAATGACAAACTTTCTCGAGTAAACTGCTGACATCCCTAATGATGACCTATCATAGTAGTTGTAGGAGCTCTACTACAAACTTTTTGAATTTTAATGGAGATGAGGGCATAATTGCCATTTTGCAACTTTTCCCTTTTAATATTACGAGTGTCGAGCACGGGGCCCCGCCGCTACGGCCAGCCGTGATAGTACCTCCACGTGACGTTATCAAAGTCATGATAATTTCCCGACACGACAGCGCTACCGCCGATCTCAAACCCCTGGGTCTTATACTATGCTTGTCACTAATTTTTGCGGTGTGCACTGGAGTTTGCGAGTGGCGGGGAGAATATATTTTTATTGTAGTTAGAGGGCTTTGTATATATGAGAGCACTTTTTTAAAAGTAAAAGAAAAACACAAATTTTAAAAATAAGAATTTCTTTAATAAAGAGAAACAAAATCGAAAAACTAATGTTTAACCAAAAATGTGTTCTTTTTTTTAATCTATTACTATTCTAAAAAGAAGTATGAGGGTCTGCCAATAACAATGAGTTCAAAAATAGGCTATTTATATGGGTCATCAGATTTGACTGTTTTATTCCTGAACCGTTGGATTTGGGACTATAAATAGTGATTTAGGTCTGCAAATAAAAAAAATCCAAAAAAACTGCAGCCTTCTCTCTTCTCAAACCCGATCCCCAAATCGCCCCCCCTTTCACGGTCACCTCCACCGCCGCCGGCAGCCGGTCAGGCCGCCGGCGGTGGAGGAGACCGTGAAAGGGGGGGGGGGGGGCGGGTTTTTTTTTAAAATATAAAAATTTAAATATAAATATATATAATATATTAAAAACGTAAAATATAAAATTTATATAAAATAAATTTTATAAAATATTTTAAAAATGTTAATTTAAATTAATATATAAAATATTTTAAAAATGTTAATTTAAATTAATATAAAAATTTAAATTGGGCGGGCGGAGCCCGCCAGGGGGGTGCGGGCGGAGCCTGCCAGGGGTGGTGGGGCGAGCGAAGCCCACAGTCGGCGGCCAGGTACTGTGGCGCGTAGCCATCGGGCCGGAGGCCCGTGCCTGCGACTCATATAGTATAAATAAAGATATAATAATACATTTCAAATTCCATTTTTCTGTTAATCGTGCCTTGAAGTTCGATTGATGGCTTCGGCTTTGTTTGGCGGGGCGTTTTGGGAGTGGGGTGCCGCAGATTTTCTCACCGTCCCGCCAAACAAACTTTCAGGGCACCACGGTGGCATCAGCCACCGTGGAAAAACAACGGGGAACTGCTGTTTTTGAGTTGCGGAAAGTTTCCGCGACTCAAAAACAGCAGCAGCGTTGCTCCCCCCCTAAAGAAAAAAATTATTTTTTTATTATATTTTATATTATATTATAATTTATAAACGTTATAACATTTTATAAATTATTTTAAAAGAATTTTTTGATTTATTTTTAGAAAAGTTTGGTTCAAAACAGTTGTTCTTCCAAACAGTTTCACAGATTCTGCCACCACTCTGCAAAACAGCTGATTATTCCACCACTGCTTCTCCAGTCACTGCAGCCGCGCCAAACAGAGCCTTCGTCTGCCCATTTCTTCTCCTTGCAGGCTCTAGATTATTTGGCACGCTCGGCGAAGAGATCTATGACCCACGAGCTGGAGGCTGTTCTCGAGGCGGTGGATCCCAAGTTAATGAGACACAGAAAGTTCGACCTGCTTTCCGGCTTCTCCTCCACGGAGATCGCTTCTAGCGTGGCCGACATCGTTGGCATGCTCAACCAGGAGGACGCCAACGACAGTGACATCCTGCCCGTCTTCTAGCGCCTACATACATGTAATTGTATCTTCTCCCCTCAGAAATTTCAAAAATTGAATTTCTGGCGCCTCCACTGGATAAGAAATTGTGAATTCTGTAGAAGAACTGGTGATTTGATATCCGCTGCATCTTGGAATATGTAATTGTTTGTATTAATTCAAATGTGTTGGTTGTTTTGACCGGGTAAGTATTTATGAGGTTCACTCGTCAAATAAGGTAAGATCGCAAGACATATGCCTATCATCGCTAGGGGTTTGCTTAAGCGGTCGGCGCCCGTCAAATAAGGTAAGGTCGCAAGACCTATGCCTGCCAGCGCTAGGGGTCTGCCCCCTTAGGCGGTCGGCGTCCGCCAAATAAGGTAAGGTTGCAAGATCTATGTCTGCCACCGCTAGGGACTTGCCACTGCTAGGGGCCTGCCCTCTTGGCAATTGGCGCCTGCTAAACAAGGTAAGGTCGCAAGACCTATGCCTGTCACCGTTGAGGGCCTGCCCCCTTGGCGGTCGGCGCTTGCCAGATTTTGATGAATAAGGTCATAAGACCTCCGCTTGCCCCTAAACCAACAACCAATAAAAGGCACCCAAAGCGCAACAACAATACTGCGCTCAATACAAGAATGAAGGTGCAAGGATATAAAATACGGGAGCTACGCCACTCCCAAATCGACGGCAGAGCGCACACACTCATCTTTTGGAGGAATCTCCGATACCAAATTCGGCTACGCTGCAACAATGCATTTGCACCATCATGTGGATCTTCACCTTTAACCTTACGGGTATCTCATACCATTTCATGCACATTACACACTCGCACAAAGTACACATTGTGCCTTGCGCTCGTACGGGTTCCCCTGAAGCTGCATGGATTTGGGGGGCAATTGATGAGGTTCCCCTAAACGGGTTTGACCGAGCCAAGAATCCTATAGGCGCAGTCTCGACCGTTGGTTGCGCTCGTACGCATTCCTACGAGCGTGTCTGCCTTCCACGAGCACCTCCGCGCGAACGCCGGGTCGTCCGTGCCCATTCCAGCCGGTGTAGGCCTCCATTCGCGAGCGGATATGCGTGCGACTCCGATGAATTGCGCGCACGCATACGCTTGGCCAACGACGCGCACCTGCGCGCGGTTTGGGGCCGCACGTGCCTGCACGCGGTCTGGGAACAGCTCACTTGCTCGTGGCCAATCGCGCGCGCTTGCGCGCGGTCTGGGAACCGCGCGCCCCTGCGCGCGGTCTGGGAACCGCGCGCCCCTGCGCGCGGTCTTGGAACCGCACGCAGGTCGGGGCTTTTCCGAGAGGGGGCGACCAAGCTTCCTAGACCTGGCGGCCACCATCCACTTCAGAGGGCGGGGCGCCACCCCGCCCTCTGGCCGCCCAGATCGGGCGGCTTCCTGCCGCCCAGATCTAGGCGGGGTTTTCCTGGACGCCTCCCTAGCTTCCCCGCCTCTCCGGTCGCTCGGATTGGGCGGCCACTTGGCCGCCCAAATCCGAGCACACCTTCGGCAGCCCGGCACGCTGCCACCGTCCCTCCTCTCTCCCGCGACCGCTGTCGTCGTCGCTCCTCCCTTCCCCGCACGTCGCCGCCATCGCTCCTCTCTCCCATGGCCGTCGTTGTCGTCTCTCCTCTCTTCCTCGGGTGTCGTCGTCCCTCCTCTCTCCCTCGGTCGCCTCCACTGTCGCCCCTCTCTTCCTCGGACATCGCCGCCGTCACCGGCCTCCTATCCCTCGCCTCTCACACCATCCTCTTCCTCCATTCGGCCAGCCTCCGTCGCACACCGGATTTTGTCTCCGGCTGGCCTCCGTCGACCGGGTTCTTGGCCGTTGTCAATTCTCTATCATCTGATCGTGCTCCCGTCATCGTCGTCATCAGTTACATGGGTAATCGCACACATGAACTCCCGTAATGGGGGAAATGCATAGCCAAAAATAGAATTGGGTTGCATCTAGTAAAATTATAAAATAATATGCTCATAATGTGTCATGAAATTGACCTATAAATAGCGATCATGGTGGTTATGGGTTGTGAATAGTTGCATAACCACCATAATCTTATTCTCATTCTCTCCTTAACTGAAAAACACTCATACGAATTTTCTCTCTCCTTTCTCTTTCATCTTCTTCATTTCCTTTTCTCTTTCGAAGATCTTCAAGCATTCCTTGAACATCTTCTTTGTCTTCGAAGGCTCATTCGAAGATCTTCATCTCCACTTGTTCGTCTGAAAAATTTCTCTACGGAATTTCTCTCTCCTCCCACGAAATTTCTCTCCCCCACTTCTCTTCCTTGTGCGCCTTCGCGCGTGCCTCCTTTTGCGCTCTCGTGCGCGTCTCTTCCTTGCGCGCCCCCGCGCGTTCCGTCTCCTTACGCGCGCCGCCCCTTGCGCGCTCTTGCGCACGTCTCTGCCTTGCACGCTCTCGTGTGTCATCCTTGCGCACCCTCGCACGCTTCGTCTCCTTGCGCGCTCTCGCACGCTCCGCCTCCTTGCGCGCTCTCACACTCGTCGTTTTCTTGCGCGCTCCCGCACGCGTTTCTTCCTTGTGCGCTCCTACGCGTGTCTCTACCATCTAGTGCCCTGCGTGCTCTCCTCCAGCGCGCTCTCCACTCAGTTGACAGGTTTATTGCCGACTTACAATTTTTTGTGACTGTTTGTGCCCTCGACAACTCCGTGAGTTAAGATGGTACAGGTTAATCCGGTCTGGCCGGAGCTTTGAGTTTGGCTGCAACGGCTGCTAATAAAATCCCGCAGATTTGTTTTGCTGGATGATTGGCGAAATCTCTGGGTTCTGAGTTGGTCCCCTGATTAATTTGGGGGAGGAGGGTTGGGCGCCCCCAGCAAAAAAGTCGCTGGGCTTTTAGGTCGCATATACGCGTACGGAATGATTTCTCGGGAATTAGCAAGGGATTTGTTTTTAATGCAGGCAGCAGGCCAGGGCAGGGGGAACCCTGGCGGACCAGTATCCTTTTGTGCAACTGAAATTAGACAGACTGTGTGAACTTTGAAGGCTCTCCTTTCACTTATATAGAATTTCACTGCACCAAGAACATGTTAGCTGCTTTAATGCCAAGGTGTTCTCTCTCTCTCTCTCTCTCTCTCTCTCCCTCCTCCCTATAGAGCTACAGACCCCTCTCTGTTCTCTCTCTCTCTGAAGGTGGTGGAGATAATTCTCACCTACAGCTGCCTACAATGCAAACGGTTTATTAACTGAGAGTCACTAGGATGGTTGAAATTGGTACGCTTTAAGCATTTCAAATTTACTTCAGAGTTAGAGAAAGAGAGATATCATTGATGATCCACCCACTGGATGTCATTTTTGCCTGCGGCTGGGTACAATGTCCTTTGTACGGACACTGGTGTAGGGTAGTTGGGTGTTAATAGCCCACTGGAGTGGAACACAGGTTTTGGGTGGCCACTAATCCTATGCGACAACAATGGTGCTCTCAAAAGTCAAAGGCAGGTGCACAGGTTTTTGGGCGCTCCCTACGGAACGCTGCCGGGGCTTTGGGTCTGTTTGGTTACAAAATGAACTTGTAGATAATAATTTTCTCAACTCTCTCATATTCAATGATAATAATTTTTCAATTTCGAATTTGTTCCTTGTTGTGTAAAGTTGGTGCAGAGGTTTATGAATTTTGTCGGGCATTCTAAGGCTTGGCCCTCTACGACCCTGTATGGAGTTTCCTTAAATTCTAAATCAAGAACTATTATATCATGATAATAGTCCTATCGTTTCCACTTTAAGATGATACTTGAAATTACAATAGAATGTGTTTTTCTTACGGGAATTAATGACTTGGAGATATAATTATTACGAGAATTAATGTGCATTCGAGATATAATTTTTACGTGAATTAAAGTGCCTTCAAGAAATACTTTCTGTTGGAATTAATGTCTTCAAGAAATGTTTCCTTCCGGAATTTATGTGCCTTAGAGAAATAATCTCTATAGGAATTAATGTGCCTTCAAAAAAAAAAAAAACATTTCTTGGGAGAATATAAGATGATCTGCGAGTTATACTCTAAGGCAACCCGTGTGCTCGATTGTCTGTAAAGATAACTCATGCGACACCATGATAGAGCTGCGTGAGTTTGAGACTGTAAGTATGTTGATATGAAATACATAGGCGATGATTATGGAAAACCGCCACGCCCCAATAGAAACCCTAGACATCACCTCCCTTTCAAATATTTTACTAAACTTATAACCGTTGATTAAATCTACTTTGTATATAATATTGATTGATTGTTAGGCAGGTGAAATATATGACCGTTTGACATTGCTACGTCAAAATGAGGCTATTGATAAACTACGAAAGATCTGACAAATTACGGCGAACTCTCTTCATTGTTATTGATCATCATAATTATTGTTGTCACACTTTTTAGATATGTAGATACCTTTTGATTTTACCATTACTAGTATCTTAATGATGATAATGATCGATGGCTTACTTAACAAACTGCTCTAAAGGTGTATGTACTTATTCATAAAGATGTATGTGTAAGGTTTTGTGATACTGATAATAGTAAGTTTTCTGCTAAAATATCTAAGACTTCTGTTAATTCTCTATTATTAAGCATAATCTGATGATTGATTACTCTGTTAGTGTGTGGAATGTATTCGCTCGGTACTATCGTTGATAAGTGGCGCCAGAATGACAAACTATAAGGGTCTGAGCTGATTGTACCTTCACTCTTCCGTGAGTTACTTCGGTGTCGCGTGTAGATGGCGGCGTGCAATTATATCCCTCAATCAGTGCCACTTTCTTGAGGAGAGTCTTAAACAATGTCGTCTAACGTCTTCTATCTATGTGATTTGATCGGAAGGATGACCGACTCACATCACAATCGTAAGATTTACATACAAGAACACTGATATACACCCCATGTCAACATAGTTTTACCTTCGATTCAAGTGGGATAGCTAGCCACATGGGCCTCATTGTCGACGTTGTCGTGGCATGCAAGTCAATGATAGTGGGCGGTCTTTAGCAATACTTTGTATTTGCTAAATGTCATATAGCATGATATTAGAAGTGAAAAGAGAGGGAGATAGACCAGTGCCATCTCTTAAATGATGGATTATCATCCAAGTCCTTGTAAAAAGTTCTCTTCAAATTAAGGAAGCTGTTAAGTGTGTAATCATTATTTTGGTGTTGAGATTTGAGAGTAGCGAGCAAATTCTAATGTCTTAATTCCAATAGAAATCAAACTTTATAACAAAGAATGAAGGGTAGATGAATCGAAGCCATGAATCTCTCTTAATACATAGAAGATGGTACCTTAAGGTGAGCTGATCTGAAGCAATATAGGCTCCGTTTGGAATGGAGGAGAGTCCTGAGCATAGTGGTTACGAAGCATCGTTTGTGAAAGCCGGACCTCACCTAAGAAATTTCATCCATTTTTCATGTTCAAAACTAATTTTCTTTTTTTGGTGGCGGTCATAACCACTGTCATGACGAACATATCTTTTATGACCGTGACATTTTTGTCGAAATTCAACAGAACAAAAAAAATCATGCTAAACAGAGCCATAATCTAATCAATTAAATACAAAGTATTTGAGTAATAAGCTATAGCTAGAAGAATCAAAGCTAAAATACATTACTGAGAGTAACACACTTCTTGTTTCAAGTCAACTCGGCACCACTAATGAAGAGAAGTGAGATGATGTGAATAGGAGGAAAACTTTCTCCAAAATTCTAACGCATGATCAATGCTGAAATACCTAGAAAATCAGGGAGAAGATATACGCTCTAGAATTTCAGTGCAACTTTCGAAATTCTATTCTCAGCACAACACTAATAAATGGTTCCATCTTTCCATCTTAGGCTCTGTTTAGCGGGATTTATTTTCATCGGTCAAGCGGTTAAGATCCGGTTCATGCGGTCGTAACCGTTTGATCGGTGAAAATAAGTCCCCCCTGCAAACTGAGCCTTAGAATGGAAGAAGAAGAGAATAAAAAAGGTGAAAAATAAGTCCTCTCCCCCAAATTGAGCCTTAGAATGGAAGAAGAAGAGAATAAAAAAGACCGTATGAAGGATAGAATTGAAGAGGGAAACTAACGGAGGTTAGCTCATCATGGATCAATTTCAAATTTATCCAAAATTAATTAGAGATCTACTTCAAATTTAAGCAAATGCTGAAATAATAATGAACCATATAGCCATGTTATTTGCCACCAATTTTTTCTTTTATGAAATAATAATAATAATTGATAATGATCCAACGGCTCCAACCTGCCAACATTCCCTTATGAAACAACACCTAGGCTTCGTGGCTTATTTGCTTCAGTGATTTTGGTCAAAACGCTATTATTATGTTTTGTTGTGTTTTAGGGTTCGAATCCGAATCCAATCAGAATCCAATTTTCTTCCTCTTTGGAAACACCATGCAAGGAAATACCAAGAATTGAAATCACCGGCCTATTGATGGAACAATAATTCCGTCCGGAATTATTTGGTTATACATATACACATGCATATATACATATTGATGGGGTTAATTTAGAGATCTTGCGTAATATATTATACCACCGCCACTGCCATTATTTGGTTATACATATACACATACATACATACATATATATATATATATATATATATATATATATATATATATATATATATATATATATATATATATATATATATCTTTATTATATAATACAATAGTCATATTTGGATCGCACCATGAAAAGCATCTGGACCGTCCGATCTCCAGGAAATGAATTCTGGCCATTGGATTCATCAAGTCTGACCTGTAATTAAAAAAATCCCCAAAGCTGTTACTGTTCATCCCCCGATTTTTCCCGATACCCCGTTTCCGCAGTGCTTCTCCCGCGCCCACCTCTGCCGCCGCCGGCGGCCTGCCCGGCGCCCACCGGCGGGTTCGCCGGCCACCGGCGAACCCGCCGGGGGTTGTCCGGCGGCGAGCGGGCAGGGCCACCGCCGGCGGTGGCCCTGCCCGTGAGACCCAGGTGGCCCTGCCCGTGAGACCCAGATCTGGGTCTCACGGGTGTTGAAGCCAAAATTGACCTCTGTGGAGTTCGGGGTCCCTGAAAGGGGTGACCTCACACCTACTACACTCGAGAGAACGTCACGGTCCGGAGACTTATGAGACTATGAACAGACCCTCGACTCTAGCGCGGAGGTCCCACCTCACACCCGGAAGGCTACCTGAGCTCTTCCCCTCCCTCACCAAAGGGCTCGGCTAGGCGCCTTGGAGAGCTCTCTCTACTCTACCAAGAAGAAGCTAAGGGAGCAGGAAGCTAAGAAAAGGCCCCTCCCCAAGGCACCAAAGGGGCTCTATTTATAGTTTTCTAAATCTCAGGGGCCGAAAATGACCAAAAAACCCCCACAACCAAAAGGCCTCGGGCCAATAGGAAACCGCCACGCGGGGGGGTAAAAAGGGAATTCCCCCTGAGGGCAAGAAGGTAAAACCGCAGGGGGGCAAGGGCGAGGCCGCGGCCTCTGGCCGGTCTCGCCCCGCCAGGCCGCCGGGCGAGAAGGGAGGCAGGGCGAGACCCCGGCCCCCGACCGGTCTCGCCCTGCCAGGCCGCCAAACAGAAGGGAGGCAGGGCGAGACCCCGGCCCCCGGCCGGTCTCCCCCCGCCCGGCCGCCAAACAGAAGGGAGGCAGGGCGAGACCTCGGCCCCCGGCCGGTCTCGCCCCGCCAGGCCGCCAAGCAGAAGGGAGGCAGGGCGAGACCCCGGCCCCTGGCCGGTCACGCCCCGCCAGGCCGCCAAGCAGAAGGGAGGCAGGGCGAGACCCCGGCCCCTGGCCGGTCTCGCCCCGCCAGGCCGCCAAGCAGAAGGGAGGCAGGGCGAGACCTCGGCCCCCGGCCGGTCTCGCCCCGCCAGGCCGCCAAGCAGAAGGGAGGCAGGGCGAGACCTCGGCCCCCGGCGGTCTTGCCCCGCCAGGCCGCCAAGCAGAAGGGAGGCAGGGCGAGACCCCGGCCCCTGGCCGGTCTCGCCCCGCCAGGCCGCCAAACACCTATCGGGACGGGGCGGGTGTCGGCCAGCTTGCCGCACCCGCCCCCCAAAGAGGGCCACCGGGGGGAGGTAGATTTTTCCTCCCCCTACTAGTATGCTTCCAAGCCAGAGCCAAAATTGGCCACCGAGAGTGCAAAATCTCCCCAAAACTTAAAACTATACAGGGGCGAATACGGGGTTGTACAACGGGCAGGGCCACCGCTGGCGGTGGCCCTGCCCGCTCGCCGCTGGACAATCCCCGGCGGGTTCGTCGGAGGCCGGCGAACCCGCCGGTGGCCGCCGGCGGAATTGAGGCACGCACGGGAAGGCGGAACGGGGGCATCGGGGGGAGATTTTGGATTTTTTTATTTTTGTTTTATAAAAAATAATAGGTTATTATTTAATGAATTGTTAAATTATAAATTGATTTAAATAATAAGTTATTATTAACTGATTTAATTATTTATTAAATTATTTATTAAAAAATAATAAGTTATTATTTCAGAGACGGACAAAGCCCGCCGGAGGGGGGCGAAGCGAGCCGAGGGGCGGGCGAAGCCCACCGGAGGGGGCGAAGCGCGCTGGGGGGCGGACGAAGCCCGCCTGGGGGTCAAGCGGGCGAAGCCCGCTTGATTGCGGGCGAAGCCCGCAGCGACGCATCGAGAACGGGCGAACGTCCGACGGGGGGCGGGCGAAGCCCGACGGGAGGTCAAGCGGGCGAAGCACGCTTGATTGCGGGCGAAGCCCGCAACGAGGCATCGAGAACGGGCGGAGCCCGTTCGAAGATGCTAGTATATATATATATATATATATATATATATATATATATATATATATATATATATATATATATATATATATATATATATATATATATAGGCAAGGATTCATATGCGCATAAATGCTCATTCGCAGATGCGAAGAAAGGCTCGCCACCGTCAGATTGGATCCCGCCTCCCCTGCATCAAACGGCCATGAAATCTCACCGCCACCGCCGCCGTCTGCGGGCTCGCCGGCCGCCCGGGGTTCGTCGGTGGGGGCACGCCGACGAACCCCGGGCGGCCGGCGAGCCCGCAGCCGGCGGCGGGGGGCGGTGAGATTTTCATGGCCGTTTGATGCAGCGGCGGCGCCGCCGCCGGCGGGCTAGCCGACGAACCCCGGGCGGCCGGCGGCCGGCGAGCCCGCCGGCGGCGGCGCCGCCGCTGATTTTATGTTTCTTCGCACGGGATCCTGGGCCTCACGGTCAGGGCCACCGCGGTGGTGGCCCCGCGGAGCGCCACCAGATCACCGCCGGCAGGTTCGTCTGCTCCCGGCGAACCTGCCGGGGGCCGCCGACGGTGGGGGAGGCCGAAATTCGGGTGGGGGGAGCGGATTTTTATTTTTTTTCTATAAAAATTAAAATATTAATATATATAATATATTAAAAACGTTAAAATATAAAAATTATATAAAATAAATTTTTTTATATAAAAATTATTAATATATAAAATATATTTTATATTAATATATAAAATATTTTAAAAATGTTAATTTAAATTAATATAAAAATTTAAATTGGGAGGGCGGAGCCCGCCGGGGGGGTGCGGGCGGAGCCTGCCGGGGGTGGTGGGGCGGGCAAAGCCCGCCGTCGGTGACCAGGTACTGTGGCGCGTAGTCATCGGGCCTGATGTACAACCCTGTGTCCGGCGAGATGTGTACAACCCTGTGTCCGGCGAGCGGGTCCCACCAGGGAGGTCGAACAGGCCTGCCCCGCGACTCGCACCCAAGCGGCAGGACGGGCTGAACGACTAAAGGGCTGGCCCGCTCCTGCCCATCTCAGGCGAGCGAGCTGGCGACCCGCCGCAAGCGAGTCGGACCCGCGACTGGCGACCCGCAGCAAGCAGGCCGGACCCGAGCTGGCGACCCGTAGCCGCGAGCCGGGCGGGCTGGCAACCCGCGACGAGCGAGCTGGACCCTAGAATGGCGACCCGCCGGCTGACCCCCGCATGCGACCTTTCCACCGGTCCGCCCGGCAAAAGGCCGGCAGCTCGCCCATATCGGCTCGCACTCGCCCAGTGATGGTAGGCGAGCCCCAGAGCCGGGTCGCGCCCGCCTCCCACGGATGGAATCGGAGGCGAGCTGACTCCCCATGGGTGCGAATAGCTACTCAGGGCAGCGGAGCCTCGCTGTTGGCAGACCAGGTAGGACTGCGCATAGCTATTCAGAACAGCGGAGGTTGGCTGTTGGCAGACCCAACCAGGGGCTTTTTGGTATTTCCAGGTCAGTTCTTTTGGTTATTGGCAGTTCAGATTCTGAAAATCTATAAATAAGACCCAAGGGGTACCTCAGAGGACACGCTTTCAGTGCCTCCTTACTCTCATTTCTCAAGTGTTCTCTGAGAGTACCTTAGCTCGGCTCTTGGCTAAGGAGGGGAAGCGCTCAGAGATCTTCCGGGTTTGTGGTGGGACCTCCCAGCCGAGCCCTTGGGTCTGTCTTTCCTTGCCTCTCTCGTTGTTTTTCTTGCAGGTGCGAAGTAGGCGCGAGACCACCCCTTCCCAAGGGTCGAACTCCACAAGAGGCCGGATTCCGGTTTCAACATCTTGGTGCGGTGAGCGTGGAAAGTGGTCAGTGCAGAAAAGCTTCGGCGAGCTCAATGACGGGAGGCCAAGGATCTGACAGGCAGAACTCGCCGCCCAACCCAGCTCTCGCGACAGTGGGGATGTTTGAAGACTTCAGGAACGAGGTGCTGGATCTCGTCAAGATCGCGCTCGGCGTGCGGACCGAGTGTTCGACTCCGGCAGCCCAGATCGCGGCCGCCCCCTCTCTGGGCGAGGACGCTCCGGGCAGGCGAGCCGGGAAGGAAGTGGCCGAGGAAGGTCGGGGGAGCGAGCTCTCGGGGCGCGAGCTCTTCCCCGGCTCGGCAGGCCGAGGCCGATTCGGCGAGCTGGGTCCGCGTGACTCGCCGGCCCGCCAGGTGGGGGGGAGGCAGCCCCTTCAGCGAGCTGGTCTCCTCAGCTCCAGTACCAGACGGGTTCAGAGAGCCCGAGATGACCTACTACACCGGGAAGGGAGACCCGGTTCAGCACGTCCAGTGGTTCGAGGACGTGGTCTCCATCCGTCAGATGTCGGACGGATTCAAGTGCCGTCTCTTCGCCATCACCCTCCGGGATAAGGCGAGGGAATGGTTCCACCAGCTGCCGGCCAGTTCCATCTATTGCTTCGAGGACCTGCGCCGAGGGTTCATGTTGAGGTTCACCACCGCAAAGAAGAGGAAGAAGGAGTCCGAGTCCCTGTTCCACATAAAGCAGGGGGTGAACGAGACGTTGGGAAGCTACGTCGATCGGTTCCAGGAGGAGGTCACTCAGGTCCAGGAGATGCCGGGCCACAGTCTGATGATGGCCTTCACCCTGGGCCTGCAGCAGGGTTTCTTCCGCATGGAGCTGAAGAGGATTCCCCCTCTCTCCTACGAGGAGCTGATGGAGAGGGCGGCGAGAGAGGTCGACGGGGAGGCGTCGAACCCAGAATTTGCGAGGAAGTTGGCCAGGTGGGCGACTGAGGAGGAGAAGGAGTCGAAGGGAGGAAGAAGACAGGAAGAGAGGAGGGAGGAGCCCAGGCCGAGGGAGCAGAGGCAGCTCCAAGGACAGCAGCCGGGATGGGGGCGCCAGGAGCCCGACCGTAGGCTGGGCTGGAGACCAGAGTGGCAGGGGCAGGGGCCACAGAGGGGATATTACGGGAGAGGTCATTATCAGGGGAGGCAGGACCAGTTCCACCCCCCAGGCTGGAGGCAGGGTCAGAGGCCGCGGCTCCCCGATCAGGAGGAGGCCATGGCCATAGCTCTGGGAGCAAGGAGAGGGGTCATAAGGAGGAGGAGAAGGGAGTTCAGGGTGGAGCTGCCCTACTGCGACTTCCATCAGGAAGAGGGGCACGCAACGGCCACGTGCCCGGAATTCTTGGAGATGAGAGAGAACAGGGGGCGGCAGCAGCAGCAGGAGGAGGTGCGGCAGGAAGTGAGGATCGAGGAGGTCCTGCCTCGGACGGAGGAGGATCGCTGTGAAGACCGGGTGGATGTGGGGACCCGAGGAACGATCGGAGTGATCCACGGGGGTGTGGGGATCGAGGCTTCCCGCAAGGCAGTCTCCACACCATGTATCGGCGGAGCGTCGCCTCCACGTCCCAAACCCCGCCGCCAGAGGAGAGGATCACCTTCTCCAGAAGTGATATGCCGGACCACGAGGATCCGTTCTGTGATGCGCTGGTCATCAAGGCCGCCATCGAGAACTTCACGGTCACTCGGATCCTAGTGGACAATGGGAGTTCCGTGAACGTCGTCTTCAAGAAGGCGTTTGACGTGATGCAGGTAGAAGCTAAGAGGGTGCTAGCCTCAGACGGGCCCTGTTCGGGTTCTCGGGAGAAAGGAAGGAGGTAGAGGGAGGAGTCGGCCTCCATGTCACCCTGGGGGGGCAGTCCCGAAACTGCAAGTTCGTCATTGTGGACGCCCCCAGCAGCTACAGCGCAATCTTCGGGAGGCCCCTGATCAGCGCCTTCCGCTTGCGTCCCCTCATCTTTCCATCAGTGCTTGAAGTTCAACGCTGAGGGGGCGCAGGTCAGGGTTAGGGGAGACCCTAAGGTGGCACGGGACGGGATGCTACGTCACCGCGGTGAACACCATCTCTTGGCAGGAAGGGGCCGAGGAGATGGGGCGGAGGATGGAGGCAAGCGAGCAGGGAGCCGGAGAGGTGGAGCTGGAGGTGAAGGGCTGCGCAGGAAAGGCGGGAGGAGGTTTGGAGGAAGTGGTCGAAGTAAGGGCCGTGGCAGGGGGAATGGAGGTAGAGGTCCCCGCTCAGGAGGAAGGGGATGCCGAGGGATGGGGGAGCAGTCCAGACTGGAGGCCGCAGAGGAGGTGGTGGAGCTGGAGGTGCTCACCCGCGGAGGCAGGGTGGAGAAGATCCGCGTCAGCGGGGGGCTGACCCCGGAGGACCAGGGCAGGATGCTGGAGTGCATCCAGAAGAACGTGGACATCTTCGCCTGGAGCGCCGCGGAGATGCCGGGGGTTGACGCGGATGTGGCTTGCCACCGCCTCAACCTGGACCCGGGAACACGCCCCGTCCAGCAGAAGAAGTGATCCACGGCGGACAAGCTAGCGGAGCCCATCAGGGAGGAGGTGGCAAAACTTCTCAAAGCGGGCTTCGTGTCCGAAATTCAATACCCCGGCTGGGTCTCGAACGTTGTGATGGTCAAAAAGGGAGACGGCCGCTGGCGCCTGTGTATCGATTTTTCCCTTCTTAATAAAGCTTGTCCTAAGGATTGTTACCCCTTGCCTCGGATCGACGCGCTGGTTGACTCAGCCGTCGGTTTTTTTCTGTAATGAGTTTTTTAGATGCATTTTCAGGTTACCATCAGATCAGGATGCACCCCCCGGACATAAAGGATGTCTCATTCATCACAGGGGACGGCTGCTATTGCTACAAGATGATGCCATTTGGGTTGAAGAACGCTGGGCCACCTATCAAAAAATGATGGACAGGGTCTTCAAGGAGCAAAGGGGGAGAAACTTGGAGGTCTACGTGGACGACCTCATGATCAAGAGCCGAGACGTGGACTCCCACCTCCGGGACCTGGAGGAGACGTTCGCCACCCTGCGCCGATACAAGATGCGGCTGAACCCCCTTAAGTGTGTTTTCGGGGCTAGCCGGGGAAGTTCTTGGGGCATCTCCTCACCCCCGCGGGGGTCGAGCCGAATCCCGACAAGGTCAAGGCAATCTTGGAGCTGGGATCCCCACGGAATGCAAAGGAGGTCCACGGTTGACAGGGAAGCTAGCAGGACTGAGCCGCTTCCTCTCTCGGGCAGGGGAGAAGTGCTCCCCCTTCTTCAAAACACTGAGGGGGGGCCAGAGGTTCGAGTGGACTAAGGAATGCGAGGAGGCGTTCCAGGCCCTCAAGGCGCAGCTAGCACAGGCCCCGCTGCTCCAGGGGCCGAAAGAGGGTGAAGATTTGTTCTTATACTCGGGGTCGGGGCAGAGGCCCTGAGCTCCGTCTTGGTGCGAGAAGAGGGGAAGAGGCAGCTCCCTATTTATTATGTCAGCCGAGTCCTGAGGAAGGCCGAGCTCCGATATCCAATCCTGGAGAAGCTTGCGTTCGCATTGAATCATCTCGGCCCGGAGGCTACGGCCTTACTTCCAGGCGCACTCGATCCGAGTGGTGACAGACCATCCTCTCCGCAATATCTTCGAGGGGTGGAGCACTCGGGCCGGCTGGCCAAGTGGTCGGTGGAGCTAAGCGAGTTCGATGTCTCCTTCGTGCCACGGCTCTCGATTAAGGCTCAGGCGATGGCCGACTTCTGGCCGACTACGTGGTGGAAGTAGCGAGGAGGAGCTCACTTGCCCGGCTCCTTGGAAGGTGAGGGTGGACGGAGCCTCAGGAAGGCATTCTCTCGGATAGGAGTGGTCCTGGA
The DNA here is from genome assembly GCA_039583875.1 of Platanthera guangdongensis. Lineage (NCBI taxonomy): Eukaryota > Viridiplantae > Streptophyta > Magnoliopsida > Asparagales > Orchidaceae > Platanthera > Platanthera guangdongensis. Next base: position 154,563,049 of record CM077149.1, on the reverse strand, counting down.
GAGCCCCCAAGGGACTCGGATTGAGCAGACGGTGGTGGTACATTTCCCCATTACCAACAACCAGGCCGAGTACGAAGCGGTGATAGCGGGGCTGACGCCTGGCCAGGGAGAGCTGGGGGTGCTGGATGTGGAAGTTCTGACCGACTCCATGGTGGTGGCTTCCCAGATCAACGGGGAGTTCGAAGCGAGGGAGCCCGCTTTGAAGTTATACTTGGCCAAAGTGAAGGGGGTCATAGGGACCTTCCAGACCTTCTCCATCCGACACGTGCCAAGGGGGAAGAATGAACAGGCCGACCACTGGCGAAGCATGGCCCCGGATGGGGGGCACCATCACCGACCTGTTCCGCCCCTCCATTGAAGAGGGGGAGCTCATGGAGATCGATCAGCAGCCCTCGTGGATGGACCCGGTAGGTATAGTTTTCCTCTCCACGGGAGAGTATCCGGAGGGAGTAGACAAGAAGAAGTTGAGGCACAAGTCCGCCTACTACCTCCTCAAAGACGGGCAACTATACAGAAAGACCCTTTCCGGGATGCTGGCTCGCTGCGTGACCGAGGGCGAGGCGCAGAGGATCTTGGAAGAAGTCCACTCCGGGGAGTGCGGGAGTCATTCCGGGAGTCGGACCCTGGAGGGGAGGATAGTCCGGCAGGGGTATTTCTGGCCCACCCTGGGCCGAGACGCCGCGGAGTTCGCAAAAAGATGTCATAAGTGCCAGCTATTTGCCCCCCTCCAGCTACAGCCGGCCCAGCGCCCAACTCAAGAGCATCACGGCCCCCTGGCCCTTTGCAATCTGGGGGATGGATTTGGTCGGGCCGTTTCCCCAGGCTAGCGGCCAGAGAAGGTTCCTCCTGGTAATGATCGACTACTTCTCAAAGTGGATGGAGGTGAAGGCGTTGGCAAAGGTGACCTCCCAGGTAATCAGGAACTTCGTCTTGGGGGAGATCATCTGTCGCCATGGGCTGCCCCAGGCCATCGTCACAGACAACGGGCCTCAGTTCGCCAGCGCCGAGTTCACCAGTTTTTGCGAGCAGCTAGGGATCGACCTCAGATTCGCCTCGGTCCACCACCCCAGGAGCAACGGGCAGGTGGAGGCGGCGAACAAAATCATCGTCAATCTCCTCAAAAAGAAGGTGGAAAACCTGAGGAGGGAGCTGGGTGGAGCAGCTCCCCGCCGTCCTTTGGGCCCTTAGAACCACTCCCAACACGGCCACGGGGGGGGACCCCCTTCAAGCTCTCCCATGGGTGCGAGGCGGTGCTCCCCATAGAATTTGAAGTCCAAACGCCGCGAGTCGGGACGGCCAGGGAAGGCCGGGAGGAATGGCAAGCCGAGAATGGGGAGGACTGAGGCTCTCCCTCGACATGGTGGAGGAGTTGAGGGATCTTTCGGCCATCCGGCAGGAAGAGGTCAAAGGAGGATGGCAAAATACTTCGACAACATGTCAGGGTCAAGCAGTTCGCTGAAGGGGACCTGATACTGAAGAAGGTGGACGCGGCAGGGCGGTCAGCGTCCGTGGGAAACTCAACCCCAGTTGGGAGGGCCGTTCATTGTGAGGAAGCTTTGAAGTCGGGGGGCTATCGACTCCAAAATGTAGAGGGCGAGGCCCTGAGTCTCACCTGGAGTGGAGACGACTTGAAGAGATTTTTTCCCTAATTTTCTGTAAACAACCTGATTTCTCATAATGAAGCTTTTCTTCTCCTCCCCCCCCAGGAATGTCATATCTATGCTTGCTCAGAGAGTTGGAATGAACTTGGACCCCGAGAAGATCCCGCTGCCAGGCTCCACCTAGCTGGCAGGGCCGGAAGTCACTCGGTGTCATCCCTAGCCTCGAGAAGATCCCGCTGCCAGGCTCCCACCTAGCTGGCAGGGCCGGAAGTCACTCGATGGAATGAACTTGGACCCGAGAAGATCCGCTGCCAGGCTCCCACCTAGCTGGCAGGGCCGGAAGTCACTCGGTGTCATCCCTAGCCTCGAGAAGATCCCGCTGCCAGGCTCCCACCTAGCTGGCAGGGCGGGGAAGTCACTCGATGGAATGAACTTGGACCCGAGAAGATCCCGCTGCCAGGCTCCACCTAGCTGCAGCCAGACCTTCGGCGGGGAATCGCTCGCCTCGGTGTCTATCCCTAGCAGATCGCGAAGATCCCGCTGCCAGGCTCCCACCTAGCTGGCAGGGCCGGAAGTCACTCGATGGAATGAACTGGGACCCCGAGAAGATCCCGCTGCCAGGCTCCCACCTAGCTGACAGGGCCGGAAGTCACTCGTGTCCATCCCTAGCCTCGAGAAGATCCCGCTGCCAGGGCTCCCACCTAGCTGGCAGGGCCGGAAGTCACTCGATGGAATGGATCTGGACCCCGAGAAGACCCCGCTGCCAGGCTCCACCTAGCTGGCAGGGCCGGAAGTCACTCGATGGAATGAACTTGGACCCCAAGAAGATCCCGCTGCAGGCTCCCACCTAGCTGGCAGGGCGGAAGTCACTCGGTGTCATCCCTAGCCCTCGAGAAGATCCCGCTGCCAGGCTCCCACCTAGCTGGCAGGGCGGAAGTCACTCGATGGAATGAACTGGGACCCCGAGAAGATCCCGCTGCCAGGCTCCCACCTAGCTGGCAGGGCCGGAAGTCACTCGGTGTCATCCCTAGCCTCGAGAAGATCCCGCTGCCAGGCTCCCACCTAGCTGGCAGGGCCGGAAGTCACTCGATGGAATGGATCTGACCCCGAGAAGACCCCGCTGCCAGGCTCCCACCTAGCTGGCAGGGCCGGAAGTCACTCGGTGTCATCCCTAGCCTCGGGAAGATCCCGCTGCCAGGCTCCCACCTAGCTGGCAGGGCCGGAAGTCACTCGATGGAATGAACTTGGACCCCAAGAAGATCCCGCTACCAGGCTCCCACCTAGCTGGCAGGGCCGGAAGTCACTCGGTGTCATCCCTAGCCTCGAGAAGATCCCGCTGCCAGGCTCCCACCTAGCTGGCAGGGCCGGAAGTCACTCGATGGAATGGATCTGGACCCCGAGAAGACCCCGCTGCAGGCTCCCACCTAGCTGCAGGGCCGGAAGTCACTCGGTGTCATCCCTAGCCTCGGGAAGATCCCGCTGCCAGGCTCCCACCTAGCTGGCAGGGCCGGAAATCACTCGATGGAATGATCCAGAAAGCAATGGCCTGCGACCTAGCAAATTGCGTTGTCAGACTCACCTAGCCGCAAGGCCGGAAACTGCCCGAAAAGCGTGCGCAGCAGGACGGAATCGCAAGAGTTAGCCAGAAAAGAAGGAAAGGGTCTAGCATAGCCCCACCCTCAAGCCCGCCCGGGAAGGTGTCGAGTAAACACAAAGGCCTGGGCGAGAGTCCACAGAGATCTAAGCATGCGGCCGAGGCGGCCAGCCACATCACTCGCTCGGCAGACGAGCAAGCTCGCCTCGCTCGGCAGACGAGCAAGCTCGCCTCGCTCGGCGGACGAACCAGCTTGCCTCGCTCGGCGGACGAGCCAGCTCGCCTCGTCAGAGCCGGGCCGCTGGGACGGGTCGCGCCGTCCGGCAATGACATCGTTAGAAAACAAGACAGGCGAGAAGTGTAAAAAGAACAGTGTGTAAAAGAACAATAGACAGAAATAGAGTATAAGCGCAACTCGCGCATACAACACAGACCAGATTTTTACACATAATGTTCATCTACAAGGCAGATTACAAAAAACACGAGACCTAGAAACCCTAAAGCGGCTGGAAGCTTCTGTCGCTGGGCTCCGGCACGGGGAGGAACAGCGCCGGCACCACGTCTTTGCCGAGAGTCCCGCTGCCTCGCTCGTAAGCAGATCCGCGCGCCTCAGCGTCTGCATCGTGTATCTCGCTGCGCTGGCCGCGTTCTTCTGCATTAGCACTTCCAGGTCGTAGTCGGAGAGGTGCTCGCGCGGGGCAGACCCCGCTGGCCGGAGGAGGGACAGCGGCAGCGGCCTCCAGCTCGCGTACCGGGCCTCCAGCGCCGCCTTCTCCTGGCGAGGGTGGCAATCTCGGCGCCATCCGGCTCGCCGTCGCCGCGTCCTGAAAAACGGAATAGGAATCATCATAAGCTGCGTTCGCAAGAAGAAGAGATTAGCTCCGGTTGAGAGCGTACCACCCCGCCCAGATATTGCGCGAGGGTCTCCTCGGCGGCGGCGGCTCGCCCTCTCTGAAGATCCGCGTCCTCCCGAGCGAGCTTCCGGGCCTCTTCCTTCTCCTCCGCCATCTTTTGGATGGACGCGGCGTTCCGCTCCACCTGGGTACAGCGTCGCCCCACCATGTGCGCCAGCTCCAGGCCGCGCAGCTGGGCCCGCGCGCTCTCATGGATCAGCACCCGTGTCTCCTCCTTGTCGAATATGGCGGCGTCTTCGCGCGAGTACAACCAAAGGAGAAGCTGTACGCCTCCCCGCCGATTGTGTCCTGTTCCATCCAGCTCGGTAGCAGGGTCGAGATCGTTGCGCGATTCGACTCCTTGTCCCAAGCCAGGAGCGGGACGCCGAGCTCGTCCAAGTACCTCTCGCCGTAGCCGAAGTTCCGATGCCCTCTCGGCACCGGCTCCGCAGCGGCTCAGACCCGCCCGGCGGCGCGGAGGTGCCCGCCGCCCCGACGGGGAATCGCTGGTCGAAACAACCAGCGGGGGCGAGGGGGCCTCAGTCGGCAAGACCGCGGGGGCCTTGCCCTTTCTTTGGCCTGCGGATGGTTGTTGATCGCGGTCTTCGCCGACTTCGGCGGAGGCGCTGACTGCCGCCGCCCGGTCGCTTCTTGGCGGGACCGATGAGATGTCGCGCTGAGCGGCATCCGCGGCCTGGGCGCGGGCGAGAACCACGGGGGGGATACGGGCGCTTTCGTAAGGAGGATGAAGGGGAATGTCGCGTTCGCCTGCGAAGAAGGGAAGGTGAGATGAAAGAAGAGTGGGAAAGTAAGGACTAATGGAGACGAGTAGCAAACTCCCCCGGCGGGACAACCGCGAGATCGTCAAGGTGGCGGCGCAGGAACGCGACCTCGAAGTTCTTCCCGACGAAGAACGCGAACAGGTCGGCTTCATGGCCGCCTAGGTTGGGTGGCCGGTAGCTCGCCTCGCTGAGCTGCACCGGCGAGAAGGGCACGTTGCCGAAGTCCCCTTGACGAACAGGAACTTCTTCAGCCAGTTGTGGCTCTTGTTGACTGTCTCCCGCACCTTGAGGTGGGCGCTGGAGAAGTAGGCCGTCCCGTCTCGGTTCGCCCTGAAAGAGAACAGCTTCGGAATACTGCGAGGCTGAACTCCACCCGCTCCTCTCGCAAGAAGCAGGCGAACCCCATCATGACGGCGATGGAGTTCGGGGTCATCTGGCCCAGGACGACCCCGAAGTATTTGAGCACCTGGCGCACCTCGGGCCACAGGGGAAGTCGCAGGCCCACCTCGAAGTGAGCGAGAGGGATGGCGAGCTCATCCCCAAATAGGTCGTTGATCTTCTCCTCTCATCAGGTCGCCTCGCAGAAAACCCGGCCGGGGGATGTGGTCGCCTAGAGCTTCCAAGTATTCGCGCTCTGTGATGACGGCGCGAGTGAAATCGTGCTCGGAGAAGGTCCAAGCGCATTTGCTTCGGCCGTCCGCGTCGCCGCCGCCTCCGCCCATCCCCGTTGATTCGCCGCCGAACGCGAGACAAAAAGCCGGGAGGCGAGCTAGAATCGCACTTCGCGAGAAAAAGGGGAAGCGAGAAGACGTTTTGGAGTCGGTGAAGAAATAAGGGCGGCAGGAACTATTTATAGGAAAAGAGAAGGGGCGGGAAACTTCCCGCCAAAAGATGGGGTGCGGATAGCAAAATTAATCCGACGGTTCGACTTCCCGCGCGCGAGCACACCTCAAAGGTCGAGCCGGCACGGTTCTCGCCCGGCTGCAGCCGCGGGAGACGGTGCGGGCGAACCAACCCCAACCCGCACCTGCACGGCGTGCCGCGCGAGACGGGAGATTCCCCGTCTAGCGAGCTCCTCGGCTCGCCCCCGCCCCCCCGATCAGCGCGAAGAGAAGAATGGACCTTTCCCCCTAACCCGCACACAGAAGACAAAGAAGAGCAGCGCAACAATTTCAATACATCTCAGCAACAAAATAGTTAGGCCCATAGGCAGGCTAAAAGAGTCGCAAGCAATTACAAATACAAATAGAAGATAAATTCGAGATGACGGTAACCCCCGGTATCACGCGAGCGAGGGGCAAACAACTGGGTCAGTACTCGACCCACTTCCACCTGTGCCGCCTCTTCGTTCCCGCCCGAGGCGGCACGCGGGGATCGTGGTAATCGCGAACCGCCACCAGCTCCCGCTGAGCCCGGCCGACCTGCTCCACGGCGCTCTTAAGATGCCCTCGGCTCGCGTTATATGCACGCCCGGCGAGGTGACGTCGTCGTCTTCGCTTCACGCCGAGGGCCCTCCAAGGCCGCGAGCCGGGCATCGGTCTCGGCCTTGTCGCCTTCGATCCTCCTTATGGCCTCCTGCAGCAGCATTGTGTGTTTCTGGAATAGCCGCGTCACCTGCCTCTTCATCCCCGCCGCATCGTTCGGGTCGCCCAGATAGTCAGATACACTGTCCACGTCAGGCGGGGGCGAGTACCCTTCGCTCATCTCGGTCTCAGGCGAGGCCTGCGAAAGCCTGCGAGCGGGGAGGGGTCAGAATGAGCGAGCAAGAGGCAAAGTCAACGATAAAAACCAGCTCACCAGGGGTGGGCACATCGCCCGCACCGACAGATGGGCGGGAAGAGCCCGGCCGATCCCGAAAGTCCCCTCCCTCGAGGGTCTCAAGAGATTTCCCCAGCCCATGGGAGACCGCTGGACGGGGAGTTTCCGGAGGTGGGCGATCCGGACCTGGGGAACTCGCGATCTTCTCAGGCGATGGAGGCGGAGGACGATCCTCTCCCGGTTCTCCACCTCCTCACAGGGAATTACCTGCAAAACAGGGAGTCAGACGAATAGCGATAATCGGCGGAAGGCCACGCACCCGGGGACTACCTCAGCACCCGCCGCCGAGCTGGAGGCCGGGCAGTCGCCCGCCAGAGAACGCTTAACGATTTTTCCCTTCGCCGGCCTGAAGAGGGGGCCGGAGGATCCGCGAGCTAGCCATGGGGCGGCCTCAAGGGCCTCCTCCTGAGTCTGCAGGACCGCTGCCGCAGGCGAGCTCGCACTTCTTCGCTAACCGGCATCGAGGAACAAAAGTCTGCTCAGAGAAAATAAAGGGATTTGGGGGGCCTCCTACAGGGGTCAGCGGTATGTATTTATAGCAGAACAGTGGGCCCCCACCAGAAGATTCCTGCCAGCTCAGCACAGGGGCTCGCCGAACACGCGGGTTGGATGGTTCTTTCCGAGCTTGGTTCAAGCTCAAAAAGAGCGGGGATTGTGTACAACCTGTGTCCGGCGAGCGGGCCCACCAGGGAGGTTGAACAGGCCTGCCCCGCGACTCGCACCCAAGCGGCAGGACGGGCTGAACGACTAAAGGGCTGGCCCGCTCCTGCCCATCTCAGGCGAGCGAGCTGGCAAACCCGCAGCAAGCGAGCCGGACCCGAGCTGGCGACCCGCCGCAAGCGAGCCGGACCCGCGATTGGCGACCCGCGCGCAAGCGATCCGGACCCCGAGCGCGACCTGACCGCCGATCCGCCGGCAAAAGGCAGGCGGCTCGCCCATATCGGCTCGCACTCGCCCAGTGAGGGTAGGCGAGCCCCAGAGCCGGGTCGCACCCGCCTCCTGCGGGAGAACTGAAGGCGAGCTGACCGCCCGGGGGTGCGAATAGCTACTCAGAACAGCGGAGCCTCGCTGTTGGCAGGCCAGGTTGGACTGCGCATAGCTGTTCAGAACAGCGGAGTTTGGCTGTTGGCAGACCCATTCAGGGGTCTCTTTGGTACTTCCAGGTCAGTCCTTTTGGTTATTGGCAGTTCAGATTCTGAAAATCTATAAATAAGACCCAAGGGGTACCTCAGAGGACACGCTTTCAGTGCCTCTTGCTCTCATTTTCAAGTGTTCTCTGAGAGTACCTTAGCTCGGCTCTTGGCTAAGGAGGGGAAGCGCTCAGAGATCTTCCGGGTTTGTGGTGGGACTCCCCTGCCGAGCCCTGGGTCTGTCTCTCTTGTCTCTCTCGTTGTTTTCTTGCAGGTGCGAAGTAGGCACGAGACCACCCCTTTCCCAAGGGTCGAACTCCACAAGAGGCCGGTTTCCGGTTTCAACACTGGCTATACAATGTCGGTCAAACTTATCATAATTAGTGAGTATAGCTCAAAATTCAACTATGGATCCACAAGGTGTACCTGCTCAAGCTACACACTGCTCTATCATGCAATCTGATGTCCACCGTCCCTATCCCGTGACCTCACAGCTGAGCCGTCACCCAGAAAGACCGACTCAGTCGTCACCTTCAGTGAACTGAACATACCTGCATCTGAGCAAATGTGCTGCGAAGCACCAGAATCCAATACCCAACTATCAGAGTCATATGGACTCTCAGTGATGAGGTGAGACACATCACTATCATCTGCCATAGCTACCGCCGCCTTGCCCGCACTCTGGACGTCCCAGAAATCTGAGCACGTTGCAGATAATTCTCCTGATATGGCCACTCTGCTTGCAATGGTAGCACGTCAATGCCTTTCTCGATGCGGATCTGGCCGTGCACTTCCAGATCCCTTCTCGAACTGCCTCCCTCGTCGTCCTCCTACTGCCAAAGCATGCTCACCTCAGGAGCGGGGTCCGACAGCATCTGACTGGACAGTAACGCAGACGTGATCTGCTCCACGTCTACTGTATCCTTCCCATACAGCGGGTGATTTGTATGTGCTTATACGAGCCGAGAGCGAGGTAAGAAGCAATAATGTTTTGTCTTCTTCCTCCACCTTCACACCAAGCACATGCAATTGACTCAGAAGTCCATTGAACAAAGTGTTCCTGCAGGTTACCACCTTCTTGCATATTTAGTCGTACAATCTATGCATCAGTAACAGCCTCGTGGTCAACGACTTGCTCATATAGAGTCCCTCCACCTTCTGCCACAACGTGACAGTTGACTCTTCAATACTGATGTTCAACAACATCTTATCGTCGACGCACATCCTGATAGCGCTAGTTGCACATCATCCATCTCCGTCCACTTAGATCCTTC
>CM077149.1:154408248-154553457 GCA_039583875.1 Platanthera guangdongensis | reverse complement strand
AAACACAAATTTTAAACATAAGAATTTCTTAATAAAGAGAGACAATCCGAAAAACTAATGTTTAACCAAAAATGTGTTCTTTTTTTTAATCTATTACTCTTTCTAAAAAGAAGTATGAGGTCTGCCAATAACAATGAGTTCAAAAAAATAGGCTATTTATATGGGTTCATCGGATTTGATGTTTTTATTCCTGAACCGTTGGATTTGAGACTGCAAATAGTGATTTAGGTCTGCAAATAAAAAAAAACCCAAAAAACTGCAGCCTTCTCTCTCCTCAAACTGGATCCCCAAATCGCCCCCCTTTCACGGTCTCCTCCACCGCCGCCGGCGGCCTGACCGGCTGCCCCCGGCAGGTTCGCCGGGAGCAGGCGAACCTGCCGGCGATGATCCGCCGAAGCGCCGCCGGATCACCAGCGGCAGGTTCGCCTGCTTCGGCGAAACCTGCGGGGGCAGCGATCACGCCGCGGCGGTGGAGGAGACCGTGAACGGGGGGGGGGGGGGGGGGGGGGGGGGGGGGTTAATATAAAAATTAAAATATAAATATATATAATATATTAAAAACGTAAAAATATAAAAATGATATAAAATTATATAAAATAAATTTTATTAAAATATTTTAAAAATGTTAATTTAAATTAATATATAAAATATTTTAAAAATGTTAAATTAAATTAATATAAAAATTTAAATTGGGCGGGCTGAGCCCGCTGGGGGGTGCGGGCGGAGACTGCCAGGGGTGGTGGGGCGGGCGAAGCCCGCCGTCGGCGGCCAGGTACTGTGGCAGGTAGCCATCGGGCCGGAGGCCCGTGCCTGCGACTCGTAAAGTATAAATAAAGATATAATAATACATTTCAAATTCCATTTTCCTGTTACTCGTGCCTTGAAGTTCGATTGATGGCTTCAGCTTTGTTTGGCGGGACGTTTTGGGAGTGGTGTGCCGCAGATTTTCCCACCGCCCCGCCAAACAAACTTTCAGGGCACCACGGTGGCATCGGCCACCGTGGAAAAACAACGGGGACAGCTGTTTTTTGAGTTGCGGAAAGTTTCCGTGACTCAAAAACAGCAGCAGCGCTGCTGCCCCCCCCCCCCCCCCCCCCCCCCCCCTTTAAAGAAAAAATTATTTTTTTATTATATTTTATATTATATTATAATTTATATTATAATTTATAAACGTTATAACATTTTATAAATTATTTTAAAAGAATTTTTTGATTTATTTTTAGAAAAGTTTGGTTCAAAATAGTTGTTCTTCCAAACAGTTTCACAGATTCTGCCACCACTCTGCAAAACAGCTGATTATTCCACCACTGCTTCTCACCACTGCTTCTCCAGTCGCTGCAGCCGCGCCAAACAGAGCCTTCGTCTTCCCATTTCTTTGTTGGAAACGTGTATGGGCTCCTGCTACCTCCCAATCTTTTAAGTACTCGGCGAGACCAACTTGGCGAGACCGCTAGTCGCGCGGCTACACCCGGCGAGACCGCTACAAACCGCGCGGGCTCGACGCCACCAAACCTCTACTCGCGTGGCGAGTTCACCAGCGGACCGCGCCCTCTCGCGAGTTGCACTCCTCTCGCGAGACCACACCTCTCGCTGCGCACTGGTCGCGAGCACCACCCAGGCGAGCTGGCCCCGCGGGAGCAACTGGCGAGTCAGCAACACCCTTGCGGCTAGACCCCACACGCGAGTACAACACCGCGAGCTGCGCACTACTCGCGAGTACGCCAAACGCGAGCACTCCCTTCTCGCTGCGAGATCACCAGGCCGCCTGATTACTTCTTCAAACCGCCCGGGTCAAAACCAACTCGCCCGGCTAGCCTTCAAACCGCTCGGCAAGACACCTGCGCTGCGGCGCTCCTCTTCTCTCTCTAAAGCAAGAAACGAATTTTTGGAGATTCTCTCTCTATTTTCATCAATCTTTGAAATGAACTACAAATGGTCTATTTATAGGCAAAAAGAAAACTCTCCAACTACCCCTATTAATTACATCATTAACTCTCCATCATAAATGCATTAAAAACTTAATAATAAAAAACTTAATTATAAAAGCTTTGACAATTTGACCGAGTCAAATTGTCAACCCAACAAACTCCCCCTCAAACTTGGCAGCACATGCCGAGTTTGCCTTTGAGCCTCAGGAACGTGTCCACCTTCAACGCCTTGGTGAAGATGTCCGCGACTTGCTCTCCGGTCGGGCAATACTTCACTTCCACTGTCTTCAACTCTACCTGCTCCCTTAGGAAATGATACCTTGTCTCGATATGTTTGCTACGCCCATGTAGCACGGGATTCTTCGCGAGCTGGATGGCCGACATGTTGTCCACCAACATAGTCGTTGGCCCATCCACTCCATGCTGCAAGCTCTCCAACAGATTCCTTAGCCAAATGGCTTGGCAGGTGCCAGCTGCTGCTGCAATATACTCAGCCTCGCAGGACGATAGAGCTATCGTTGCCTGCTTCTTCGAGCTCCAAGAGAACACCCCCGTTCCCATGTTGAATGCATATCCGGAAGTGCTCTTCCGATCGTTCACATCGCCTCCATAGTCACTATCGGAGTACCCAACCAACTTCAGCTCCTCTCCAGTGGAGTACTTCAGCCCGTGACCTCTTGTCCCGTTGATGTACCTCAGGATCCTCTTCGCTGCCGTGAAGTGGTCTTCCTTTGGCTCCTCCATATGCCTGCTCACCACTCCGACCGCATACATGATGTCCGGTCGGGTGAAGGTAAGGTAGCGTAGACTGCCCACCAGACTCTTGAATAGGGTAGGATCCACCGCTCCTTCCTTAGAATCTTTCTTCAGCTTCAACCCTGGGTCAGCAGGAGTGGAGATAGGCTTGCTATCCTCCATCCTGAACTTCTTCAAGATCTCCTCTGCATACTTCCTCTGGGATATGAAGATCTCATCTTCTCCCTGCTTCACTTCCACTCCCAGGAAGTAGTTCAACTCTCCCAAGTCTGTCATCTCAAATTCCTTCATCATGCCCCGGAACTCCTCATACATAGCAGTATTGTTCCCTGTGAAAATCATGTCGTCCACGTAGAGGCACACAATCATCATGTTACCCTCCTGGTCCACCTTGGTGTAGAGGGCGTGCTCTTGCGGGCTTTTCTGATAGCCATGCTTTTGCAAGTAAGCATCTATCCTTCCGTTCCATGCTCTTGCCTCTTGCTTCAGCCCGTAGAGTGCTTTGTCTAACTTGCAGACTTTCCTCTCCTGCCCCTTCACAACGTACTCTGGAGGCTGCTCGATGTACACATCTTCCTCCAAGTACCCGTTCAAGTATGCCGAGACCACATCCATCTGCATGATTCTCCAACCATGGTGAGCCGCTAGCGCTATGATCAACCGGATGGTGTCAACTCGCGCTACGGGGGCAAACACTTCATCATAGTTCACGCCTTGGACCTGTCGATAGCCCTTCACCACTAGCCTGGCCTTGTGCTTCTCCACTCCGCCATCCTTGTTCTTCTTTACTTTGTACACCCACTTCACCCCGAGGGGTTTCTGGCCTGCAGGAGGGTCGACCAACTTCCAGGTCTCGTTCTTCTTTATGGAAGCGATCTCCGCATCCATCGCCTTCCTCCAACTCTTCTCCTTGGCAGCTTCATCGTAGGAGCACGACTCGACATCTGCTAAGAGACAATATAAAGAAAAGTTATTAAGTGCCGGTGCCGTCTCCTCATATATCTCATCCAGCCTCCGCATCCTGGGCTGAGGACGGTAGTCCTTGCTCCCACTGGTACTTGTTCCTCCAGGACTGCTTCTACTCGTGCTCGCAGCACTAGAGTAAGGGGTGAGAGCTCCCCCTGGACCTCCGCTTGGTGGTGATGGTGGCTCCGCTCCACCCATCTCCGCTTCATCCTCTCATCCACCTTCTTCTTCATCATCCTCAAAAAACATCCCCTTGATGTTCTTCACCGCCTCATCCCAGCTCCAGCAGCTTCCTTCTTCAAACACCACGTCCCTTGAGATGATAGCTTTCTCCGTCTCAGGATTGTATAACTTGTAAGCCTTGCTCTCAGGAGCGTAGCCCACAAAAATACACTTCTCACTTCGGTCGTCCAGCTTCTTCCTCCTTTGGTCCGGGACGTGGGCATAGGCCACGCACCCGAAGACCCTCAGGTGCTTCACACTTGGCTTCCAGCCACTCCAAGCCTCAAACGCTGTCTTGAACTTCACACTCTTGGTAGGGCACCGATTCAGCACGTACACAGCCACCTGTACTGCTTCCGCCCAGAACTTCTTCGGTAGTCCCTTACCCTTTACCATGCTCCGTGCCATGTTCATGATTGTGAGATTCTTCCTTTCTGCCACGCCATTTTGCTGAGGCGAGTATGCCGCCGTCAGCTGATGAGAGATCCCCCATTGCTTACAGTACTCGTCAAACAGCCTAGAGGTGTACTCCCCACCCCTATCCGTTCTGAGCACCTTCAGCGGTTGACTACTCTCCTTCTCAGCCATCGCCCGGAACTCCTTGAACTTCTCCAGCGCCTCAGCCTTCTCCTTCAGAAAATACACCCAACACTTTCTGCTGAAGTCGTCGGTGAATGTGATGTAGTACTTGCTTCCACCGATTGAAGTTGTTTCAAATGGACCAGCGATGTCCGAGTGAACCAACTCCAATGGCCTCGTCGCCCTTCGGGACTTGCCACCCTCAAATGTTTCTCTTCTCTGCTTCCCCTTGGTGCATGCCTCACAGACCCTATGAGGAGGTGTGATCATATGCAACCCTTCCACCATCTTTGATCCAGACAACAACTTCAGGCCTGTGAACCCCAGATGCCCCATCCGGTGGTGCCACAGTCAAGCTTCCTCCTCTTCTTCATTCCTCGCGAGACATGACGTCTCCTTTACATCCATGCTCAAGGTGAAGAGACGGTTCGCCGTCATCTTTACCCTCACTACTTCTTTCCCATGACCGTCCTTCATGTCCAGGGTGCCATCCCGCAACAAAACCCGGTAGCCCTTCTCCAGCAGCTGCCCAAGACTTAGGATGTTACTCCTCAAGCCCGGCACATAAAAGACGTCGTTGATGAGGATCTCCTTCCCACTCAACACGACCGCCACAACTCCTCTTCCTTCCACTGCAATCTTTGAGGCGTCGCCAAAACTCACCTCTCCACCATTCGGCTCAAGGCTCGTGAACAGCTCCCTCTCTCCGCACATGTGGTTGCTGGCTCCGGTGTCTAAGTACCACACTCCATTCCTTCCGCCTCCAACACCTTGGACCGTAAGGAACATCATCGGGTCGCCTCCCGTGTTGCTCGTCTCCGCATAGTGGTTGGTCTCTCCTCCCTTCCGAGGAGCCCAACAATCATAGCTCATGTGCCCAAACTTGCCACAGTTGTAGTATTGAGTCTGGGACATGTCTCCTCTACCTCCTCTACCTTGGCCTCTGCCTTGGTCTTTTCCTCCTCTGCCTTGACCTCTGCCTCGGCCTCTTCCTCTACCTCCGGCGTTCCAACCTTGGTTCTGCTCGAACTCCTTCTGGTGTGATTGAGTTCTCCCTTGGTCTCGACCACCTCTTCCTCCTCTACCTCTTCCTTGGTAGCCACGGCCACGCTGGCCACCACCATTTCCTGAGCTCTCGCCGAAGTTCAGCTGGGTCTGGAGTGCTTTTCCCAAACTACTCGCTTTTTCATCATCTTGCGTCATTCTGTACTCATGGGCTTGCAGTGAGCCTACCAATTCATCCGTCATCATCACCGTGAGGTCCTTCGATTCTTCGATGACCACCACCACGTGTCGGAACTTCTTTGACATAGAACGCAGGAGCTTCTCCATGAAGCTAACCTCGTCTATGGTCTCCTCATTTCTCTTCATCTCATTTGTGAGCGTCCGTAGACGAGTCACATAGTCGCCAACCTTCTCCGACCCTTGCATACTCATCATCTCATACTGGCCTCGGAGGGATTGCAACTTAACTTTCTTGGCCTTGTCTACTCCTTGCATGGAGCGCTGCAAGATCTCCCATGCTTCCTTCGAAGTCTCGGCGTCCGAGATCTTTTCAAATGTAGCTTCATCTACGCCTTGGTACAAGATGAACAACGCCTTCTTGTCCCTCTTCTTAGCTTCTCTCAATGCTGTCCTCTGTGCATTCGTTAACTCGGCTTCTGCTTCGGCAGTCAGCACCTCCACACCATCCTCTACTACCTCCCACAACTCCTTGGAGGCTAGTAGTACCATCATCTGGATGCTCCAGTTCACATAGTTGGTCTTCGTCAACTTGGGGACTTGCCCCGGCATTCCACTTCCCATCTCCATCTCTTCTTATCACGAGACCTTCCGAGCAAACTCCCAGGGGATCCAACCTGGCTCTGATATCACTTGTTGGAAACGTGTATGAGCTCCTGCTACCTCCCAATCTTTTAAGTACTCGGCGAGACCAACTTGGCGAGACCGCTAGTCGCGCGGCTACACCCGGCGAGACCGCTACAAACCGCGCGGGCTCGACGCCACCAAACCTCTACTCGCGTGGCGAGTTCACCAGCGGACCGCGCCCTCTCGCGAGTTGCACTCCTCTCGCGAGACCACACCTCTCGCTGCGCACCGGTCGCGAGCACCACCCAGGCGAGCTGGCCCCGCGGGAGCAACTGGCGAGTCAGCAACACCCTTGCGGCTAGACCCCACACGCGAGTACAACACCGCGAGCTGCGCACTACTCGCGAGTACGCCAAACGCGAGCACTCCCTTCTCGCTGCGAGATCACCAGGCCGCCCGATTACTTCTTCAAACCGCCCGGGTTAAAACCAACTCGCCCGGCTAGCCTTCTAACCGCTCGGCAAGACACCTGTGCTGCGGCGCTCCTCTTCTCTCTCTAAAGCAAGAAACGAATTTTTGGAGCTTCTCTCTCTATTTTCATCAATCTTTGAAATGAACTACAAAGGGCCTATTTATAGGCAAAAAAAAACTCTCCAACTACCCCTATTAATTACATCATTAACTCTCCATCATAAATGCATTAAAAACTTAATAATAAAAAACTTAATTATAAAAGCTTTGACAATTTGACCGAGTCAAATTGTCAACCCAACATTCTTCCCCTTGCAGGCTCTAGATTATTTGGCACGCTCAGCGAAGAGATCTATGACCCACGAGCTGGAGGCCGTTCTCGAGGCGGTGGATCCCAAGTTAATGAGACGCGGAAAGCTCGACCTGCTTTCCGGCTTCTCCTCCACGGCGATCGCTTCTAGAGTGGCCAACATCGTTGGCATGCTCAACCAGGAGGACGCCAACGACAGCGACATCCTGCCCGTCTTCTAGCGCCTAGATACATGTAATTGTATCTTCTCCCCTCAGAAATTTCAAAAACTGAATTTCCGGCGCCTCCACTGGATAAGAAATTGTGAATTCTGCAGAAGAACTCGTGATTTGATATCCGCTGCATCTTGGAATATGTAATTGTTTGTATTAATTCAAATGTGTTGGTTGTTTTGACCGGGTAAGTATTTATGAGGTTCCCTCGTCAAATAAGGTAAGATCGCAAGACATACGCCTATCATCGCTGGGGGTTTGCTTAAGCGGCTGGCGCCCGTCAAATAAGGTAAGGTCGCAAGACCTATGCCTGCCACCGCTAGGGGTCTGCCCCCTTAGGTGGTCGGCGTCCGCCAAATAAGGTAAGGTTGCAAGACCTATGTCTGCCACCGCTAGGGACTTGCCACTGCTAGGGGCCTGCCCTCTTGGCAATTGGCGCCTGCTAAACAAGGTAAGGTCGCAAGACCTATGCCTGTCACCGTTGAGGGCCTGCCCCCTTGGCGGTCGGCGCTTGCCAGATTTTGATAAGTAAGGTCATAAGACCTCCGCTTGCCCCTAAACCAACAACCAATAAAAGGCACCGAAAGCGCAAC
The DNA here is from genome assembly GCA_039583875.1 of Platanthera guangdongensis. Classification (NCBI taxonomy): domain Eukaryota; kingdom Viridiplantae; phylum Streptophyta; class Magnoliopsida; order Asparagales; family Orchidaceae; genus Platanthera; species Platanthera guangdongensis. Next base: position 154,545,611 of record CM077149.1, on the reverse strand, counting down.
AACAATACTGCGCTCAATACAAGAATGAAGGTGCAAGCAGCACCTAAAGGTACAAGGATATAAAATACGGGAGCTACGCCACTCCCAAATCGACGGCAGAGCGCACACACTCATCTTTTGGAGGAATCTCCGATACCAAATTCGGCTACGCTGCAACACTGCATTTGCACCATCATGTGGATCTTCACCTTTAACCTTACGGGTATCTCATACCATTTCATGCACATTACACACTCGCACAAAGTACACATTGTGCCTTGCGCTCGTACGGGTTCCCCTGAAGCTGCAGGGATTTGGGGGGCAATTGATGAGGTTCCCCTAAACGGGTTTGACCGAGCCATGAATCCTATAGGCGCAGTCTCGACCGTTGGTCGCGCTCGTACGCATTCCTACGAGCGTGTCTGCCTTCCACGAGCACCTCCGCGCGATCGCCGGGTCGTCCGTGCCCATTCCAGCCGGCGTAGGCCTCCATTCGCGAGCGGATATGCGCGCGACTCCGATGAATTGCGCGCACGCATACGCTTGGCCAACGACGCGCACCTGCGCGCGGTTTGGGGCCGCACGTGCCTGCGCGCGTTCTGGGAACAGCTCACTTGCGCGCGGCCAATCGCGCGCGCCTGCGCGCGGTCTGGGAACCGCGTGCTCCTGCGCGCGGTCTGGGAACTGCACGCAGGTCGGGGCTTTTCCGAGAGGGGGCGACCAAGCTTCCTAGACCTGGCGGCCCCCATCCACTTCAGAGGGCGGGGCGCCACCCCGCCCTCTGGCCGCCCAGATCGGGCGGCTTCCTGCCGCGCAGATCTAGGCGGGGATTTCCTGGACGCAGGCGCCTCCCTGGCTTCCCCGCCTCTCCGGTCGCTCGGATTGGGTGGCCACTTGGCCGCCCAAATCCGAGCACACCTTCGGTAGCCCGGCACGCTGTCACCGTCCCTCCTCTCTCCCGCGACCGCTGTCGTCGTCGCTCCTCCCTTCCCCGCACGTCGCCGCCATCGCTCCTCTCTCCCATGATCGTTGTTGCCGTCTCTCCTCTCTTCCTCGGGCGTCGTCGTCCCTCCTCTCTCCCTCGGTCGCCTCCACCGTCGCCCCTCTCTTCCTCGGACATCGCCGCCGTCACCGGCCTCCTATCCCTCGCCTCTCACACCATCCTCTTCCTCCATTCGGCCAGCCTCCGTCGCACACCGGATTTTGTCTCCGGCGGGCCTCCGTCGACCGGGTTCTTGGCCGTTGTCAATTCTCCATCATCTGATCGTGCTCCCGCCATCGTCGTCATCAGTTACATGGGTAATCACCCACGTAATCGCACGCATGAACTCCCGTAATGGGGGAAATGCATAGCCAAAAATAGAATTGAGTTACATCTAGTAAAATTATAAAATAATATGCTCATAATGTGTCATGAAATTGACCTATAAATAGCGATCATGGTGGTTATGGGTTGTGAATAGTTGCATAACCACCATAATCTTATTCTCATTCTCTCCTTAACTGAAAAACACTCATACGAATTTTCTCTCTCCTTTCTCTTTCATCTTCTTCATTTCCTTCTTCTCTTTCGAAGATCTTCAAGCATTCCTTGAACATCTTCTTTGTCTTCGAAGGCTCATTCGAAGATCTTCATCTCCTCTTGTTCGTCTGAAAAATTTCTCTACGGAATTTCTCTCTCCTCCCACGAAATTTCTCTCCCCCACTTCTCTTCCTTGGGCGCCTTCGCGCGTGCCTCCTTTTGCGCTCTCGTGCGCGTCTCTTCCTTGCGCGCCCCCGCGCGTTCCGCCTCCTTACGCGCGCCGCCCCTTGCGCGCTCTTGCGCACGTCTCTTCCTTGCACGCTCTCGTGTGTCATCCTTGCGCACCCTCGCACGCTCCGCCTCCTTGCGCGATCTCGCACGCTCCGCCTCCTTGCGCGCTCTCACACTCGTCGTTTTCTTGCGCGCTCCCGCACGCGCCTCTTGTGCGCTCCTACGCGTGTCTCTACCATCTAGTGCCCTGCGTGCTCTCCTCCAGCGCGCTCTCCACTCAGTTGACAGGTTTTCCACGTCAAAAAATTATTGCCGACTTACAATTTTCTGTCACTGTTTGCGCCCTCGACGACTCCATGAGTTAAGATGGTACAGGTTAATCCGGTCTGGCCGGAGCTTTGAGTTTGGCTGCAACTGCTGCTAATAAAATCCCGCAGAGTTGTTTTGCTGGATGATTGGCGAAATCTCTGGGTTCTGAGTTGGTCCCCTGATTAATTTGGGGGAGGAGGGTTGGGCGCCCCCAGCAAAAATGTCGCTGGGCTTTTAGGTCGCATATACGCGTACGGAATGATTTCTCGGGAATTAGCAAGAGATTTTTTTTTAATGCAGGCAGCAGGCCAGGGCAGGGGGAACCCTGGCGGACCAGTATCCTTTTGTGCAACTGAAATTAGACAGACTGTGTGAACTTTGAAGGCTCTCCTTTCACTTATATAGAATTTCACTGCACCAAGAACATGTTAGCTGCTTTAAGGCCAAGGTGTTCTCTCTCTCTCTCTCTCTCTCTCTCTCTCTCTCTCTCCTCCCTATAGAGCTACAGACCCCTCTGTTCTCTCTCTCTCTAAAAGGGGTGGAGATAATTCTCACCTACAGCTGCCTACAATGCAAACGGTTTATTAACTGAGAGTCACTAGGATGGTTGAAATTGGTACGCTTTAAGCATTTCAAATTTACTTCAGAGTTAGAGAAAGAGAGATGTCATTGATGATCCACCCACTGGATGTCATTTTTGCCTGCGGCTGGGTACACTGTCCTTTGTACGGACACTAGTGTAGGGTAGTTGGGTGTTAATAGCCCACTGGAGTGGAACACAGGTTTTGGGTGGCCACTAATCCTATGCGACAACAATGGTGCTCTCAAAAGTCAAAGGCAGGTGCACAGGTTTTTGGGCGCTCCCTACGGAAGGCTGCCGGGGCTTTGGGTCTGTTTGGTTACAAAATGAACTTGTGGATAATAATTTTCTCAACTCTCTCATATTCAATGATAATAATTTTTCAATTTCGAATTTGTTCCTTGTTGTGTAAAGTTGGTGCTGAGGTTTATGAATTTTGTCGGGCATGCTAAGGCTTGGCCCTCTACGACCCTGTATGGAGTTTCCTTCAATTCTAAATCAAGAACTATTATATCATGATAATAGTCCTATCGTTTCCACTTTAAGATGATACTTGAAATTACAATAGAATGTGTTTTTCTTACGGGAATTAATGACTTGGAGATATAATTATTACGAGAATTAATGTGCATTCGAGATATAATTTTTACGTGAATTAAAGTGCCTTCAAGTAATACTTTCTGTTGGAATTAATGTCTTCAAGAAATGTTTCCTTCCGGAATTTATGTGCCTTGGAGAAATAATCTCTATAGGAATTAATGTGCCTTCAAAAAAAAAACATTTCTTGGGAGAATATAGGATGGTCTGCGAGTTATACTCTAAGGCAACCCGTGTGCTCGATTGTCTGTAAAGATAACTCATGAGACACCATGATAGAGCTGCGTGAGTTTGAGACTGTAAGTATGTTGATATGAAATACATAGGCGATGATTATGGAAAACCGCCACGGCCCAATAGAAACCCTAGACATCACCTCCCTTTCAAATATTTTACTAAACTTATAACCGTTGATTAAATCTACTTTGTATATATTATTGATTGATTGTTAGGCAGGTGATATATATGACCGTTAGACATTGCTACGTCGAAACAAAGGCTATTGATAAACTACGAAAGATATGACAAATTACGGCGCACTCTCTTCATTGTTATTGATCATCATAATTATTGTTTTGTCGCACTTTTTAGATATGTAGATACCTTTTGATTTTACCATTACTAGTATCTTAATGATGATAATGATCGATGGCTTACTTAACAAACTGCTCTAAAGGTGTGTACTTATTCATAAACATGTATGTGTAAGGTTTTGTGATACTGATAATAGTAAGTCTTCTGCTAAAATATCTAAGACTTCTGTTAATTCTCTATTAAGCATAATCTGATGATTGATTAGTCCTCTGCTAATATTCTCACTTACTCTGTTAGTGTGTGGAATGTATTCGCTCGGTACCATCGTTGATAAGTGGCGCCAGAATGACAAATTATAAGGGTCAGAGCTGATTGTACCTTCACTCTTCCGTGAGTTACTTCGGTGTCGCGTGTAGATGGTGGTGTGCAATTATATCCCCCAATCGGTGTCACTTTCTTGACGAGAGTCTTAAACAATGTCGTCTAACGTCTTCTATCTATGCGATTTGATCGGAAGGATAACCGACTCACATCACAATCGTAAGATTTACACACAAGAACACTGATCTACACCTCATGTCAACATAGTTTGACCTTCAATTCAAGAGGGATAGCTAGCCACATGGGCCTCATTGTCGACGTTGTCGTTGTCGATGTTGTCGTTGTCGACGTTGTCGTGGCATGCAAGTCAATGACAGTGGGCGGTCTTTAGCAATACTTTGTATTTGCTAAATGTCATATAGCATGATATTAGAAGTGAAAAGAGAGGGAGATAGACCAGTGCCATCTCTTAAATGATGGATTATCATCCAAGTCCTTGTAAAAAATTCTCTTCAAATTAAGGAAGCTGCTAAGTGTGTAATCATTATTTTGGTGTTGAGATTTGAGAGAAGCGAGCAAATTCTAATGTCTTATTTCCAATAGAAATCAAACTTTATAACAAAGAATGAAGGGTAGATGAGTAGAAGCCATGAATCTCTCTTAATTCATAGAGGATGCTACCTTAAGGTGAGCTAATCTGAAGCAATATAGGCTCCGTTTGGAATGGAGGAGACGGTCCTGAGCACAGTGGTTACGGACCATCGTTTGTGAAAGCCGGACCTCACCTAAGAAATTTCATCCATTTTTCATGTTCAAAACTAATTTTCTTTTTTTGGTTCATGTTCAAAACTAATTTTCTTTTTTTGGTGATGGTCATAACAACTGTCATGATGAACATATCTTTTATGACCGTGACGTTTTTGTCGGAATTCAACGGAACAAAAAAAAATCATGCTAAACAGAGCCATAATCTAATCAATTAAATACAGAGTATTTGAGTAATAAGCTATAGCTCAAAGAATCAAAGCTAAAATTCATTACTGAGAGTAACGCAATTCTTGTTTCAAGTCAACTCGGCACCACTAATGAAGAGAAGTGAGATGATGTGAATAGGAGGAAAACTTTCTCCAAAATTCTAACGCATGATCAATGCTGAAATACCTAGAAAATCAGGGAGAAGATATACGCTCTAGAATTTCAGTGCAACTTTCGAAATTCTATTCTCAGCACAACACTAATAAATGGTTCCATCTTTCCATCTTAGGCTCTGTTTAGCGGGATTTATTTTCATCGGTCAAGCGGTTAAGATCCGGTTCATGCGGTCGTAACCGTATGAAGGATAGAATTGAAGAGGGAAACTAACGGAGGTTAGCTCATCATGGATCAATTTCAAATTTATCTAAAATTAGAGATCTACTTCAAATTTAAGCAAATGCTGAAATAATAATGATCCATATAGCCATGTTATTTGCCACCAATTTTTTCTTTTATGAAATAATAATAATAATTAATAATGATCCAACGGCTCCAACCTGCCAACATTCCCTTATGAGACAACACCTAGGCTTCGGGGCTTATTTGCATCAGTGATTTTGGTCAAAACGCTATTATTATGTTTTGTTGCGTTTTAGGGTTCGAATCCGAATCCAATCAGAATCCATTTTTCTTCCTCTTTGGATACACCATGCAAGGAAATACCAAGAATTGAAATCACCGGCCTATTGATGGCGTTATCTCCTCCAAAAGTCGGCGACGAGCACCCTCGGCCGACGACCTCTCCGAGTGCACGAACAAGAGAGAGAAGAGAAAGAGATGGGCGGTTCTCCACTGGATTGCTACAGGCGGCGGTTCTTTTTCTCACAGGCGGGCTGCACCAAGTTCTCACGGTGATGATGATATATATTATACCATGGGTACAAAATTAGATGAGGAAATAAATTATTCCATTTCTCCAATTTTGGCTACCCACCGAAATCCCAAACAGGAAAAAATATTTTTCATTTAACCACTGATTTTGGTAACTCCGTGGAAGGAAAAAACTACCATCCAAAATCGGATCCAGCTCGACCTGATCCGAATCAAACCAACAATCATCACCTTGTTTCGGGATCCGGAGCCACCACCTGCACAAACCACTCATTGCACAAAGCACCATCTACACTAGGCATCAACTGCGCAAAGCAACACTACACGTAGCACGATCTGCACGAAACACCAGTCTGCACAAAGTACCGCCTCAAGAACCTGAGGCGTCAGCCGACCCGCTCATGTCGACTCATCCCTGCTCGGGCTCAACCTCTGAATGTCGACGCAACTGAATCGCTGAATCTGACTCGCCTAGTCAGACTACCAGAAGGGCGATTTCCTGCACCATCTCGACCATCAACTCTGTCAGCCGCAAAAATCATGGGCACACCACCTCGCATCGTGGTCCTCATCAGCCGGTAAAGACTACCGCACTACATAGCTCGCATGAGCACGATGCGTCCTCGTGTCACTGTCAGAACTCCACCTCTCACTACAAAACTGCATCCTTTGGAGTCTAGTCTGCCCAGCGATATCAAATTCCTGCGCAGCTTAGGTACCAGGTGTGAAAGACAACTTAGACAATTGATAATCTACTGATACCAATTGTAAGTTAGGGGATAGATCTGATTACTCTAGGGGGGTGAATATAGTAACTTAAAACTTTTTGGCTGTTTTAGAATTTATCAGAGTAAAATAGGTGATATCAATAGTAGTAACAGAAAATGGAAACAGTTTAAGCTAATCTATCACAGCACATCAAGAACAAAAAGGAATGATCACACACAGACAACACAAGAATTTTATAGTGGTTCCCCAAACTGGGTACATCCACTTTTCTACCACCCTAGTAGGAATCCACTGTCAGTTGTTTGATCAGGTAACTGCCACCACAAGATCTATTTACAGGGAGATCTCACAACCCTTTAGGCTTTTGATCAGGTGCTCAAAAACCAAGAATAAACTTTTGAATGGGGTTAATAAACCTTTTTACAGGAGGTTGAGAGAGTTGATGATGTCTTCTCTTTTCTCTATACAACAGAGAAGACTTGTGGATTTCTGTTGTCAAAGCTCATTCTGAAGTAATGAATGGTTCAGAAAGCTTGGAGCTTTGCTCAGGGTGTATGTCTTCAGCCTTGTCTTGAAGAGATCCAAGAACTTTCTGACTGATTCAAAGTTGTTGTCCTTGAATATTCCTGAAGTAGAAGTAGAAGAAGATTCTTGATATTTGATGGTTGTTCTTCTTCAGTCTTCAGAAAGAATGCGGGGAAAACAAAAAGTTTTCAACGCAGAGAAGAAGCGGATATTCTTCAGTATATTTCTGTATCGCTTCTCTGTATATCACTGTGTGTACTTTTTGATTTTCTTGCTTGTTTGTATTACCTCTGTCCTTTCTTCTCTGTATGTTGTCGTCTGAAAGAAAATTCTCTTATATATTATTCTGTCAAATTCTCCTTCTTGAATTTTGAATTCCAAACATTAATTACTGACCAATTTTGGAGAATGAAATGGCTGGAATATATTCTTTTAAAGAGTTTCCCCAACTGTCCCATTAAAATAAGCAAGAAATTAACCCTGATGAAGACCATAATTAATGCTGTCAATAACAGCTATATTCAGGAGAATATGAGCTTTAATTACTCAGGAAATCACTGCTAAATAATATAATAAATAAGGACAGAAATAAGGAAAACTTCTAAGTCTGTCTCGGGACAGAATTCGTCGAGCTCTGAACAGAATTCGTCGATTGAAGTTCTAAGTTCGTCGTGCTGAGAAATCCTGTTCGTCGACCAGAGCTCAGCGAACTGCATTCTGGAAATAACTTGCCAAATCTGCGCTCTAAGTTCGTCGTGCAAAGAATCTGTCTTTGTCGACCTTAGTTCAGAGAAAGTAAACTGGAAAGAATCTGTTGAAGCTGAACTCCAGATATCGTCGAGCAGAGAATCTGTCTTGAGGAAGAAATCGTCGACCTGAGCTCGAATATCGTCGAGCTTAACCCAGAGAAAGATTTCTGAGTTCATCGATCTGCGATCGACGATCGTCGAGCTGAGTTCGAAGAATTTCGAACTGATAATTTTGAACTCTGAATTCTTCTAAGTCTGAGTCTACTGAAGTCCTCTGCTGGCTGGTCCATGAAGGTTGAATCTAATGACTAGCCTAAACTCTAGGGCTCATAGACTTGACCCTGGCTATACAATGTCGGTCAAACTTATCATAATTAGTGAGTATAGCTCAAATTCAAACTATGGATCCAACAAGGTGTACCTGCTCAAGCCTACACACTGCTCTATCATGCAATCTGATGTCCACCGTCCCTATCCCCGTGACCTCACATGTTGAGCCGTCACCCAGAAAGACCGACTCAGTCGTCACCTTCAGTGAACTGAACATACCTGCATCTGAGCAAATGTGCTGCGAAGCACCAGAATCCAATACCCAACTATCAGAGTCATATGGACTCTCAGTGATGAGGTGAGACACATCACTATCATCTGCCATAGCTACCGCCGCCTTGCCCGCACTCTGGACGTCCCCAGAAATCTGAGCACGTTGCAGATAATTTCTCCTGATATGGCCACTCTGCTTGCAATGGTAGCACGTCAATGCCTTTCTCGATGCGGATCTGGCCCGTGCACTTCCAGATCCCTTCTCGAACTGCCTCCCTCGTCGTCCTCCTACTGCCAAAGCATGCTCACCCTCAGGAGCGGGGTCCGACAGCATCTGACTGGACAGTAACGCAGACGTGATCTGCTCCACGTCTACTGTATCCTTCCCATACAGCAGGGTGATTTGTATGTGCTTATACGACGCCGAGAGCGAGGTAAGAAGCAATAATGTTTTGTCTTCTTCCTCCACCTTCACACCAAGCACATGCAATTGACTCAGAAGTCCATTGAACAAAGTGTTCCTGCAGGTTACCACCTTCTTGCATATTTAAGTCGTACAATCTATGCATCAGTAACAGCCTCGTGGTCAACGACTTGCTCATATAGAGTCCCTCCACCTTCTGCCACAACGTGACAGTTGACTCTTCAATACTGATGTTCAACAACATCTTATCGTCGACGCACATCCTGATAGCGCTAGTTGCACACTCATCCATCTCCGTCCACTTAGAATCCTTCACCGGAGCGGGCAAAGTATGACGCCCCCGCAGCACTTGGATTAACCCCTGCTCAACCAGCATATCCTTGACCCAAATCTGTCATAGGCGAATGTTCCCGCTACCGTCAAATTTCTCCACTAAATACCTGACCAGCACAGTGTTCTTCGCTGGCATAGCTGCCTGCAGTACCTCTAGATGATCTGATTAATTCATGGATCAGATCTGGGAAGATAGGGAGCAGACCGATGTCGTCACCTACTGTTGACTCAAACCCAAAACCGGAACGTCCAATCAGTCACCTACACGGAACCTGTCTCTGATACCACTTGTTGTAAAATCTGGTACAAAAACACAGTCACAGCTATAACATAATGCAGGTAAACAAGAGCACAAAATAACCACAAAATTTATAAATGGAAATATAAATTTAAATACAATAGAAATAGGAGAAAATTGACCATCCGGTGAGTACGCCGTGGATGCACCAGACACGTATGACCCGCGGCGAGAATCTGAGATCTGGACCGCAATCCGCCTGGCGGACGCACAAGGTTCGCCGAACTTTCAACGTCGAAGTCCGACGTTTAACCACACCACCACCGGAGAACAACGCCGCCATCGAAGAATGCCACCACCGGAGAGAAACCTTCATCGAGGCTAACTGCACTAACGCACGCCATCGACACCACGCCTCTCCACACCAAAGAAAATCCACTGCAACGCCGGCGACAAACTCCACCAAGCCCGGCGGCAACAACTCTCTCAACGCCGACGGTTATCTCCTCCAAAAGCTGGCGACGAGCACCCTCGGCCGACGACCTCTCCGAGTGCACGAACGAGAGAGAGAAGAGAAAGAGATGGACGGTTCTCCACTGGATTGCTACAGGCGGCGGTTCTTTTCTCACAGGCGGGCTGCACCAAGTTCTCACGGTGATGATGATATATATTATACCATGAGTACAAAATTAAACAAGGAAAAAAATTATTCCTTTTCTTCAATTTTGGCTACCCACCGAAATCCCAAACAGGAAAAAATATTTTTCCATTTAACCACTGATTTTGGTAACTCTGTGGAAGGAAAAAACTACAATCCAAAACCGGATCCAGCTCGATCGGATCCGAATCAAACCAACACTTCGGGAAGATTTCAGAGGAGAGACCCGAGCCTTCTGTTCACGTGGAGGATTAGCCGTCCTTGCTAGCCTTGGAGGGCGGAGCTGCCGTCGTCACCGTCTCGCTCTTGGTGCTGCAAGGGTGGGAGACCTTTGTAGGATGCTGCCGATGGTTGTCGTGGGTGGAACGCCATGCAATGGCGGTGAAGCGAGGAGATGATGTCGTGCGGGCGTGGCGGCGAAGGCTTGCGGTGGCGCAATGGCCTTGATGAAGTTTCACTCCGGCGGTACGAGCGTGGCGACAATGGGTTGCGATGGTGCAGTGGTCTTGATGAAGTTTCTCTCCGACAGTATGGGTGTTGCAGTGATTTTTTGTGGTGGTGCAGTGATCTTGACAAAGTTTCTCTCCGGTGATACGGGCATGACGGTGAAGGAATGCAGCAGTGCAGTGGCTTTGATGGTGTCTCTCCGGTGGTGCGATTTAATGTCGATGGCATGCGTGAGTGCAATTAGCTATGACGGTGTTTCTCCTATGGTGGCAGGTGGTTTGGTCGTCACTCGATGACGAAGGTTTCCGGCGAACCTTGTGCGTCCGCTGTGTTAACAGATTGCTGTCCAGATTATTCTCTCTCCCGCGGATCGAGCGAGTCCGACTCCTCCGCGATTTATTCTGTAATTCACGTTGGTACATTATTTTATGTATTATTAATTTATTGTTACAGTTATATGATTTATGTAAGTAAAGATTTGTTCAGATTTATGCGTTCTTGTCAACAATGTTTTAATTTGATTGCGGCTAGGGGATATTTTCTGCGCTATATCACAACATGTTTCGCAAGACAAAAGTTATGACCACTACAAGAAAATAAATTAGTTTGACAAGACAGCCCTATTTGTTTCGGTTTTTTTGCTCTATTGGCGGTGAAAGGAAATTGTCAACCTTAAAATAAGATAAAACTTGCGAAAAATCTTTCATAATTTGAGTTATTTTCTGCCAAATCATTAGTATTTCATGATTTTGTATTTTGTTGTTTTTAATTATTTATTTACATATTTAGGTAGAATAAATTAGATTAATATTAATTGTTTCTACGTTTAGCAAGTAATATGTTGATTCATGCAGTGCTCTTAATTATGGTAACATGTTACTTTTTGAAAAATTTCTTAAATATTTTCATTTTTTCATTGTCATTTTCTTTATGTTTTTCACTTTTATAAAATTTATCATCCCTTATTTTCTTTCTTTAAAATATTTGTAATGTTGATTAGTGTAAAGTGTAGTACATGCAAACAGGTCTAAACGCTTGTTATTTTCATTTTCAATAAAAGTAATTTTTTTCTATTTGAAACTTACATCTCTTGAATTTTTCAACACTTTGTTTTTAATAGGCTTAGAAACATGAAAATGATTTAGGTGTTTTTTTTATTAGTTTAAGCATTTGCATCTCGTACCTTAAAATATTAATCATTGCTAGCGACGTTGTGCATTTTTCCCGTTATTTTTTGTAGTCACACTTATCTTTCACCAAAGTCATATAGTCTACTCATATTGCACACTTAAATTATTTTTAAACTTTAACTTTATTACTATTTGCTAGTGTGTGTGCTTTCTTTTGTGAAGGTAGTGGAAATTTATTTTGTATCTCTCTTGCTACAAAAGAAGAAAACAATCAAAAAAAATGGATACAAAAAAATGATGATAAAGAAAAAGAAGAAACAAATGTATTTGAATTTTTTTATTTTTCTAGCAATTGTTTGTAAAGCTCGTCTTTTTTGTTTTAAGTGTGCTTATTGCATAAGTCTTTCATGTTTATCTCTTGATTTCTTTTGTAAAGTCATTTTGATTCATGCTTCCTATATTTATTTTTAGTATGGTAGCGAGAAAGTAAATTATGTATTTTTTAGGTAGAAGTATTGATTATTGGCTTATATTGATATGATTATAAAATGTTTCTTAAACTTTCAACTCAATATCTTTTTCATTTATCATTTTACTAAGTTTTTACTTCTGTTTAAAAATATGGGATGATTTAAAAATATGGGATGATTTACTTTTATGATAGTGAAAATTATAAAATTATTTGCTATGATTAAGTAATAATTTTTAGTTTCTTTTCTGAATTTTTTTACCTCTAATTTCGCACCGTAGTAGTGTTTAGCATAGCTAATTTGTTTGATTAGGTCTTTTTATTTTTTGCTAGCTCGTATGTCTTTACTTGAAGATAAGTAAAATAATAAGTTTGGGGATTTGATATGCATAATTTAGCTTAATTTATTAAAACAAAAATATTAATATATATATATATATATACATATATATATATATTATTAATTTTGAACTCATAAATAGTTTCTTTTTATAAATTTTATTTTATATTTTGCAGGTGTATGAAAAATTTGACGGAATTTTCCCAAGTCGCGCCCCCAGGTTATGGGCGTGGCCTGAACCGTGTAACTCAATCTCGATGTCATCGTGTTTCTGAGCTCAAATACCGAAAAATCCCAAGTCAAGCCCCTAAGTCACGAACTTGACCCGGGTCGCGCCCGTGACCTAGGGGCGTGTCCCACCGAGTCCGCTCCCGACAAACCCAGCACAAACATCATCAATCTGTCGTCTTCCATACATATCACGCCCCCAAGTCACGGGCGTGACATGGGGGCTTGTGTAACGATCCGGAGCTTGCTTGCATCTGGAGTCACCGGCCCACACGGAGCTTGCTTGCATTCGGTGGTTCAGCCTAACACAATGGCTGCAACCCGGTACACCCCAACCAATTCACTTTGCTTGTTTCTCAGCAACAGTAGGTTGTTGGCGTTAGGTTTCGAATCCGCAATCTTTGATAAGAAACCTTCAATAGTTCTCATCACCAACTGATCCGCACTTTTTTGTAACGACCCGGAGCTTGCTTGCATCCGGAGTCGCCGTCCCACATGGAGCTTGCTTGCATCCGGTGGTTCAGCCTAACACAAGGGCTGCAGCTTGTACACCCGGCCCAACCAAATCACTGCATCTATTTCTCAGCAAGAGTAGGTTGTTGACGCTAGGTTTCGAACAGCTCTGTTGGTGATGAGAACTGTTGAAGGTTTCTTATCAAGGGTTGCGGGTTCGAAACCTAGCTCCAACAACCTACTGTTGATGAGAAACATACACAGTGATTTGGTTGAGGTGTACGAGCCGCAACCCTTATGTTAGGCTGAACCATCAGATGCAAGCAAGCTCCGTGTGGGGCGGCGACTTCAGATGTAAGCAAGCTCTGGGTCATTACAGCGTGTTCCTCCAATTTTGAGCATGTAGCCTTCCCGATCGCTATCCCTCCAGAAGTCTCCTGTCATGGTCAACTGTGTCTATGATTACACGCCCATTTTGAAATTTTTTTCTATAAATTCTCAGCTCCTCCTAAGGTCAAGAGTTTAGAATTTTGGAGTATTGAGAGGTAGTAATTAGTTGCTATTTTACTATTTTTCATGCTATTGTTTTTCTCTTTCTAGTTTGTAAGTTTCTCTCTCTTATTTTCTTGAACTTGTCCTCTAAATTTTCTTGTAATCTCATTTCTTTTTTACTTGCAATCTTTCTTAAAGTCCACTTGTAATCTTTTTTAATAGTTATGATCTCTTCCTACTTGTAATCGTTCTTGATTATTAATAAAGAGTAGCATTTTCCTTAATCTCTCTTTTTCTCCTGTGCAATTTCTCTTCATGATTTTCATTTTCTCCATAGCCATGGGTAACTAACATGTTTTAATGCTCCATCGAGACGATCCAATGAATAGTTTGATAATCTCAACTTAATAATTATAATTTTTCTCCTTTTAACAAATATTTAGGATTGACCTTTTTATCTAAATTGTGTGGAGTAATATCATCAATATATGATTTTCACTAATCGTTTTTGTACTCTAGTAGCCGAAAGGATCGTGTGCATGGATTGATCACTCACTAGTAAAGAGAGTTTATTGTACTACTTGAAAGAGGACGACATAAATCTTCTTGATTGTAGTCAAATCCAATAGCAGAGCTCACCACATAAAACGAGTTTTAGGAGCTTCGATTGTATGTATATATAAATGATTGATGATATATATATGTAATTAGTTTATTCATGTATGAAAACAAGTTTCATGTTATATTAAAGTTTGTTAATATATGTGAAAATTTGTTTATATGAGCATGATATTGAGTGTGTAGTTTGTTAATATGGATGAAAATTTGGTTATATGAGCTCGACATTGGGTGTGCGCGTATCGTATATATTTAATCACGTGTCTTTTAATTATAGTACATGTTATTAAAAAATTATGAGCATAGCTTTAATCAAAATAGTATTGTACATCATAATTAATTAAATTTTTAATTTGGCTTAATTAAAAATTATTTGTGATATATATTGTTATTAGTAAAATAAAATTGACACCAAATATTTTTATTATTAATTAATTTTAAAAAATGATTCATCATCAATTTATTCATGAAATAATGTATTATAAATATATTTATTTCTTTGATTTGACATTTATTAGCATCAAAATTTGCAACAATTTTAATGCTAGGTAATCTTAGGATCGAAATTATTTGATGGTGATTAGCAACGAATTTTTTTTAGGTATTATCTCTTGCTAAATTATCAAGCAATATATTCGTTGTTAAAATATCCTTGCAAAACAGCAACGAAAAACATACTTGCTGAATTTAGCTAGACTCAAAATAGAAAGAAAGTTGGTTTATTGCTAAATTCCTTATTAATATAAATTAGCAACGAATTTTTTGATTTAACAAGAGATTCTTACCCTAGCTAATAAGGATTTTTCTTGTAGTGTCACAAGCCTCCACGTACCCAATCTAAGCTCCAACCAATGGGAGGCTTACACCATGATTGTACCTCTCCAATTCTCTGCTGCCAGGTGCCCCATACAGCTGGGTAGTTTACCCTAGAAGGGTTGGCTAACCTATCCATGGTTTGCTTAACTAAGAGGAAGAAGGGAAGGAGGGGCCTTTCGCCCCCTCCTATAAATGCAGATCTTTGGCACCATAGGGTGGTACCACTCTTCGAAGCTCAAAAGGAGCCTAAATCACCCCCTTTCAGAGCTCTGCCTCGCCGGAAACCCCCCACCCAAGCTCCACCGCCACCTCCACCATCTCCCATGGCGGATCTCGCCGGAAGCCCCGAAGGCCCCGAAATCAGGTGGAAACCTTCTCCTATCCTTCCTACCTACCTTTCGGACGTGTCGCATGTAAGCTCTGGCCGCCGGAGCGCCGCCACGGCACCACCTCGCTTGGAGTTTACAAGCTCTGTAATGGAATTTTCCGGCGATGGCCGGCGGCGGGAGGCCGCCGGACCACCGTCGGAGTGAGCGCCCACCACCGGGAAGACGGCCGGTGGCGGATACACGGCCGCCCGGTGGCCAGCCGGGGACGGGGAAAGCCCGTATGCGCGGCGGGTTTCGGTACAGGCGGAAGAAGATGATAAAATAATAACAATAATAATAATTTATAATTATTATAATATTATAATAAAACTTTGTATTTATTTTCTTGACACTAATCTAAGCTCCTAGGAAAAAGAATTTGAACATGAAAGTTGTTCCTATTAATGAGAGTAATCTCCACAAAAAGTTTGAGAATTTTTGGAATTGATTTGGTATTTTTAAAAGTCTAAATAAAATTATTTGGCCAATTTAAAGGCTCAAATTCACTCGGAAAATTTCGGAAAATTTACTAGGCTCTTTTTAAGCTTTCTTAAAGGTTGTATTAAAATTTGGGAACCTTTGGATAAAAATTGAGGATTTTAGAATTTCTTGAAGCCTAGGGTCGCGCTCGGAAATTTACGAGCTCAAATTATTCGAAAATGGAAATCGAAGTGCGCGATCACCTTATATATTGAATATTAAGTTCAATTGATTAATCGACGAGGGTTATCAATGCAAGATTTCCAGCTCTGAGTATTTCGAGGTTTTTGCCAAAACAACCGAGCGCCTCATTTTCAAATAACTCTCGAGCATTTTGGGTACACTCGGAAGGTGAAAGTATAAGATTCGAGTAATATATTCCCCAACCTCGTTTCGGGTAAAGAACTTTCCTTAATTATGTGTTGGGAACGATTTTCAAGGTTGAAATTCGAGAAAAAATGTGCCCTCTGACGAGATTTTCAGATTCGATCTGACGTAAAAAATCGAATTGATATTTATTCTCGGATAAATAATAAATATATAACTCATGATAAGCTTCCCCTGATCCGATTAAGCCATGATTAAAAAGAGCGCAGCTGAATTGTTATCGGATCATAATAATGGGTGAAACCCAAAAAAACCTCCTAAGAACGGAGATGAAACTGAACATGCCTCCTATGAACTGAGAAGGAACTGAATACACCTCCTAAGAACAAAGATGGAACTGAAGCCTTATAAATGGAGTTGTTGTACTACTAACCATTTTCTTTATAATTATTTCAGTCTTACACTGCTCTAGTTCCTTTATTTATTTCAGTTCAGCACTTCAATTCAGTAATACTCCAGTCCCGTACTGGTCAAGTTCAATTCAGTACTACTCTAGTCTGGTACTAGTCAAGTTCATTTCAATTCAGTACTACTCCAGTCGCGTACTGGTCAAGTTAATTTCAGTTCAGTACTTCTGTTTCAATACTACTCCAGTTTCGTACTTGTCACATCTCATTATGCAACATTTATTATCAGCAGCTTTAATTACCGCATTTTCATTACTGCAATTTACTATTATAAGCATGGGTCCTGCTCTGACGAGCAGCCATCTGTTAAGGTCGAGCCTTAATTTGGGATAACCGGAGTTGAGGTGTCCCTCCAAGTTTAACCCCAAATAAAGTGCTCTCATGCTACTTGTCGAAAGTTGAGCTGAGCGCCACTCCCCGAAGATTGAAGCACAGTAGGGCAGGCCGCCACAGACTTGGAGCGTGCTAGCAAAATTGACAGTTTAATTGTTTGTGAATTGCTTGGGGTAAACTGTGGCGGGTTAGTCACTTCTGCAGACCGTTCGTACTGGTGCGGAAAGTTCGACGACTCAAGGAGACAGGGAGATGAGTGCCACGAGTGATCTTCCTTTATATTTTCCCCGTCGGGTTTCCTCCACTGGTTGGCCAAAATATTAAATCTCTGGATGTTGCTCACATCCAAGAGTACACGGGGTTGTACGTTAAGGCTTGGGTTGTGCGGTACGACCACCCACAGAAGTGGCAGGACTGACCACTGTCACCGACGGTCGCATCGGTGAGGCCCGCGGGGCTCGCCACCCTGCTGGAACAAAAGCGGTCCATACTATATCAATATAAGATTGTGTGTGCGCGGCTGTGAATGCATGCGGTATGTGTGCGGATGTGAATGCCTGCGATGTGTAATCGAGTGTGAATGTCTGCGATGTGTAATCGGTTGTGAATGCCTGTGTTGTTTGTACGGGCTATGAACATCTGCTATGCTGTTGTGCTAGTGGAGCCTAAATTATAATTGACGTATATTACTGCTGCTAGTCTAGTTATATCATGTTGCGCTTCTTTTTGGTTGCTCCTAGCTTATTCATGAAATGTTGTACTAACTCTCTCATGCTTTGATTATCTACTTTTGTTGGGTACGTAAGCTCATCCCCAGGATATGGATCCGGGGAGGAGATTTGTTTTCACTTAGCTCTGTGACTAACGGTTATTTAAATAATCATTCACAAGAGATGGTGCATCGTAGCAACCAGTTGTTGCAGGACGGTGCAACAACTGATAAGACTACTCGAGCAGAGACACTCTCATCGTTTCAAGAGTTTCGTGACGTGACTACTAGCAAGCAGAGCTGTGTGAGAGATGAGTTGTTAGTTATAATACTGTATAGCCTACGGGCTCTATGTATAAACAGTGGCTACAGCCTTTTGTAGTTTTTGTTAAATATATAATGTTATATATATGTTGTGATTTTCTGTTAATGCTTCCGCAATACTCTGTGATGTGATGTGAATGTTGTGGTTCAAACCGAGCAAGACGACCAACTAGTGCTTAGCAGAGTGAGTTGTTACCCCTTAAGGAGCACTGGGTGGACGTCTTGGGCAGTAAGATCCCCTCCGGCCCGACCCGGGGCAAAGATTGGGGGGGGGGGTCTTACACCAGGTACGTGATACACACTCTTTAACGTAAGTGGACCCTGAGCACTATCCAAAGAAACACCGCCCTCCTTCTTTAAAGTATGAATAGAATCATCAGCTGTAATAATAACTTCATTACCTGAGAACGTTTGCAGCGATGAGAACTTCGACTCGTCTTCAGTGAGGTGATGACCACACCCCGAGTAAACTATCCAATCATCTTGGTAGTCGATGGTGGAAAGAGCACGAACACACGTGCTTGTCAAGAAGACTCCTCCCCACCCGGATTCCTCAAGAATGGAACCAGCTCCCCCCTTGTCAGCTACATGCCTAGGCTGCAGCTTGACCTTGTAGTCGCGCTTGAAGTGACCTGACTGATTGCACCTGTAGCACTTCAACTCCTTCTTCTAGTTCTTCTTAGGAGCAGCGCTCCTCTGTTGCTGATAGGAAGTTGAAGGCCCATCCTCAGCAGCAGACTTCTTCTTCTTCTCTCATCTCTTCTTCTTCTTATCAATGAAGAGTGCCTCACTACCTCCTTCAGAGATAGTCACACCAGCCATCTGCATGGCCAAGCTCTCATATGACTCCAATAGATTTTCTAACTCCAACAAGGATGGCTGAGTCGTCCATCCTTGAACAAAAGTCACAAAGGCCACATACTCCTTCCGCAAACCGTGAACTATGTGTCTCTTCAATTTAGCTTCAGAAATGGGCTCATCGGGATCCAATGCTGATATTTTAGCGTACAGGTTTTTCATCTTAAGGAAGAACTTTGAGATGGACAAATCTCCTTGAGTTGCCTTAGCCAACTCATTCTCTAAGAACTGTAGCTGTGTTATATTCTTCCTGTTGAACAAACCATCAATGGTCGTCCAAATCTCAGCAGTAAACTCACATCCTAAGATGTGATCAAAGAGCTCGGGTGAGACAGCCCACTTGAGAGCAAACTCTGCCTTTGCATTAGTCTTCCTCCAAACTCTCACCTGCTCAGCAGATCCAGTAACAACAGTAACTTCTTGCTTGTCGTCACCGCCGATGACTTCTCACAACTCCTCACCCAGAAGATACCTACTCATACACGACTTCCACTTCCTAAAGTTAATCGTTGTAAGAAGTTCAATACCAAGACCATTTGCGTAAGCTCCTTCCATTGCAACAACCACTAATCACTAGCTTCTAGAAGCGCCAAGCACAACTGAGGTTGATCACTGCTCAAGCCACTGTTCCCTCTGATATCATGTTGAAAATCTCATAAGATGATCAAGAGATAGCTCTGATACCAAGCAAAAAACTTTCAGAGCTATCAGGCTGACAACTTGATCAAGCGGAAAGCGGGAACCAGGCGCATGAACACTCCAATCATAAACTGAGCTAAGTAAATCAGAGACAACAAAGAGCAGTCACAAATCCTATATTATCAACTATCTTCTTTACAAGGCTAGGTATACATGGCATGATTTCGCCACGTACAATAGAGAAGCATATAATCAAACAAGAAAAACAAGTCGGGCAGACTGCCACAGAGACCGTCGAGTCTGCCAAGTCCGCTGAGACCGCCAAGATGCTGCTGCTGCACCACTGATCCACGGAGTCTGCGAAGTTCACGGACAACCAGTTATTCTGTTGAACGACCGCTCTAGAAGCTGTCGCCAAACTAAAAGAACAGATCGCCTAGCCCGCCGAGACCGGCGGATAGGCTATTGAACTTGAACTTGTATTCCTGAAGGAGAGAAGACTGGCTGGCCGCAAAATGCGACCTGCTGCAAACCGCCGATTGTAAATCGCAAGCACCACTGCTTCATGACCGCAATCAGAACCAGACTTTTGGCCTCACAGTGCTAGCTGCATAACCTACAAACAGCAAGCAGTTAAACCTTCTCAATCCGTGCGGACTAGAAAACCGAGGCCGCAACAATTAATCTGCGCTCAACTTACTGTTCATTCAGTTGTTGTTGATGTGACGGGGGGTCCTATTTATAGGCGGGGTGAGGAGTGCGATCACCGCCCTAGTGGATAGAATCACTAACCCAGCTCGCAGCTAGCACTATGCAGTCCGCCTAGTCCGCAAGGACAAAGCCGAACACCAGCCAGACACCAAGGCAGGAAGCCAGTCCGCTAACCGTCGGACACCGCACCAGTCTGCATGACACAGCAACAACACACACTGCATCAATATGCACGCTATACGCGGACACAACACTAGTCCGCACAACCCGCAAACACCGCACCAGCCCGCCACACAAGTCCACGACCAACAGGCACAAACCGCCCGGTCAACCAGTGGACTTTGCAGACTCTACGAATACCTTGGACTTGTCACAGATTGTGACCAAGTTCAACAACCAACCAAAGCCTGGCGCGAGCTCGACGAACAAGAAGCCAGACAGCCAGATCCCAAGACAGTCCGCCACCACGAACGCGGTTATCACCAACCGCACCACCAAATATCAATGGCACGGGCCAATGCCGATCTCGCGATCTTCAACCACAGTCCGCCACAACCAGACTCCGCGAACTCAAAAAAGAGTCTGCCACTTTCCCGCGGATATACCACTTATCCGCCCGGTTACTTCAAAAAAACAGCCAATTGCAGAACCACAGGCCGAACTGACTGAACACCGCCACCAGGTCATAATGAACAGGCCGCCCGTCTGCAACATCAGTCTGCCCAGGCCGCATCATCACTCCGCGCAGGCCTCGCGGTCTGCTCGATCAACCCCCACTTTCATTTCACAATTTTCAATAATCCCATGGTTCCTACTTTAGAATCGGTTTCCCTGCCTAGCAACCGCCATCGCTTCCCTCCGATCTCTTCCTCCTTAACGCCCTCCTGGCTGGTACTGGTCATTTCTCCTCTCTGGGGAATATCTCCTTCCTGATAGGCCCCACGGGGACCGGTTCACGAGGTACTGGAACCTCCGCCCCTCTACTCATTTATCGGGAGCCACAATGGGCCTCCACTCCTCTTGCCTCCTCTACTCTTCCCACCTCTTCAGCTCTTCGCTTCTCTCCTCCCGCTTCTTCACTTCTCTCTTCCTTTGCCCCTCCTTGGGCCTCCTCTCTAGCATCTTCTCCTCCTCCTCTTCTCGGGTTGTCATGTCTAGCCTGGCCAGAAAGCTAGGGTTAGTTGACTCCCCCTACACGAATTTGTTGACTCACTCGATCAACTCTTTGTACAACTCCGAGGGGGGTCTGTGCTGATTTCCAAATTGAACAGTCCCTTTTTAAGCACAAAAGTCAGGGCTAGCTGCAAGATATCGATATCCACCTCCTGGATGCCAAAAACTTCTTCCTGAAAGCGTTCAATGTAATGACCCAACGTCTCATGCTCCCACTGCGTCAGATGGAAAAGGGCAATCGCCTCCTTCTTCCTCTTCTTCGACGTTGTGAACCTTGTCATCAGCCCTCGACGCAGGTCCTTGACGCAGTTGATCGAGTTTGCGAACAACTAGTAAACCCAGTCCTTGGCCTTCCCATCGAAGGTGATGGTGAAGAACTTGCGTTTGAAAGCGTCTGTCATGCTACAGATCGATACCACGTCTTCGAACCATTACAGATGTCTGATCGGGTCTTTTCTTCCTAAGTAGTAGCTTAGTACCAGGTCCCTAAAACCTTCGGGGGCTGGAGCCGACATCACCTCATTGCTAAATGGGATCCTCCCTCCTTGACGGCGACTTGCGAGTTGTCGAGAAGCACCAAACTCGCCAGCGCAAGTTTCTCGGCTCCTCCCGTGATACTCGTCGTCCTCGATCCTAATCCTCTAGTTGCTCTGCGGGTAGTACATCTACTGCGTCGGTCGCTCCTGCTCCTCCAACATCAGCTCTTTGCCTGCTCTCCTAGACAGTGTGACATCCTCTGATGGGGTCTCGCGATAGGTCGACATCATCGTGTCCTCCGCGCGAGGAGCCAGCAACGTGCACACAATATTCTCAAGATTTTGTGCGAGCCCGCCGAATTCCACACTGAACTCGGCCCGGGTCACATACTCGCTCAGACATTGCGAGTTCCCAGCCACTCCTTGCTCACCTTCATCCACCATGTTGTCTCATTGCTGGACTTTCCTCCTCCGATTGCGATCCACGCTTGCCGCACAAAAGTGTTAAAATCGGAAAAAATTTCTTCTCCAAAATTCGGATCTAAGTGAAGTCTGAGGCTACACCTAGGCTTCGTGTTTTATCCTTTCTCCAAAGTTCGGATCCAAAAATACGAAATAATAATTAATAACTATCCAACGGTTCCATTCTACCGAAATCCGCTTATGAGACTACACCTAGGCTTGGCGGTTTATTTGCTCCAATGAATTTTGACAAAAACGTCATTATCACATAATGTATTTTTTGGTAAGACAATGTTTATGACCGCCACCAAAAAATAAATTAATTTGACTTCGTTTGTTTCTGCAGTGAGAGGTAAACGTCCAACGCTAAAAAAAATATGTTCCGTAAAACTTATCTCTGTTTAGAGCACTCCAAAATCCTATTTTTGACCTTCAACAAAAGCTGTCCCCTCACTCCCCCCTACTCTCCAGAACACCACCGCCAGAACAAACAGAGCCAATTTTACCGCCGCGTTCAGCCAAACGAAGCGTTGAAGCGGAGGAAACATCTTGACAAGCGCCACAGTTTTGAAAACACATCGATTGGCGTCCTCCGAGCGCCGCTACGGCTGACGAACGGATTTCTCAAACGGAGTGTAAACCGCTTCTTCACCGTCTCATCACTCTCTCTTCACTCTCGCTTCCTCCATAAATGCAGGGACTGCCTTCTCTGGTCTCGTATTTTGCAGCACGAATTCCCTTTCACTGTCGCTTCTTCTCCGTCCATCTCGTCCTTCTTCCCTTGTGGTAGAAGAAAATGCCGAGACCGTCTTAAACTCGGAAAGCTTCAACCTTGGAATTAATTTCAAAAGAAAGACAAAAAAAAGGCGAGGGTTTGCTCAGCTTTTCGTATTCTTTTTTTTCGGCTAGCCGTCCTGCTCTGCTCTTTCAGCGTTAGTTTATATCACAGCGGCTGAAAAGCAGAGATGAGTTCCTGCTTCGAAATGCCGAGTTGGCTGGAAAAATTGATGTCCGAGAAATTCTTCAGCCCCTGCGCATCCCACGAAGGAATCAAGAAGAACGAGAAGAATATCCTCTGCCTAGATTGCTGTTTCGGCTTCTGCCCCCATTGCATTCCCCCTCACCGTTCCCACCGTCTCCTCCAGGTCCGGCGGAAGCCGCCGACATGATTCTTTGTCTCGCAATTTTCTCCCTCCCCCATCAATTCTTTCATTTTTTTGTTGCTTTATATGTAAAACAGATTCGCAGATACGTGTATCATGATGTCGTTCGGGTGGAGGATTTGGAAAAGCTGATCGACATGTCGTTGGTTCAGGTGAATTTTAAAGAAAACAATCATTTTGAGCTGAAGAACATGTGCTGCCTCTGTTAATTAGTTTATACTGCACTATTGATTCGGGGGTTTTCTTTTTGTTTTCCAAACCCGTAGTCCTACACGACGAACAGCGCAAAGGTGGCATTTTTGAAACAGAGGCCGCAGAGCCGTTCATTCCGTGCCTCCGGCAACGATTGCCGCTCCTGCGGCCGACCGCTGCAAGACAGCTTTCTTTACTGCTCCCTCTCCTGCAAGGTAATTGGAATGAGAAATGAGATTGTCTAATTCAGTTTTCCGTCGTCCTTTAATCTTCTTCCAAACCTCGCAGGTGAAGCAGTTGGTGGTGTCCGGCGAAGCGCTCTCGAGGCATTTGCGCAAGTGCGAGTATCTCCTACTTTCGATCGACGACGAAGGCCACCTGACGCCGGACTCCATTCTCGAGTCTCCCGGCCCCGACTCTTCCTGCTCAATCGGCAGCGGAAACGTCGGCGCCGCCGCAACGGAAACCTGTTCTCGACGGAGACGCGGCTGCTTCACGCTTGTCTCGGCGGCTGAGCCCGCCGTTTCGTTCCGTAAGAGGACAAGGAAGATGGCTCGCCCTAACCGGTCACCGTTGTTTTGACCCGGTGGTCCGTGATCGTTGACCCGTTGGATATAAGGATTCATAATATTTTTTTTGTTGGCTTTTGACATTTTGCATCCTTCAAAAATCTAATTTTTAAAGTTAGCATTTTGCTGTCTCAATTACGGAATTTTGGCACATTGTACTCCCAAGCCAATATTTTAACAGTATTTAGGTGTGGACATAGTCAAAATTGCTCATTTTGATATTTTGCATTCCAAATTATTAATGTTGACCGCATCTAATTTACATTTGAATGAGCATTTTTGATGTTATGTCCGGAGCTAAATATTTTTAAAATTTTAATTTGGAGGTGCAAAGTTCTAGAAATCAGTAATTTGAAACTAATTTGTAAGTGTGAAGTGCCAATTTTAAAATTTTATGTGCAAAATGTCAAATTTTGAGAATACAAAGTGTCAATCTCCATTTTTTTTACTAAAAATATATTTTCCCCCAATTTAACCGGTGATTTGGCAGTTCGGAAATTTGTGAATGTATTTTTGATACAGAAAAAAAAATCAAAAATAATTAACTGCTGCTATCCCATAATTTAATTAATCATGATTTCGTTGGCAAATGCTTAGGAGGAGGTTGGATAATTAATAATGTATCTGAAACGGCGTGACGACAGCTTCAAGGCCATTGGACAGGATTTGGGAACTGCCTGCACCAATTATTTATATAATTATTTATTTTCCTTCTTTTTTTAACTGCATTATTAAATTCCATCAGCTTATATATATATATCTTATAACATCATTATTTTGAATTTTTATATCATATATTTATTTCATATTTTAGTCTACGGGTGACTCAACGGTTATAATATTATTATTTTGTATGTTTAGTCTATACACTGGCCTTAGCGAATTGAAGTTTGTCTTTTTCTCTCAAATGTTAGCGGCGTTGTTTTGACATAAGTTAATATATTTAATTTAATATTTTAATCATTAAGATTAATACAAAATAATTAAATAATAGATTAATGGACACGGTCTTTCGTGGAGAATATTCAGTCAATGGTCTTAGTACTTAAATAAATGTAATGGAAAATGGAGATGTTAAATATAATAGATTAATGAAAAGTGGAGATGAATTCAATGGTCTTAATAGTATTTAAAATTTGACGTGGAAAATGCAAATCTTCCGACAAATTCAGGCTCTCTTTGAGATGGAAAAATTTTCCCCGCATTAAACGTAGGGTTTATTGCTGCGTTCTTAAATACCCACGCTCACCTATAATTTTGACTGGCCGTTGCACTCCGCTCCCGACCTCGGCAGGAACAACAGACAATTCCGCTCTACCGAGGGAAAACCTAAGCGGCGTTCCTCACATCTCCGCCCTTCCCTTGGGTTGTTTCTTCCTCCCCAGTCCCCACCGACGTTCCTCACATCTACGCCTACAGGTGCTGCTCCCTCCTACCATCCGCGGTTCTGATATCTTCGTCGTACCCGTGCCTCTCCTTCCTCCTCACCGCCGCCGCATATAGAGGTATATTTCATTTTTTTTCGGAGTGCTGCCCATTTTTTTCCGTCGTACCCGTGCCTCTCCAGTCATTTTATTTGTTGTTTTACATTCGGAGTGCTGCCCATTTTTTTCCAGTTACATTTCTTTGTTGTTTTACAGTCGGAGTGATGCCCAGATTTTTTCAGTCACTTTTATTTGTTGTTTTACAGTCGGATTGCTGCCCTCTATTTTTCCAGTCATTTTTTTGTTCTATTTTCAGTCGGATTGCTGCCCAGTTTTTTCCAGTCATTTTTATTTGTTGTTTTACAGTCGGATTGTTGTCCTCTATTTTTTCAGTCATTTTTCTGTGTTCTATTTTCAGTCGGATTGCTGAACTGCTTTTTCCAGTCAATTTTCTTTGTTGTTTTTCAGTCGGTTTGTTGATCAGTTTTTTACAGTCACTTTTCTTTATTGTTTTACAGTCGGTTCTACCTCCATTACTTAAACAGTTTTGTTTGATTTGTGTTTTACAGTCGGTTGATATCTACATCTAGCGCAGTTATATATTTTTAACTATCACAAGTAAGATAGATTTATTTAAGGTTTGATTGTACTTGTTTAGTCTATATGTGGTGTCAAATATTAGCACGTCTCCGAAGCAGTCGTAGTCTATCTTGCTGTGCCCATTCATGCAAAAAAAACCCTATTAATCTGCTGAATTCATCTGTCTGTACTTTGTAGGAAAACATGTTATCCGCTAACCGGTGTTTTTGAAGTGTAGTTACCAAGCTAGAGGCATCACTGCTTTCTATCAAAGCTTTTCGTTCCCTCTGAACGTAATTGAAGACATCCGTTTTGGAGAATCCGATGTTTTCACTCCTTATCAGCTTGGAAATTAATGCAAGCCAGGCATCCTGTGCGGGTATCCAACTTGCGGTACTTTACGGGTGATTTCTTGGTATCCTTGAGACCGACTTTTGCGCAGGAGAACTCTCGTTGTTTAACTATCCTTGTATGCATCCAGCATGTTAAATGTTGTTTACGCACGCTGAATCCTTTTTATGAGCATAATCACAATATATTTTGTAGGCCTCTTCATCTGAGTGGACGATGGGAAAGACAACTGACTCTATCTTCACCTGCGGCCAAATAAAAAATTGTCAAAAATCTAGTTTGAAAATTAGTTTATTTATAATACTAGATAAAGGTTGAATAAAATCCAATCTAAAAAGTATGTGACATTTCAAACTGTAAAATAAAAACCCATAAAATCCAGTCAGAAAAGTAGTGAAAACATACAGTGGAATCCAATTTTCAATGAAGTTCAAACATACAGTGGTAAAATCAGTTTATCGATACAGTCAGTTTAATGAACTCTTACTGTTTCGGCAGTGGTTGGGAGGTTTGAGATGGCCATGTTCAAGTGATAAGGATAGGGTTACGGTAAATATAAGCTTCTGGAGTATCTGCGGGGCAAGAAAATTTTTGTAAGCAAAGAAGAACCTGATCTTTTGACAGCTGGCGAAGGTCTAAAAAGTAGTTAAAACATACTTCTGGGTTTGATTGTCAATTCTTCTGCTTCTTGGCCGTCTCCGGCTGATACATTTCGGGTAGGGTTTTTCGAAGTGGGCACTAGAGGGGAAGGAGAAGTGTTAAGGAGGAAGAACATCCAGAAGCGGGCCAGGCGCCGTCTTTTCTTCGGCGTAAGCGGGAAAGGGGAGGAGGAAGAACATCCGACAGCGTCTCCCTTATCTTCACCGGAAGCGGGAAAGAGGAAGAAGAACAGGCGGTAGCGGAGTCTCCCTTGTCCTCGGCGGAAGCGGGAAAGGGAAAAAACACGATAAAAGCAAAGAGCCCACCTATTTAAAGACGCAGAGAATTTTCCTGCGTTTAACGCAAGGAAAATTTTTCCCTTTGAGATATCAGTATCATTTTAAAAAGGAGCAGTTCAAAAGAGAAATTCGTAACTGTATTTTTAAAACTGAGGTTCTGTTTCGGTAACCTTCGGTCCATGGACGTTTTAAAAATTAAATTACTTTACACATGATTATTATTTATTAAATTATATAGATATTATTTTAAACTTAGGTTTTATTTAAATTATATTATCACTTTTATTATAATATCTGTTTTAATAATTTATTAATTTATACAAATATCATAAATGTTGGGCACATCGGTTTTATGATATTAATTTATTTTTATTACTATTCATCTTCTTCATGGATGAACATCGCTGAGCTTCACCTCCATCCTCCTCCATCTTCCTGCGCCCATGCCTGCAGCAGAGCAGATCTCCGGTGATGAACGTCGGCAGCAGAGCAGATCTCCGGCGATGAACGCCGGCAGCAGAGCATCAATATTTGCTCGAGCCTGAAAAGAGAGGGAGAGGGGTCGTTTTGAAAGGGTGCGCTGGTGCTCATCTGGCCAGCCTGAAAAGACCCGTTTTCCACCCTTTCAAACTTGGTGCTTTAAAAAGAAGCACTTCAAACACTCCTTCGGTCCAATTAGAACGAAATGAAGTGAAAAAGGAATTCCAAACAAAACCTCAATAGCTATTTTCTCTCATATAGTTCGGCTAAGCGCCCAAATACCCCATGCAAGAATTAGATGGTTTTATTATTATATATTTTATTTAAAAGTAATTATTTTTTTATTATTATGTGACATAATTATCCGCCACACAAAAATGTTATTGTAGAAAAAAAAATAGTAAATCATGATTCAAAATTGAGCATTTAGGTTGTTTTTAGGATATGATCGATGATTCACTCCATTTGAGCCCAAGTAGACTCCATTTATTTTATGGTCGAGATGGAGTGAATCCTAGTATAATAATGGTTACTTAATATGTGTGTGCTTAATAAATAAATAAATAAAAACTAACCCCACATTTAACATGTATTGTTGGACGAGGCTTATGGATCAAGACCCCAAAAGGAGAGGATTATTGAGAGTATTGTGCATATAGATACATACAGACAATTGAAAACTTAGAAACATAATTTTGTGCTCAAATTTTGATTGAAAATTGTGTTTTTGGATGGCGGGTGTACACGGTGCTCAAAAATAACAAAAGAATCTTGGGAGCAATGCATGCATTCGTCGCAAAAGGTAAAATTTTTAAAGGGTAAAAGATTAAAATTTTTAATTTTAAAGTGAGTTGTTAAAGACTATTATTAATGGCAAATCCTTGTTTTTGAAAGGAGTTTTCTCAAAATATTAAGGGAGCAATGTTCAAATACACAAAAATAAACATTTTAATACAAAATTTGATGGTTACAAAAAAATTATATTAGTAGTATGTTATTATGAAATATCTAGATGTAAATAAAGAAGATAATTTCGAACTTACATCTCAACACGCGGTAAACATGATGCAAACATGCATTTCAAACAATTTGAAATTTGAGTATAATAACTCCTCCGAGGAAAGTAGAGTTGTGGTTGGAGCATCTTTCTTTCACGCACAGTTTGACAAAATGTTTAATTCGGTCAACAAATCTCATGAACATCCGCTTTCCTAATGAGTCAGACATCATGCATGCTTAGTTTAATAGCACTTCGATGCACAAAAGAAAAACTCTCAAAATTTGTCTTCATTAATTCTATTAAAGCCCCAAGTACACCATCTATACATCTTAAACATTGGTACAATAATTAAATGGGAGGCCCACCTTCTTGCTCATTACTTCGCATCTTAAATCTCTCATTATATGATCCTCATACAATTCTCTTTTCTTCTACTCAGCTACCGAAACTTGCCAAAATGGCTAAATCCAACCTAAAATATACTAGAATTTGGAAGTCTAAAAAGAATTGGGCTTTGCACAATTCCAACTCCACCCTGAATTCCTTCCACCCCAACACCCTAAAATGATTATTTGCTCTCAATTCCATATCTGCCCAACCAAATCACTCCACCGAACTAGCTTGAGAGAATGTGATTAAGGCTCCGTTTGGGGGGACTTATTTTCACCGGTCAAGCGGTTACGACCACATGAATCGGACCTTAATTGTGGTCCGATTCATGCGGTCGTAACCGCTTGACCGGTGAAAATAAGTCCCCCCAAACGGAGCCTAAATGTAAGGATAGTTTAGTAATAGGATTATAATGAGATTTCTAAGAGCCTCTCCAAAATAACATATTGCGAACATTTTTGGGTTCATGAAGGTGAATGGGTGATCACTACTAGTAATGAATTTTATAAATCAAATGCATGTGTTTACAGACAAAGAGCATGTATTTCATGAATGCGGACAAGCGCGGTGGTGAGAATCCGTGTTAAGAGGCTCCCTCGGGAGTCTGCTAAAAAATTTAGCGCAAATCGAATGAGTTTCTATATAGTCATGCGATGGGTCAGAGTAAATACTTATTCCATTTATATCCATATATGGGTATCCATCTTGTATTTAATATTGATAACTGTTGTTTTTTGATGCTCCAACCGGACCGGTCCAGTTGGACCGGTTCGGTTACTGTTCTCCTTATATACCTACAGGTGAAATCCCCGATTCATATAAAAAAAAACCTAAACTATCGGGAGAAACAACAGAGCAGAGGAGTGGCGGCTTGGGAGAGCGCGATTGAGCGGCGGATCGGGGGGGGGGGGGGATCAAGATCCAGCGAGGCGGCGGGCTTTCTACTCCGGCGACGGTCGGAGATCCGGCGGTAGTGTCACAGGAGGAAGAGGGAGCGTCGGCCAAGGCTCATCCCGAGCTCGACATCGGGGGATCGGCCCTAGTTCTGCAGCAATCGCGAAGCGGCAGCTTCGGGAGGAGATCAGCGACATCGGGAGGAGCGGCGGCTTCGGGAGCAGCGATCGAGCGCGGTTCGGGGGTTTGTTCTCCGGCGACAGCGGCGCAGCGGCAAGCCCGGTCTAGGGTTTCTTCTCCGGCGACAGCGACGGTCTTCTTCTCCGGCGACAGCGGCGCAGCGGCAAGCCCGGTCTAGGGTTTCTTCTCCGGCGACAGCGGCAAGCCCGATCTAGGGCTACGTAGGTCCAGCGATCCTTGGGATCCGGCGGTGGCAAGATCGGGCAGAGGCGCTTCTTCTCCGGCATTCTTGGGCCGGTGGTTCTTCTCAGGCAGCAGCGGCAGCAGATCTTGCAGGCGAGCGGTGGTTGACGGAGGCGGCGGAAGATTGATCGGAGTTCCGATCTAGTGCACGGCAGCAGCATCGGCTCCATCTCCGGTGAAGGAGAGGGGAGATCCACGGCAGCGACGGGTGCAGGTTTCCATCTCCGGCGGCTCCGGCGATCCAGCGGCGGCGGCAACTTCGGCGGTGAAAGAAGGCATAAGGCTGCGGTTCCTTCATCTTGAAGAGGGCAGCGGCTTTCTTGGCCGGAGGGCAGCGACGCGTGGCAGAGGCGAAGATCAGATTCAGATCCAGACTGCGGAGAGGGGAGTTTTCTTTGTTCTCTTGTTGTTCTTTATTTCCTATTTTAGGTTAGTGTCGATCCGTTCAGGATCGTTGAGTGCCTGTGTTGTAATCGGATTTTGTTTTCGATTAGTGGATCCGGCGCGCTCTCCCCGTGGATGTAGGAGCTTAACTCCGAACCACGTATATCTCTTGTCGTCTGTGTTTTTTCTGTGTTTTGGAAACTCGAACTGTTGGATTGGTGCGCGCCATTATTTGCTCAAAGATTTTTGCTTCCGTTGCTATTGTCCGCGACGAGTTCCGTACTCGCGGGCAGGTGCCAATTGCACAACAATTGGTATCAGAGCCAGGTTCGACCTTCGGACCAGTGAGCAGATTCAATGGCGGCCAAATTCGAGGTTCCAAAATATGATGGACGGATCGATTTCGGTCTTTGGCAAAAGCGCATAAAGGACGTACTCGTTCAGCAGGGTCTTCACAAGGCACTCCTTGGAAAGGAGAAGGCTAAGGTGAAAGACGACGACGAGTGGGATGAGCTGGACCTCAAGGCCATCAGCACCATACAGCTGTGTTTGGCAGACGAGGTCATGTACAACGTTATCGAGGCGGAAACTACGGTGGACTTGTGGAGGAAGCTCGAGGAGCTCTACATGTCCAGGTCGCTCACGAACAAGCTGTACGTGAAGAAGCAGTTGTACAGCTTGAGGATGTCTGAGGGAACGCAGTTGTTGGACCATATGAATGTGTTCAACAAGCTGGTATCCCAGTTGCGGAGTATGGATGTGAAGGTCGAGGAGGAAGATCAGGCTCTTCTCCTCTTGTCCTCACTCCCGAGGTCGTTCGATCATTTAGTTACCACCATGTTGTATGGGAAGGATACCCTTAAGATGGAGGAAGTGGTGACGATGCTTCTCTCTAATGAGAAGAGGAGCAGTTCCGGATCGAGTGCGAGCGAGGGTCTGCTTGTGAAGAGCAGAGACCCATCCCGAGGGAGATCGAGAGGGGGAGGCAAGGAGGATGATCGACCTAGGTCCAGGGGTAGGTGTTACTACTGCAAGGAGGAGGGGCATTGGAAGGCCAACTGCCCAGTGAGGAAACTCAAGGGCAAAGGATCTGTGCCTCAGCAGGCTGCAGTGGCATCCGAGTGCGTGAGTGATGATGACGTTCTGCACGTTTCACAAAGCCGCGACGTGGTAGTCGGGACCACAGATTCCTGGATCATGGATACAGGATGTTCGTTCCACATGTGCCCAAACATTGAATGGTTCTCCAGTATTAGGTACTGTGGAGGTGGTCATGTTCGGATGGGGAACCGGTCAGAGTGCGAGATATCTGGAGTCGGGAGCATCAGGATTAGGATGTTTGATGGAGTGGTTAGGACCCTCACCGACGTTCGGTATGTGCCCGAGTTGAGGAAGAGCTTGCTTTCTCTAGGCACTCTGGAGGCTGCCGGGTATTCTTATACCAGTAGCAGCGGGTATTTGGAGGTCAGGAGAGGCGCACAGACAGTCTTGAGAGGAGAGCGTTCCGGATCGCTCTATAGACTGATTGGCACCACGATTGCCAGGGGAGATGCGAGGAGAGAGGTCACACCGTCTCTCGAGCTACAGGATACGGTAGCGCATGCATTTCAGGCGATCTCCTCAGATCACGATTCCTTCGATAGAGCTTTAGAGAGCAGAGACCGTTCTCAGCAAAAAGCTAGGAAGGACCAGCGGAGGAGCGGGGCAGGATTCGTGGCAAGGGCGTGTGCACGGAGAGAGGACCTTGGCGGAGGTAGAATCTTCGCAGCCGTAGAGGAGACGGGTAGAGAGTCATCTCAGGAGTACTCAGACACCGCGAGAGGAGCCATCAGGCTCAGAGGTCTCACCGAGGAACTTAGGATCACTCAGGAGAAGGTGGAGTTGCACAGTGAGAGTTCGAGTGCGATTCGTCTTGCAGTAGACCCGGTCTATCGTGCAAGGACGAAGCACGTCGACGTGCGTCACCAGGAGTTGAGGGAGTTCGCTCGAGGTGGAGGCGTGATATTGCGGGAGATTCCTACGGAGGAATGCGTTGCGAGCATGCGGGAGAAATCAGTGAGGCGAGTCAAGTTTGACTTGACTCAGACTGCTGCACGTTGATCGTGCCGGCCCCAGGGAGAGGGGGCTTGTAGTCGCCAGTAGGGGTCTGCGTGTTTTAGGCGGTATTAGCGTTTGTGGAGCATCAAGGTGGAGATTGTTGTTTTTTGATGCTCCAACCGGACCGGTCCAGTTGGACCGGTTCGGTTACTGTTCTCCTTATATACCTACAGGTGAAATCCCCGATTCATATAAAAAAAACCTAAACTATCGGGAGAAACAACAGAGCAGAGGAGCGGCGGCTTGGGAGAGCGCGATTGAGCGGCGGATCGGGGGGGGGGATCAAGATCCAGCGAGGCGGCGGGCTTTCTACTCCGGCGACGGTCGGAGATCCGGCGGTAGTGTCACAGGAGGAAGAGGGAGCGTCGGCCAAGGCTCATCCCGAGCTCGACATCGGGGGATCAGCCCTAGTTCTGCAGCAATCGCGAAGCGGCAGCTTCGGGAGGAGATCAGCGACATCGGGAGGAGCGGCGGCTTCGGGAGCAGCGATCGAGCGCGGTTCGGGGGTTTCTTCTCCGGTGACAGCGGCGCAGTGATAACTTCGCAAAAAGAAGTTATCTTCATCTCTATTTTAACCATTTTTAGCCTTGTTATGTGATATTTTTACATGAAAAGTAGATAAAATCCAATTACCGCATGATTTGGAGTCACAATGATTGTACTCTCATTGTTTATATGTTTTTATGATAGGATTCGGGGAGAATTTGAGTCAAGGATTGAAGACTAAGTATTGTGAAAAATCTGGGAAAAATGTTGCAACATATTCTCAACAAATGCTGGCAGGTCAAACTATGCAGAAGAAAAAAAACAGCACCAGAAATGTTGCAACATATTCACAACATTTTTGGCAGTTACATGAAATTCAAATCCGAAAATGCCAAGTTTTGGACAGTTACAACCTATTTTAAAGCATCCATTCAGCATTTTAAAATGACTGGATGTGGGGCCCACTAGGAAAAAGAAGAGGGAAAGTTTAAAGGAAGGAAATTTCAGCCATAAAAGGGGGGATTCCATTCTATTCAAGACAGCCATTAGAGGAAGAGAAAAACTGCAGGAAGAAGGATTTCGGCCAGGGAAGAACCAGTCCAGTCTTGGTGCTCGGGCGGAAGGAAACGCTTCTACATCACTGGAGAAGGGAAGATTTGCATTTCTTTTGAAATGTTTAGTAAGATCTCCTCAGTTTTGTGTTATTTTCCCGCAGTCATGAACTAAAACTCTCTAGTCTTGCATGATGAGAGTAGTATGTGTATTTTGATGATGAACATCTTTGATTTTGAGTTTGCTTTGTGATTATCTTTATGGATCTTGTGATTTTTATGGTGAAATTGTTGGATCATGTCTTTTATTGTATTGCGCCGCGAGAATCGAGAGAAGAGCGGCGTAATGTTAATTTAAGGGCTAGTTTATCGCAGCGCGAGAATCGAGAGATGAGCAATGCGAATCATTAACCAACATTTCTTTATTTTTACGGCGTTTCAAGAGTCGAGAGAGGAGAAACGGGCGTGCATCACAAGATCTATTGAGTTTTGAAAAGTGAAAGAGATTTCCTTTTTAGGCTTGCGAATTTGATTCTTGCACTTCATAATATTTTCATTTTTTCCTAAGTTAGAGATAACTAGGGTTGCGTCGATATTAAGACCCCTTGTATCGAGAGATAAAGGTTTCTTCTTTTAAAAATCATCGCAAGATAATCCAAAGTTCAACCAAATGAAATATTTATTTTATCACCATCAATGTACACATATGAAATCAGAAATGCAAGGCTATTTTCTCTAACTGCTAAGAAATTACTTTAAGATCTCGTTAAATTAGTTTTAATATTTGTCTAAAAGTTTTAATCTATTTTCATAAAATCAATTAATCATTTTGCTTGGATTCATAGAAACGGTGTAGCTAGTAATTGTAAGCACTAAACACATCACTTCCCCGTGGGAACGATCTCACTCACTCTGTATTACTTGTACGGCACGTATACTTGCGTTTTCAAGCTCTATTTTGCGCGCATCAAGTTTTTGGCGCCGTTGCCGGGGATGTGCAACGAATTTAGTGTTTTTATTACAATATTAGTGATCCTTAGTATTTGGAGGTCAAGCTTTTATTTCGTTTTAAGTTATTTGTCTTTATTTTCTTGCATTGTTTTCTTAATCTACTAGTGTATGTCCAGGTATCGTCCAATTGAACTAATACCGTTAAATTCTGAAATCGAGCGAACCTGTAGACGTAATAGAAAATCAACTAGATTGGAAAATTCGAATCAACACAACATGAATAATCAAAACAATGATGCTGACGTTCATCAAGAGGGACAGGACTTAGGAGGCCAAGTAGAGCATAACGGGCACCCAATGGAAAATAGGAGAACATGTCGTGACTATAATATGCCTTTTAGGGGAGGGGTACAATTTAGTATCGCTAGACCTGCGGTAGAGGCTAACAACTTCAAAATTGATTCCACGACGATGCAACTTGTCCAGAATAATAAGTTTAGTGGCCATAACCAGGAAGACCCAAACTCTCATCTAAGAACGTTCATAGAAATCTGTGACACATTTAAGATTAATGGCGCATCTGAAGAAGCCATTAAATTGCGATTATTTCCTTTCTCTCTAGAATGGAAAGCAAAAGATTGGTTGAACTCGTTGCCTAATGGGTCTATTACTACTTGGGCTATATTGGTTGAAAAATTTTTATCCAAATATTTCCCTCCATCTAAAACTGCCAAGTTAATGCGGGATATCTCTACATTCATGCAAGCGAATGGAGAAACCCTATATGATGCGTGGGAACGATTTAAGGAATTATTACGCAGATGTCCACACCATGGACTAGCCATTCACCAACAAGTATGGACGTTTTATAACGGCCTTCAGACATCTACAATGATCCAAGTAGATGGAGCTGCGGGAGGTTCGTTGATGAACAAGTACCCTGAAGATGCATACGGTATTTTAGAAGATCTATCTTCTAATAATTACCACACGATCGAGCGTCAAGTACATCCTCCCACTACGGCAGGATTGTATCAAGTTGACCAATTAACGTCATTTGCAGCCCAAATGACATCCCAATTTAATACCATTAACAAAAGGTTGGATGCTTTGACGTTGAACCAAAATCAAATGAATCCTCAAGTCAATAGCATTATTACTCCCATGGTTTCTCCTAACCCCACCTTAACAATTGAACAACTTGTAGGGGGTAATGAAGAAGTTAATTATTTAGGAGGGCATTATAAGCAAAATACAAACCCTTACCCAAGCCATTATAATCCCGAATGGAGAAACCATCCTAACTTCTCTTGGAAGAACAACTCCGGTCCTACTCCACCACACTTATTTAATTCTAATGCTAATCCTCAACATCAAAACAATCATACCAACCAAGCAGGACCATCTAGAAAGGTAACGGATGACTTCATCATTGAATCAATGCAAAAGAATGAAGCCCGTTTCTCTAGTTTGGAAGGGTCCATGAGAATGATTGAATCACAACTAGGACAAATCGCCACCGCTTTAAGTATGCGACCGCAAGGCACACTCCCTACGGATACCACACCCAATCCCAAGGGAGAAAATCATCATTGTAAGGCCATTACATTGCGAAGTGGACGTGAGTTAGTAGTTGGTCAAGAAACTAATCCTCATGAACAAGATAAAAATCAAGACCAAGAAGAATTCAAGGGTCCTAGTGAGCAAGTAATAATAGGAAGAAATGAGGACGATAAGAGTGAGGAGGAAGGAGTAATAACAAGAAGAAATGATAAGGTAATAGAAGGAGAAAAAGAGGAAAGAAGGAAGGAGAACCCACGAACCTATCCACCACCACCTTTCCCTCAAAGACTAAAAAAGAGCAAGTTGGATCAACAATTTCAGAAATTCTTAGAAATCTTTAAGAAGTTGCACGTTAATATACCCTTCGCCGAAGCATTAGAACAGATGCCAAGTTACGTAAAGTTTATGAAAGACATATTAAATAAAAAACGGAAGTTTGGCATGAACGAAACAGTAACCCTTACACATGAATGTAGTGCAATTCTCCAAAGGAGATTGCCACCAAAACTAAAGGACCCCGGAAGCTTCACGATTCCGTGTTCTATTGGACATCAATTCGAGGGAAAGGCTTTGTGCGATCTAGGGGCGAGCATAAATCTTATGCCACTTTCAATTTATAAGAAGTTAGGGTTGGGGGAGATTTCCAAAACATCAATTACATTACAATTAGCCGATAAATCTCTAACCTATCCAAAGGGGATTGTAGAAGACGTCTTAGTCAAGGTAGAAAAATTTATTTTTCCGGCAGATTTTGTGGTATTAGACATGAAGGAAGACAAGGAAGTCCCCATTATAGTGGGTAGGCCTTTCTTAGCCACCGGAAAAACTTTGATTGATGTACACAAGGGTGAGTTAACCATGAGGGTTAACAATGAACAAGTGACTTTTAATGTACTAAAAGCCATGAAATTCTCTCGTTTAGAAGAAGATGACATAGAGGAAGTTAAGAGTGTGACCTTTTATGATTACAACTTAAGTGAGGATCTAGAAAAAGATGAAGAGGAGGAGACGGGTGAAGAGAAATCTCATTGTGAGAACGAAACTCAAGAATGCTTTGAAATAAGTGCACGTCCACCGACATTCACTCGCAAGCCGGAGATTTTAGATATGACAGATAAGACATGTGCAAATAAACCTTCCATCATTAGTCCTCCCACACTTGAGTTGAAACCATTACCTGAACATTTGGCCTACGCATATCTAGGAGACAATGATACATTACCGGTCATTGTCAACTCAAAATTATCACCAAATCAACATCAACAACTCATAGATTTGCTGAAGCAATTTAAATTAGCCATAGGTTGGACGATCGCAGACATAAGAGGGATTAGTCCTTCGGTATGCATGCACAAGATTCTCCTAGAAGAATCTTATAAAGGTTCCATTGAGCCTCAACGCCGTCTCAGTCCACCTATGAAAGAGGTCGTAAAGAAAGAAATAATAAAATGGTTAGATGCAGGGATAATATACCCTATCTCCGATAGTTCTTGGGTCTCTCCGGTTCAATGTGTTCCGAAGAAAGGAGGGATGACCGTAATAAAAAATGATAAGAACGAATTAATATCGACTAGAACTATTACCGGATGGCGCATTTGTATGGATTATCGCAAGCTCAATAAGGCTACTAGAAAAGACCACTTTCCATTGCCTTTCATAGATCAAGTTCTAGATAAGTTGTCCGGTAATGATTTCTTCTGCTTCCTAGACGGCTATTCCGGGTATAACCAAATCACGGTTGACCCGAAAGATCAAGAGAAAACAACCTTCACGTGCCCTTACAGAACATTCGCCTTTAGGAGAATGCCATTTGGTCTATGCAACGCACCAGCCACGTTCCAACGGTGTATGATTGCTATATTTTCAGAAATCATGGATCATGGTATAGAGATCTTCATGGATGATTTCTCCATCTTCGGAAAATCATTTGGGGAGTGTTTGGAGTGCCTAGAAAGAGTGCTTGTGCGATGTATCGAAACTAACCTTGTGCTGAATTGGGAAAAGTGCCATTTCATGGTACGCGAAGGCATCGTGTTAGGCCATCATGTGTCAAGCAAGGGGTTAGAAGTAGATAAGGCCAAAATTGAGGTCATAGAGAAATTACCTCCTCCTAGGAATGTGAAAGAGTTAAGGAGTTTCCTAGGGCATGCCGGATTTTACAGAAGGTTTATCAAAGATTTTGCTAAGATTGCAAAACCTCTTAGTGGATTGTTGGAAAAGGATACGAAATTTCATTTTGACGAAGACTGTTTGAGTGCATTTAGTAAACTGAAAAAGCAATTAACCACGGCACCAATTGTGGTGGCACCCGACTGGGGTGAACCATTTGTCCTTATGTGTGATGCGAGTGACTATGCCGTGGGTGTAGTACTAGGTCAAGTTAGGGAGAAACTTTTTCACACCATAGCCTACGCGAGCAAAACTCTGATTGAAGCTCAAATCAATTACACCACGACTGAGAAGGAGTTGTTGGCAGTAGTCTACGCCTTTGAAAAGTTTCGATCTTATCTTTTATGCACTCAAGTCACCGTTTTTACTGATCATGCGGCTATCCGTTATTTGATGGAAAAAAGAGATACAAAGCCGAGGTTGATTCGTTGGGTACTATTATTGCAGGAATTCGATTTGGAGATTAAGGATAGAAAGGGCGTAGATAACCCTGTAGCAGACCATCTTTCCAGGATCGAACCAAAGGAACCTTATTATCATTCAGGGATTGAGGAGAGATTTCCAGATGAGCAAATCTTAGCTATATCAGAGGGGTTAGTGCCATGGTACGCCGATTACGTCAATTACCTCGTTAGTAACATCTTACCTTCAGACTTAAACTACCAACAACGAAAGAGGTTCTTACACCAAGTGCGGTCTTATCTTTGGGACCCACCTTATTTGTTTAAAATTGGTGCTGATGGAGTAGTGAGGAGATGTATACCGGAAGTGGAAATGCATCCTATTTTAGAAAATTGTCATAGTTCTCCCTACGGAGGACACTTCAAGGGAAATAGGACAGCTATGAAAGTCTTAGAGGCCGGATTCTATTGGCCTACATTATATCATGATTCTCGAGAACATGTGAAAAGGTGTGATAGATGTCAAAAGGAAGAAAATATTAATAAGAACGAAGCTATGCCTATGAACCCAATTCTAGAAGTTGAGCTATTTGATGTATGGGGTATAGACTTCATGGGACCCTTTGTTAATTCGAATGGTAATTTATTTATCCTCTTAGCCGTAGACTATGTATCGAAATGGGTCGAAGCCATAGCCACGACCAAAAATGATGCAAAGGTGGTGTTATACTTCCTGAAAAACTTCATATTTAGTCGATTTGGAACACCCAAAGCTATTATAAGTGACGGGGGAAGTCACTTTTGTAATCACCAATTTGCTGCGTTGTTGAAAAAGTACGGGGTTAGGCATAAGGTAGCATTGGCATACCACCCCCAAACGAATGGGTTAGCAGAAGTATCTAATAGAGAGATCAAGAAAATCTTGGCTAAAACGGTGAGTGTAAATTGCAAGGACTGGTCTCAAAAGCTTAATGATGCCTTATGGGCATATAGAACCGCTTTCAAGACCCCAATTGGTGTTACCCCGTATCGGTTAGTTTACGGCAAGGCTTGTCACTTACCGTTGGAGTTGGAATATCGGGCATATTGGGCCATTAAGAAAATCAACTTTGACTTTCAAGAGGCCGGTAAATCTAGACTACTACAGTTAAATGAATTGGAGGAGATCCGGACTCAGGCGTATGAAAGTGCAAGGGTTTATAAGGACCGTACAAAAATGTGGCATGACCGCCATCTTACGGATAAAAATTTACAACCAGGGAAACTAGTTCTATTATTCAATTCACGATTAAAAATTTTTCCCGGAAAATTAAAATCTAGGTGGTCGGGCCCGTTTCGGGTCAAGGAAGTTCTTCCTTATGGGGTCGTTACTATCATCAATGAAAAAGATCATTCGGAGTTTAAGGTCAATGGCGGACGTCTTAAGGCTTATTTAGGGAACGAAAATGAACGAGCAATATCGTTCATACACTTGAAATAAAATTTTCGAGCCGCTGAATGTCCAGCCGGGACATTAACTAAGGCGCTTCTGGGGAGGCAACCCCAAATTTTAATGCTAAGTTCCTTATCATTTTTGCTATTTTTGTTTTGTTTGTTTCTATTTCTCTATGGTCTCGATGGACCCCAAGTTTTTCTCTATGGTTTCTATTATTTTTGTTATTTTTCTCTATGGACCCCAAGTTTTGTTTGTTTCTATTTTTGTTTTTGTTATTTTCGAGCCGCTGATTGATGCATGACTGAATCCCTATGGTCTCGATGGCTTAAAACCGCATTTCCCCTTCTCCAGTGCTAGCCAAGGCTCAAAAATCGGCTCAGAAAAAAATGTTGCAACATTTTCGAAAAATGTTGCAACAATTTTTTCTCTGCCTTCTTCCCTTACATGAGCGGAAATTAAGGCGGTGACCGGTTCAACTGCTGGAGTAACCGGCTACCTGCGGGATTTCCCTGAACCGGCGGTCTAATTGGCTATTAAATTTCGTTTTAACCTGCATAGCCGGTTCAATTAGCATAAGCCAGGACATTAACTACCCGCTGGCTCTTAAAAGCGAAAAAACCCCAAATCCGCTGCTATCCCCCCCCGAACCCTTTGCTCCAGGAAACCCTAAGGCCTCTGTCTCGCCCCGCTCCGACTCCTCCGCCGGCGGCAGCAACCCCGCGACAACACCGTTCTGGAAATACCCCCCCCCCTCTCGCCGTCCTCTTACGAAGTTCTGCTATCACTTCCCGGTGGCGTCGACGTATCATGGCCCCCAAGAAAGGTAGAGAGAAGGCGGTGGCGGCGCACAAGCACTCAAGATTCATCAATGACGAAGCCATGGCTCGCTACGAATTGCTTAAGGTAAAGCCCCTCATCTATGAACGAGGGTTTCAACTGGAAGTTCGTGGTTGGAGTCAAGCGTATGTGCAGCCAATAGACAAGTTCGGTTGGACCTCCTTCTGCCATCCACGCACTGATGCTGTCCTACCGTGGGTGTATGAATTTTACGCCAACGCCAAGTTCCACACGGACGGAAAAATCCACATACGGGGGAAGGAAGTCGATTTCTCCGCGGAAGGTATAAACTCCTACTTCGATTTATCAAATCTGGATTGTGATGTCCTCCAGTCGGTTAGAACCTCTAATCCATACGATATCGCCACCACATTGAGCCTCACTAGAAACATCACGTGGGTTAATGAATCAAAGCATGTCCTGCATTCAGCCCTTTTTACTCGTGAAGCTAAAGTGTGGCTGCTTTTCGTAAATTCAAGTGTTATGCCGACGAAACACTCCAACCATGTCTCCTTCGAGAGGGCTTGCATTATACATAGCATTATAAAAGAGATTCCCATTAATGTAGGGCATATTATTTCCAGTCAAATCCTAAAAAAGGTCAAAACGGAGGGGGGTACTCAGCTGTGGTTTCCCACGCTCATCACATCGTTGTGCCGTTACGCCGGAGTATCTCTCGCCGACACGGACACTACTACCATTGTAGGCCGGCCAATCACATTTTCTGTGATCTCCTCCTATATTAAAGTATCTTCCGAGGAGCCACCTCCCAAATCCGCTCCGAAACAACGCCCTACCGTATCTTCGAGCAAAACCACCCAACCTCCAATTCCACCACCACTTTCCCCAAACCCCCCGGATTGGCCGATCATCCTTAAATATTTGCAAGGCACCGCCAAATATCAGCGCCAACAACATCGTGATATAGTCTCCCATTTAAACATTTTACATCACAATCAAGTAGCCATTCTCCGCCATTTGAATGTACCTGAGGACAAGATAGCAGTCCACGATGTGAATCCTGCTTGGTATGACAACAATACCTCTACTTCTAAGGGAAAGGAGGCGGCATCCTCGCCAAATCCACATGATGAAACGGAAGCGGTCGAGGAGGGTGCAGCCTTTGCATCCGGCGGAGACGACAAAATGAAAGAATTTTTGGACGATGACGACTCAGACGAGGTCGATGACGCTGACGGCGATGAGGAGGATGGTTGACGCTCCACTACTCAGATCTGGGAAATTTACTTTGCATTTTTACTGCTGAAATGACTGTTTTTTTTTTTGGGACATCTCTATGGTGAAACATTTCAGTGTTAGTGCAGTACTTTATTTTATGCGCATATTGCTCTTGTCAAAATTGTGGAGATTGATTGACTCCTTGGACGCTCGTTATCGTTTTTCCTAAATGACTACTTTGTTCTATTACTGCTGAACTTGTTGAACTGCATGCTAATCATTGAATGTTAAGTACCATTGACGTATTACTTGGTTATTTATTTTCTAGCACTAATCTTTGTAACTGTTACTTGCTGCACTATAGTTGATCACTTCCCTAGCTGCATTTTTCCGTTTCCTGAAATGTTATTTTCATGAATTATTGCTATATGTTTTCATGCCGTGCAGCTATACCTGTTACTCAATACCTTTACTGTTTTAATGCCAACTCTTTATTATAACTTGCTACTTCGTGGGATATTTCGTTCATATCTTATACTTTTATGTTCCACTTCACACATATTAATATGCTGGCGACGCACATGTGAAACTTTCTTTTTATTCCACTCTTATGATTTATGAAGTTCACAATCGCATACAAGGCTATTATATTTGCTAAAACTG
The DNA here is from genome assembly GCA_039583875.1 of Platanthera guangdongensis. Taxonomy (NCBI): domain Eukaryota; kingdom Viridiplantae; phylum Streptophyta; class Magnoliopsida; order Asparagales; family Orchidaceae; genus Platanthera; species Platanthera guangdongensis. The sequence goes on along the minus strand of CM077149.1, from coordinate 154,502,034 downwards.
CTTCACTAGGGACTAGTAAAGGTTAAAGTATGGGGGCATGTCCCTTCTATACCTTGCTTAACAAAGCTTTTATGGGGTATATTTTAGACCTGCTTGCTCTTCATTTTTATTATTATTATTAATAAATTTATTCAAGTTTTTCAAATTAATTGTAAGTTTAGACGAGTCAGTCCTATGAGTCAGACTATTAAATTGTAATTAGATTGATTGGTTAAAGCTCGATTAAGAAATCTATCTCACATTCATGCACTATAGTTCTTAAAATGTTTACACCCTTTTAACTTATTTAATTAACTTCAGATCCTAATGGGATTAGATCGAGTATGTTCTAATTCAATGATAGTCGCCAATATATTGAGCGTACGTAGTTAACATTGCTTCTACGTAAAGCCTTACCTTTGTGACCATCACATATTACTTTTGAGCCTAAAGACTTGATTATTCATTTCCCTATGTTCCTTAGCTAGTAGACTGACCACTTATGGGTGTTTAAAACAAATTGTGTATATCATAGTGATATGTGGCCTAAGTTAGCTCCGGCTTACTTGGAATGATCCCAACTATGATCAAAAAAAAAAAAAAGATATATATAGCATAGTGATATGTGGCCTAAGTTAGCTCCGGCTTACTTGGAATGATCCCAACTGTGCAAATATCAAAAGAAAGAAAAAAATTGTTGAAAGTTAAACCCCATAAGTTGGCAAGCTACTAAGTTAATTAGAATCATTGGCTACCCACCTCTCCAAAATTCATCAAGTCGTTTGTATTTGGCATCAGTTTCTACCAAACTCATGTAGAGGTCATATCAAAGCCTTAGACTACTCTTGATCTATCCTATTGGTGACGAAGTTTATCGAAAATGAATTGTAAGGGATGTAGACAAATTGTTAAGGGCTTCACATATAACACTTGAATTCTTAATTGAGCCTTATCCTATATCTATCTGATAGAATTATGAAAGTTTGAATTCTTATGGGCTAGCAAGTCTAGCATCAGTTAATGAGAATTACTTGAAGCTATTTTGGTTAACTTATAATGAAGAGTAGACAGAAATGAAATTATACTGTCATAAATCTTTGTCATATCATGATTTACAATGATTTACCTTTGCTAGGGACTAGCAAAGAACTAAGCATGGGGGTGTGATAACTTCGCAAAAAGAAGTTATCTTCATCTCTATTTTAACCATTTTTAGCCTTGTTATGTGATATTTTTACATGAAAAGTAGATAAAATCCAATTACCGCATGATTTGGAGTCACAATGATTGTACTCTCATTGTTTATATGTTTTTATGATAGGATTCGGGGAGAATTTGAGTCAAGGATTGAAGACTAAGTATTGTGAAAAATCTGGGAAAAATGTTGCAACATATTCTCAACAAATGCTGGCAGGTCAAACTATGCAGAAGAAAAAAAACAGCACCAGAAATGTTGCAACATATTCACAACATTTTTGGCAGTTACAGGAAATTCAAATCCGAAAATGCCAAGTTTTGGACAGTTACAACCTATTTTAAAGCATCCATTCAGCATTTTAAAATGACTGGATGTGGGGCCCACTAGGAAAAAGAAGAGGGAAAGTTTAAAGGAAGGAAATTTCAGCCATAAAAGGGGGGATTCCATTCTATTCAAGACAGCCATTAGAGGAAGAGAAAAACTGCAGGAAGAAGGATTTCGGCCAGGGAAGAACCAGTCCAGTCTTGGCGCTCGGGCGGAAGGAAACGCTTCTACATCACTGGAGAAGGGAAGATTTGCATTTCTTTTGAAATGTTTAGTAAGATCTCCTCAGTTTTGTGTTATTTTCCCACAGTCATGAACTAAAACTCTCTAGTCTTGCATGATGAGAGTAGTATGTGTATTTTGATGATGAACATCTTTGATTTTGAGTTTGCTTTGTGATTATCTTTATGGATCTTGTGATTTTTATGGTGAAATTGTTGGATCATGTCTTTTATTGTATTGCGCCGCGAGAATCGAGAGAAGAGCGGCGTAATGTTAATTTAAGGGCTAGTTTATCGCAGCGCGAGAATCGAGAGATGAGCAATGCGAATCATTAACCAACATTTCTTTATTTTTACGGCGTTTCAAGAGTCGAGAGAGGAGAAACGGGCGTGCATCACAAGATCTATTGAGTTTTGAAAAGTGAAAGAGATTTCCTTTTTAGGCTTGCGAATTTGATTCTTGCACTTCATAATATTTTCATTTTTTTTCCTAAGTTAGAGATAACTAGGGTTGCGTCGATATTAAGACCCCTTGTATCGAGAGATAAAGGTTTCTTCTTTTAAAAATCATCGCAAGATAATCCAAAGTTCAACCAAATGAAATATTTATTTTATCACCATCAATGTACACATATGAAATCAGAAATGCAAGGCTATTTTCTCTAACTGCTAAGAAATTACTTTAAGATCTCGTTAAATTAGTTTTAATATTTGTCTAAAAGTTTTAATCTATTTTCATAAAATCAATTAATCATTTTGCTTGGATTCATAGAAACGGTGTAGCTAGTAATTGTAAGCACTAAACACATCACTTCCCCGTGGGAACGATCTCACTCACTCTGTATTACTTATACGGCACGTATACTTGCGTTTTCAAGCTCTATTTTGCGCCCATCACGCAGCGGCAAGCCCGGTCTAGGGTTTCTTCTCCGGCGACAGCGGCAAGCCCGATCTAGGGCTACGTAGGTCCAGTGATCCTTGGGATCCGGCGGTGGCAAGATCAGGCAGAGGCGCTTCTTCTCCGGCATTCTTGGGCCGGTGGTTCTTCTCAGGCAGCAGCGGCAGCAGATCTTGCAGGCGAGCGGTGGTTGACGGAGGCGGCGGAAGATTGATCGGAGTTCCGATCTAGTGCACGGCAGCAGCATCGGCTCCATCTCCGGTGAAGGAGAGGGGAGATCCACGGCAGCGACGGGTGCAGGTTTCCATCTCCGGCGGCTCCGGCGATCCAGCGGCGGCGGCAACTTCGGCGGTGAAAGAAGGCATAAGTGTTGGGTACATTGGTAAAATGTACCTGATTTGAAGAAGCCTGACCCAACTCAATGATATACATCATAATGTATTTGATGTGTGTTTGAGTTACTTGTGCAGGTTAGGTATTCACTAGACTGAAGCTAAAAGTTTCTAAGTCCATGTGTCGACACCCAGAGGGAAAGTGTCGACACTTGAGAAAGCTTGTGTCGACACCCAGACAAGCAGTGTCGACACTTGGAGTCATTGTGTCGACACCTGGGATGAAGAGTCGACACCAGACAGAAAGTGTCGACACTTGGAGCTGTGTCGACACTCAGTGAAGAAGTATGCAGAAAAGCTGTGTCGACACTTAGCAGAAGTGTCGACACCTAGAAGAGCTGAGTCTACATCAGAAAGTGTCGACACTTGGAGTTGTGTCGACACTCAGCAAAATTCTGCAGAGACTAAGGACAAGTGTCGACACTCAACACAATGTGTCGACACTCAATCAACAGAGTCAACATATGAAGAATGTGTCGACACTCAGCACAATGTGTCGACACACACTCAAAGGAGTCAACACTTGAAGTATGTGTCGACACTCAGCACAATGTGTCGACACACAACCAGAAGAGTCTACACTTGAAGAAAGTGTCGACACCCAGCACAATGTGTCGACACTTAGTTGAAGACTCTACACTTGAAGAAAGTGTCGACACAAGGAGCTGTGTCGACACTTAGCAGAGAACAAAAAGTTTACAAAATATTCTAAGTACAAGTGTCGACACTAAGGGAATGTGTCGACACTCAGCTGAAGAAACAAAATTGAAGACTTGTGTCGACACCAAGAAGCAGTGTCGACACTTGACAGTTTCAACACATGAAGATGTGTCGACACAAAGGAGATGTGTCGACACCTAGAAGAATTCAACAAGTTACAGAAGATCAAGTACTTGTGTCGACACTTAATTTCAGTGTCGACACTTGAAGAAGAATCTGTGTCGAGACATACAAGGAGTTGTGTCGACACCTTATAGACTTGTGTCGACACTTACACAGCATGTGTCGACACTTGGCTATAAGTGTCGACACTTAAGAACAGAAAGTCTCGACACTATCTGACAGTTAGAGAATTTCAAGAAGTGACTGGTTGACATGACAGCTGCCGATCCAGCCGGTCTACAACAACTGTCAGAGAAGTCAGAAGTCTGTTATGAACCGGACCAGCCGGTTACCATAAAGATTGCCTATAAATAGGCATCCACAGTTTACAGAAATAGCAGTTGTTGTTGCAAGAGTTACAAGTTGCTGTCACAAGTTGTGAGAATAATTAAAGTGGTTGATCAGATTATTCAAGTAATCAGAAAAGTGATACACAGAGGATCAACACAAGAAGATCTGACAGTCCAACTGCAGGTCTAAGAAGTTGGAGAGAGAGAGCTCCAATCAAGAATTCAGTCTTTGGAACTAAGGCTGAGAAGAAGGATTCAGAATCATCTGGATCTCAAGAAGCAGAGGTCAAGGATCAACTGCAGAGGATTCAGACTAATTCAGTTCTACTCAAGAAGCTTTGAAGGAAGCTAAGTCAGTTTGGATCTAGCTGAGTTCTTCCAAGAACTCTTCAAGAAACTCTCAACTCCTCTCTTATTTTCTGAGTTGTAGAGTTAGTTATTGTAATTCAATTTTAACTTGTAGGATCCATTGGATCTGAGTGAATTGTAAGCCTATATTATAAAGGCTGAGGGTAGGGCTTGGTTGCCTGAGTGTAGGAGTTGAAGAACTCTGAGTGTAGGCCTTGATTGGCTGAGTGTAGGCCTGGGTGGCTGAGTGTAGGCCTTGGTGGCTGAGTGTAAGGCTTTGGGCCTGAGGTGTAGGAACCTAGTTGGGTTCTGAGATAGTGGAGAAGTTTGGCTGAATCTAGTACACTGCTAGATAGGCGAAGGGGGAAAGTGGATGTACCCAAAGATTGGGGAACCACTATAAATTTGTGTGTCTGTTGTGATGTGCTGTGCTGTGGATTAGCAGTTTATATTTTATTATTGCTGTTAGCTGTAGAAATCTGTGAAATAACTGTGTTGCTGCCAACAAAGTTTTAAAAAGGTTTAGGTCACCTATTCACCCCCCCCCCTCTAGGTGTGTAGGTACCATATCTTTCAAGTGGTATCAGAGCCAGGTTCCTCAAAAAGGACTAACTGTCTGAGGAGATCCAGTTTGGCAGATTCAGTGTAAATCAGAACACAGTTTCAAGAAAATCAAGAAACATGGGTTCTTCAGAGAATCACAAGGAATTGAGTTCAATGAAACTGCCCATATGCAGAAAAGAGATCTTTGGGATCTGGAAAGAGAGGGTAAGGCTATTCATGGAAGCCTCTGACCCTAGGATCTACATCACAGTAAAAGAAGGGCCTTATGTGCCAATGAAGATCTCAATATTAGATGCAAATCAGAGGACTCCAAAGGATTTCTCTGAGATGACCAAGGATGAAATTGTCCTAGCCACTATGGACAAGAGGGCACAAAACATTATAGTAAGTGCCATTGATGATGCCACTTTTCAGAACTTAATTCACTGTAAAACAGCAAAAGAAATGTGGGATACCCTTATTATCTATATGGAAGGTTCTGAAGAAGTTAGGCAAGATAGGAAGTCCTTGCTTAATCAAGAGTATGAAAGCTTTAGGCAAGGAAGAGGAGATAGCATCACTGAATGCTACAAGAAGTTCTATAGAATTGTTAATGAACTCATGTCCTATGGAAGAGAGTTCACTAACTATGAATTGAATGATAAGTTCTTAAGGTCCCTAACCAAAGATTGGGACACCAAGATCTGTGCCATCAGAGAAATGACAAAGTTGGGAGAAATTCCTCCTCCCACACTGTTTGGCAAGTTGCTGTCTTATGAGATGCAGCTGTCAGTGAGAAAAGAGGAGGAAAAATCAACAAGGACTGAGTCAAGGGAAAGGACTGTTGCCTTCAAGTCAGAAGTACCTAGAAAGGGCAGGACTAAGTCATCAACTCCTCCTCCAGAGGTAGTTGAATCAGAATCAGATGAGTCTATTAGCACAAAGTCTACAAGCAGTGAAAGTGATGAAGACTTTGCTGCATTCACCAGACATTTTCAGAAATTCCTGAAGAAGAAACAGTGGAGGTCCAGACCTTCATTTTCCAAAGGGAAAGAAGTCCAGTATCAGGAGAAGAAGCCTTCAAAGAAGGACAAGAAAAAGACAAAGACTAGCAAGGCAACTGGGTCTAAGATAGTGTGTTACTGCTGTAATAGACATGGTCATGTTATTGCAGATTGTCCTGATAGAAGAAAAGAATCCAGTGACAAAAAGAAGACTCACTTCAAAGGAAAGAAGGAGAAGTCCTTTGTTGCAAAGAATGAGAAGACTCTTTCAGATATTTCTTCTTCAGACACTGAGACAGATGCTGAAGCCTACATAGGGCTATTTGCTGAAGAAGAAGAGTTTATGCAGATCTTGGAATCAATCTATGAACAAGAAGAGTGTCAGTGCCAAGGACTGATGGCATTGACTGAAAGTACCAAAATCCTGGAGCAGCCAGGACCTAGTCAGGTACAAAGTCCAACTCAAAGTTCAGATTCCAGTTCTAGTTCAGAGACAGATTCATCTTCATCAATTGATGGAAGTGTTTCTGAATCTGAGGGAGATATTCATCAGCTCTTAGATGAATATAAAGTACTGTTGCAAGCCTATAAGAAAAGCAAGACCCTAGCCAAAAGTCAGGACAAAGGAGATTGCTGATCTCAAGGCAGCTGCAACAGATTTTGAGAAGAAATTTGATCAAAAGCTCAATGAGGTAGCCAGGCTGAAACACATTACTGTGATTCAGATGGGAACTATCACCTACAAAATGATCAAATTAAGAGACTGGAGATCAATCTTCAGAAGGAAAGAGAGCTAGTTGCTAGGTTTTCAAAACCTAAATCAGTGCTACCCTTGATTGATGAATTTGTTCATCATAAAGGAAAGCTGGATTGGGTTTTATTAAACCAGCTAGGACTGTTCAGGATCAGTCCAAGTCCAAGGGCAAAGCCCCAACATTCAATAAGCCTGCTGTAGCCAAGACAGCAAGTCTGTACCTAAGCAAAGGTACAACAAGTTTGAATGCTGGTGCTGTGGCAAAGTTGGCCACTTTGCCTTGGACTGTTGGCACAATGCAAGTGCCAATAGGAGTAGCAAGCTACCTAGTGGAAAGCCAGTAGGTAGTTTTGTCAAGTTGCAAACTAACAATCACCAAGGACCCAAGTTTACTTTGGGTTCTAAGGTTCATTAATTTGTTTTGCAGGTGAATCCAAGTGACCATACCCCAACATGGTACTTGGATAGTGGATGTTCCAGACACATGACTGGAACAAGGGGACTACTGAAGGACTACATTCCAATCAAAAATGGTCCTAAAGTGACCTTTGGTGGTTCTGAAAAAGGAATCATCAAAAGGTTTGGTAACATCTCTTCAAACCTTGTTACCATTACTCAAGTGGCTTATGTTAAAGGGTTGAAACACAACCTCATTAGTATAAGTCAGTTAAGTGATGTAGGGTATGACATCTCTTTTGTTAAAAATGGTTGTCATATCAAGAGGTCAAGTGATCAAGAGATCATTTTGACAGGATATAGAAAGAGGAATGTCTACTGTTTAGACATTATGATTGAGAACAATGGTTCTCCTGTCTGTCTTGTAGCTGATGAGACAATCTCTCATTGTGTCAAGTGGCACAAGAGGCTAGCTCATCTTAACTACAAGACTATTAGCAAACTCTTTAGCAAAGAGTTAGTGAGGAATGGTCCTCAAGTTAAGTGTGTCAAAGATGACATTTGCTCAGCTTGTCAAAAGGGCAAGCAGACTAAATCCACCTTTAGAAGCTTAGACAACAAAGATGCTGTGAGGTGTTTATACCTCTTGCATATGGATCTATTTGGTCCAATGCCAGTTCACAGCTTAGGTAGGAAGGTCTATACCTTTGTAGTTGTTGATGACTACTCAAGGTTTTCCTGGGTGTTCTTCTTAAGGCAGAAATCTGAAACACCTAGTGTCTTCTATAGCTTTGTTAAGCAAATTCAGAATGAATTGAACTGTACAGTGGTCAAAATTAGAAGTGACCATGGTACTGAGTTTCAGTCTGAAAGCATGACAAAACTGTGTGAAGATTTTGGGATATTTCAAGAATTCTCTTCACCTAGAACACCTTAGCAAAATGGCATTGCTGAAAGGAAGAATAGGACCTTGATAGAGGCTGGTAGGACCATATTAAGTGATTCATCACTGCCAGAGTATTTCTGGGCTGAAGCAGTTAACACTGCATGCCATGTGATAAATAGGGCTACCATCACTAAAAGGTTAAACAAGACCCCCTATGAAATTGTGAAAGGCAGGAAACCAAATCTATCCTATTTCAGGATCTTTGGTTGCAAATGCTTCATACTTAACAATGGGAAGTCTTACATAACTAAGTTTGCTGCCAAATCCCAAGAGGGAGTGTTTGTTGGGTACAGCAATAATAGTAAGGCTTATAGAGTCTACAACTTGACTACACAAGTTGTAGAGGAGTCTGTGCATGTAGTTTTTGATGAGACAAAACTTATTAACAATGAGTTGTCTAGTAGTGTGTGCAGCCCCACAGGTCTTACTAAAAAGATGGACAAGCTAACCATAAAAGATGTACCTGCTGCAAGACAGCAAGTAGAAGAAGATGGCTTATGTCCAGGGGGAGAACTACATGTACCAGGAGCTGAAGAAGTACAAGGAGCTCAGCATGATGAAGATGCTGTAGATGTACAACCAGAAGTAAGGATGCCTCCAGCCAACAGGCATCTAAGAGATCATCCAGTAGAGCTGATTATTGGAGATCCAAGACAAGGTGTTCAGACAAGGAGCAGAAATCAGAATGCTGTAGTATATTCAAGTTTTCTGTCTCAAATAGAACCAAAGAAATTTGAAAAAGCTATACAAGATCCACAATGGACTGAAGCAATGCAGGAAGAGCTTAATCAGTTCAAAAGGTGCAAGGTTTGGGACCTGGTTCCTAAACCTAAAGATCACAATGTGATAGGAACAAAGTGGATCTACAGGAATAAGTTAGATGAACAAGGAGTCATCATTAAGAATAAAGCTAGATTGGTTGCAAAAGGATATAGGCAAGAAGAAGGTATTGATTTTGATCAAACCTTTGCTCCAGTAGCCAGACTGGAAGCCATAAGGATGTTCTTGGCCTATGCAACCTATCAAGGATTCAAGGTATACCAAATGGATGTCAAGTCAGCATTCCTAAATGGTAATTTGAAAGAAGAAGTCTATGTGGAGCAGCCTGCAGGTTTTGTTGATCCAACTTTACCTCATTATGTCTATAGACTTAGGAAAGCATTATATGGGTTAAAGCAAGCCCCTAGAGCTTGGTATGAAACTCTATCTAGTTTCCTCATTGAGAACAAGTTCTTAAGGGGGAAAATAGATAAGACTCTATTCCTTAGGGAATCTAGAGGCAAAGTAATACTTGTCCAAATATATGTAGATGACATTATATTTGGGTCTACTGAAAGTAGCCTTTGCAAAAAGTTTGCAAAGCTTATGCAAAGTCAATTTGAGATGAGTAGCATGGGAGAACTAAAGTTTTTCTTAGGTCTCCAAGTTAAACAGATTGAAAGTGGCTTATCCATATGTCAGTCAAAGTTCACCCTAGAACTCATAAGGAAATATGATATGGATTCATCCAGTACCATGAAGACTCCTATGGGGTCAAGTATGTCTCTTAGCAAGGATGATGCAGGGAAACCTGTAGATGAAACCTTGTATAGAGGGATAGTTGGCTCCCTACTATACTTGACTGCTAGTAGACCTGACATTATGTATGCTACATGTGTCTGTGCCAGGTATCAAGCCTGCCCCAAAGAGTCTCACTTGACTGCAGTCAAGAGAATCTTGAGATATCTAAAGGGCACTCCCTATCTAGGCCTCTGGTACCCTAGAAATGGAGATTTTGATCTAACAGGTTATACAGATGCAGACTTTGCAGGATGCAAAGAGGATAGGAAGAGCACAACTGGAACCTGTCAATTCCTAAGTGGAAGAATAATTTCATGGAGCAGCAAAAAGCAGACTAGTGTGGCTATCTCCACAGCTGAGTCAGAATATGTAGCTGCAGGAAGTTGCTGTGCTCAACTTCTGTGGATTCAACATCAGCTAGAAGACTATAGAATTCAGGTAAGTAGAACTCCACTTTTCTGTGATTCTACAAGTGCTATTTCAATAGCTAATAATCCTGTATCACATAGTAGAACTAAACATATTGAGATTAAATATCACTTTCTTAGGGAGCATGTAGAAAGAAATGATATTGCACTTGAATATGTTAAAACTGATAATCAGATAGCTGATATGTTTACTAAGCCCTTAGAAGAAGCTAAGTTTAATAGGTTCAAAATTGAACTAGGTATGATAAACTTAGACTAAGTTTACAGAACTAAAAAATTGGCTAAGTAAAAAGGTGTCGACACATAGACAAGTCTATGTCGACACAGAATAGTAAGTGTCGACACTTCAGGAAAATAGTGTCGACACATCTAGGATGTTGGTGTCGACACTTCAGAATGTTAGTGTCGACACATGTCGAGTAGGTGTCGACACATCCAATGTGGTGTCGACACTTAAGTTTTACTCAGAATTTTCTAAGTAAAGTCTCGACGATTAGTCGAGTAGAGTGGTGTCGACATATAAAATCTGTTGACTAAACTTGTGTCGACACATGAGTGTCGAGACATTATAAGTCAGTGTCGACACTTATTGCCAGTGTTGACACATCTTTAGTAATCCATCCCGCCTGTTCGTCTTCAAACCAGAAAGGTATAAATAGGATTCTGTCTTTGTTTGTCGACACGCTTTCAGAGTTTCGAGACCAAACTACTGTGTCGACATTTCTCTCTTCTCAAGACTAATTCTCCAAACCCTAATGGCTCCCAAGCTCGAGGAGAACGTCAATGAAGGCTATGAGCTAGTTCGTGGCGCGTTCGATGATGGCGATCAAGAAATCAAATCGGTGGTAACCCTAGTCACCGATTCTGGATTGGAGTACCTGGTTTCAGAACCAACAAAAATATGGAAGAAGGAAGTTCTTGAATTCCTTACTGGAGCTTCTGTAGATGACTCAGGTCACAACATCAAATCAAGAGTGCATGACACCAAGGTCAAGATTTCACCCAAAACTCTAAGAAAGGTACTTCAGCTACCTAGAATTCAAGCAGAAGAGGAAGTGACTACATCTCAGACCAGGGAAGCACTTATCTGGTGTGGTCTTGACTCTAAGATGAAAATAGGTTCTGTCTTTAACAGAAAAGGCATGAACATTCAAGGAAAGTTTCTATCAGAAATAGTGGGAAAGGTTATCCTCAGTAAACCTGGAGGGCATGACAGGGTATCAGCCTCCATGTTCAATGTCATGATCAGAATCATCTTAAACCTAAAAACAGATTGGTCAATGGTTATCTTTGAGAAGATAAAGGAAAGTCTGAAGAAGCCCAATCTGGGCAGGATACTTAGTCTCTACCTGCCTGGTACAATACTAGAGGTAATGAGCACTGCTGCAGGTAGCAAAATCAACCACATGAGAAAGATGGACATGAGGATCTTCTCAAGGTGGGAAAGGGTGCTGTCAAAGGAACTGTCCACCCCTGAGAAGCAAGTTTCTAAGAAAGATTCACCTCCAAAGAAGAAGAGGAAGATAGCTCCTGTGACACAGGAGTCCTCCAGCAGTTCCGGTAGTGAAGAACAAGTTGTTTTCACTCCTGATAGTCAAGTGGAAGTGGCTGCAGAGAAGTCTCCTGCTCCTCTAGAGACAGCTGAAATCCAGGGGGAGCTGCCTACAACTAGCCCCATGCAAAAGGATCCAAGCCAGGGGGAGCCTCCAGCTGTAGAACATCCCTCTACACTGGAGAGTGAGCAAGCTACATTCATTATCCAAGAGGTACTTTCTGACCTCAATACTTTAGATTTTTCTGTAATAAATTCTGATTTGTCTGATGTCCATCAGCAAACTCAGCAAGAAAATCAAGAACTAGATGTTGTTCTCCAAGACACATCAGTAGTACAAGAAGTTGTTACTGATAAAGTAGTTGATGAACACAGTACTTCTCCTGCACAGTCTCCAGCTGAATACACAATGGAAGATCTATTTCTTAATTTAGATCAAGAGGATTTTGACATGGACAAGAATGCTGCTGCTGAAGAGAAGGGTGCTGCTGTTGAGGGGGAGAACTTGGAAGTTCAGGATGAGCCTTTAAGGCTGGACACTGAGAATGCACTAGATGTGCAAGCTGAAAAACCATCAAGCCCTAAGGACAGGGTGACTATAGCCAGTACTTCAGAGTCTGAGGAAGATGAGACTGAACAAGCTAAAAAGAAGAAATTCTTTGTATTCAAAAGAAGGAGTCAGAGCTATAAGAAGGCTCTACAAACTGTTGCTCAGCACTCCTTAGTCCAACAAGCTCCATCAACTGATTACAGTGGCTTAATGGTAGCAATACAAGTTAAGCTGGATGAGCACAGGAGGGCTATAGAGAAGTATATTGATGAAGACCACAAGTCTTTACAATTTGATTTAGCTCAAGATATAAAATCAATCAGGTTTGAGATGAACCTGAACAAGAAAGAGATGAATGAATGCTTCCACAAGGGTGGAAATACAGTGGTATTTCTGGCAACTCATCAGGAAAAGATCAAGACTCAAGTAGATGATATCGCACTAAAGCAAGGCTATGTGCTGGAGAATCAATTAAGAATGAATGATAATTTAACTGCCTCCCATAATGCTATAGTGACTGAACTAAGGAATAAGATTGCTGAACCTTCAACATCATCTGCTGCTGCAAAGGCTGAATTTGATAAAGCTTTTCAAGATGAAATTGCTGCTGTCAAGACTGCAATCAAGGATTCACAGAAGGTCATTTCTAAACAGCTTACCAAGCTTAGACCTTATTTTAAAGATGAGATCAGGTATTTGGACAGTCAGATCAGATTCCAAAAGGATGATGTCAGAGACCATGTTGCACAAGAAGTCATAAAGGGGGAGAGAGTGTTAGTCAAAGCTAGCTCTGACCATGCCAAATGGATTTCTAACTCCATCAGAGCTACACTGGGCTATCCTCCCCTGTGTGATGATGATAATGTTGCTGAATCAGGAATTCAATGTGCATATCTTGGAGGTGAGCAACAGGAAGTAGCTCAGGTGATCTATCCACCTCCAGATTTTGACATGGTTCATGCAGAAGTCAGCACAATGTATAGTCCAACTGCTGGAAAGTCAAATGTTGTTCTGGAAAAGGTTGTTCAACCTGTTACAGCAGCTATGCAAGAGGCTTTGGACACGGAAGAAGAGACAAGGCTGTCAAAGAAGAAGTTTAGGGAACTAGCTGAGCAGAAGCCAGATTTTGAACAGTGGAGCCCTACTTCTAGGAACATCATTCTCACAGCCTGAAAAGCAGCCAAGGACAATGTTCATGAAAGGAACAAATGGTTTTCAGAAGCAGAATGGAGGAAGTATGAGATTAGGCAGGAAGCCATTGTCCAGCATAGAAGGAAGGCTAAGTTAGGAAAGCTACCTCCTACAGCTGTGGAGCCTAGCAAGTACTTTCCTAAGCCCTATCATTACTTTGAGAGGCAGAAAATCAAGGCTGAAGACCTAAAGAAGAAGGACTCCAAAGGAAAGAAGATTGCTGATACTGAGCCTGCTGCTGCTGCTACTGTAAAGGCCAAAGTACAAGCTGGGAAAGGAATAGTTATAAAAGAACCAGATCAGAACTAGCCTAAGATTAGACTAAGAAACATTGTTGTAATCTTTTACATATGCAATATTTTGTATTAAAACAATGTTAGAACACTTTTTGATAAATATATCTCATGATTGTTCAGAAGCATGTGTCTATTTCTTGTTTGTTCTGCAATGTTTAATGAGTATACATGTGTGCTTTATTACATGTTTAAGTTTACCCTGTTGACATATACCTGCTTTACATCATTCTCTAATTTTTATTTATGAGTGGTGTATATCATTGACTAAGGGTTATGACTTCTCCAAATAGGGGGAGATTGTTGGGTACATTGGTCAAATGTACCTGATTTGAAGAAGCCTGACCCAACTCAATGATATACATCATAATGTATTTGATATGTGTTTGAGTTACTTGTGCAGGTTAGGTATTCACTAGACTGAAGATAAAAGTTTCTAAGTCCATGTGTCGACACCCAGAGGGAAAGTGTCGACACTTGAGAAAGCTTGTGTCGACACCCAGAAGAGCAGTGTCGACACTTGGAGTCATTGTGTCGACACTTGGGATGAAGATTCGACACCAGACAGAAAGTGTCGACACTTGGAGCTGTGTCGACACTCAGTGAAGAAGTATGCAGAAAAGTTGTGTCGACACTTAGCAGAAGTGTCGACACCTAGAAGAGCTGAGTCTACATCAGAAAGTGTCGACACTTGGAGTTGTGTCGACACTCAGCAAAATTCTGCAGAGACTAAGGACAAGTGTCGACACTCAACACAATGTGTCGACACTCAATCAGCAGAGTCAACATATGAAGAATGTGTCGACACTCAGCACAATGTGTCGACACACACTCAAAGGAGTCAACACTTGAAGTATGTGTCGACACTCAGCACAATGTGTCGACACACAACCAGAAGAGTCTACACTTGAAGAAAGTGTCGACACCCAGCACAATGTGTCGACACTTAGTTGAAGACTCTACACTTGAAGAAAGTGTCGACACAAGGAGCTGTGTCGACACTTAGCAGAGAACAAAAAAGTTTACAAAATATTCTAAGTACAAGTGTCGACACTAAGGGAATGTGTCGACACTCAGCTGAAGAAACAAAATTGAAGACTTGTGTCGACACCAAGAAGCAGTGTCGACACTTGACAGTTTCAACACATGAAGATGTGTCGACATAAAGGAGATGTGTCGACACCTAGAAGAATTCAACAAGTTACAGAAGATCAAGTACTTGTGTCGACACTTAATTTCAGTGTCGACACTTGAAGAAGAATCTGTGTCGAGACATACAAGGAGTTGTGTCGACACCTTATAGACTTGTGTCGACACTTACACAGCATGTGTCGACACTTGGCTATAAGTGTCGACACTTAAGAACAGAAAGTCTCGACACTATCTGACAGTTAGAGAATTTCAAGAAGTGACTGGTTGACATGACAGCTGCCGATCCAGCCGGTCTACAGCAACTGTCAGAGAAGTCAGAAGTCTGTTATGAACCGGACCAGCCGGTTACCATAAAGATTGCCTATAAATAGACATCCACAGTTTACAGAAATAGCATTTGTTGTTGCAAGAGTTACAAGTTGATGTCACAAGTTGTGAGAATAATTAAAGTGGTTGATCAGATTATTCAAGTAATCAGAAAAGTGATACACAGAGGATCAACACAAGAAGATCTGACAGTCCAACTGCAGGTCTAAGAAGTTGGAGAGAGAGAGCTCCAATCAAGAATTCAGTCTTTGGAACTAAGGCTGAGAAGAAGGATTCAGAATCATCTGGATCTCAAGAAGCAGAGGTCAAGGATCAACTGCAGAGGATTCAGACTAATTCAGTTCTACTCAAGAAGCTTTGAAGGAAGCTAAGTCAGTTTGGATCTAGCTGAGTTCTTCCAAGAACTCTTCAAGAAACTCTCAACTCCTCTCTTATTTTCTGAGTTGTAGAGTTAGTTATTGTAATTCAATTTTAACTTGTAGGATCCATTGGATCTGAGTGAATTGTAAGCCTATATTATAAAGGCTGAGGGTAGGGCTTGGTTGCCTGAGTGTAGGAGTTGAAGAACTCTGAGTGTAGGCCTTGATTGGCTGAGTGTAGGCCTGGGTGGCTGAGTGTAGGACTTGGTGGCTGAGTGTAGGACTTGGTGGCTGAGTGTAAGGCTTTGGGCCTGAGGTGTAGGAACCTAGTTGGGTTCTGAGATAGTGGAGAAGTTTGGCCGAATCTAGTACACTGCTAGATAGGCGAAGGGGGAAAGTGGATGTACCCAAAGATTGGGGAACCACTATAAATTTGTGTGTCTGCTGTGCTGTGCTGTGCTGTGGATTAGCAGTTTATATTTTATTATTGCTGTTAGCTGTAGAAATCTGTGAAATAACTGTGTTGCTGCCAACAAAGTTTTAAAAAGGTTTAGGTCACCTATTCACCCCCCCCTCTAGGTGTGTAGGTACCATATCTTTCAATAAGGCTGCGGTTCCTTCATCTTGAAGAGGGCAGCGGCTTTCTTGGCCGGAGGGCAGCGACGCGTGGCAGAGGCGAAGATCAGATTCAGATCCAGGCTGCGGAGAGGGGAGTTTTCTTTGTTCTTTTGTTGTTCTTTATTTCCTATTTTAGGTTAGTGTCGATCCGTTCAGGATCGTTGAGTGCCTGTGTTGTAATCGGATTTTGTTTTCGATTAGTGGATCTGGCGCGCTCTCCCCGTGGATGTAGGAGCTTAACTCCGAACCACGTATATCTCTTGTCGTCTGTGTTTTTTCTGTGTTTTGGAAACTCGAACTGTTGGATTGGTGCGCGCCATTATTTGCTCAAAGATTTTTGCTTCTGTTGCTATTGTCCGCGACGAGTTCCGTACTCGCGGGCAGGTGCCAATTGCACAACAAATAACATGATGCATACTACGAGCCTCATAAGTATGTGAACCCTGTATTGTGGAGACCCTCCTGAGCCTACACCACTACATCCTCAGTCACACATCCAACCCACTCCCAAGCCCCACCCACCTTTAGGTCACTCTTCATGATTTCACCGTTGGCATCACCGATCGCATCGGGATCACCAACATGTGAGTCGAGTGCAAAGAGCATCATGAAGATAGTATCACATGAGTACGTCCCCTCTTCGAATGGCACTGCATGCCGCTACTTAGTGAAGACTTTCAGTATGGGGAGTTGATAAAGATCGACCTTCACCATTAGATCGTCGCAAGGCGGGACACATTTTTGTCTAATCACACATGAGAGATTGCTCGGATCCACAACCTGACTCCATGGATGTGTCCGGATTCAAGTTTGCATATTGTTTCTTATATAACATTGGTATGCTCATGTATTATTTAGTTAGACCGGGCCTATTATAATAACAATCCAACATAGTCGCCGATTTAAAGTTGCCTCAATTTCTTTAGTCACGAACATGTATTGCAGGGTTATTGGATTATTCATTGTAAATTTCAGAGAAAGGAAGTTTCTCGAAATCTGACGATCTCCTCATGATAATGACTTTGTGAGTTTCTAGATGACGACTCCTAGGTATTCATTGTATCCTCTTATATCCCCTTCCTAAACCGCAACACCTCCCCTCTCCAAATCCTCCATTGAAACCCTTGGTAACTATTGTATGCGACCCTAATCAACTGCCCAAAATCCCTTCCATAGCATGCATGAATTTTGCATTTTTGTTTTCATTGAGAGCCCAAATTCCCTTCCCACAACCCATGCGCCTCTCTTTGCGTACAACAAACTCACGCCTATTACCAGATCGGCGGTCTGCTTCATCCAGGTCGTGGGTTTTTTGTCCCCATCTAGCATGATTTTCCTCTTCAACGATCTTTTTTCCTCTCCAGCAGTTAATATCCCCATCTTATATATTCATTCTCAGG
The DNA here is from genome assembly GCA_039583875.1 of Platanthera guangdongensis. Classification (NCBI taxonomy): domain Eukaryota; kingdom Viridiplantae; phylum Streptophyta; class Magnoliopsida; order Asparagales; family Orchidaceae; genus Platanthera; species Platanthera guangdongensis. The sequence goes on along the minus strand of CM077149.1, from coordinate 154,484,429 downwards.
ATGCCCCACTATCAAAACTCCACAGATCTTCACATTCCCCCTTCCCCTGAATCACTAACTAAGACTCTCCCCGACATCCAACTTCCCCTCCAGAAACCCATGCTCCGATAACTCTCAAACCAACCCTAACTCCTTCCCCTCCCCATTGATAGTGAATTGATTCAAAACACTTTCCACCTCGGGACAACCACCAACTCTTAAATTTACGTGTTTAAAAGATATTATTTTGCCTTGATTTAAAATGTATGTATGCGATATATTCCCTTATTACTATGTTGTGAATTCGTCATCAGTCATTGCATGTGGATTGTATGTAGCCGTAAAAGATTTGAGTTATTCTCTCGAACATCACATTAGGATAACATTCTCCACAAAATTGACCGCCTCTAAGAGTACTTCTAGAACATTTGTCTATGTAAATGATGTAGGAATTTGAACCCGATGACTGTAGTTTGTGCCAGCTTATTTTTATCTCAGAAGTCTAAGAGTCATTAGTCTTAAACTTTGCCTTAATTATGTTCCTTCCAACTGCCGTCTTTAAGTCTTCTTCTTGTTATAAAATGGATGAGATGTATCAGTTTAAGATAAGAAGCATGAATGAATGAATTGCTATTGCTGTGCATTTTTCCCCTTTGTCTTCACTGTTCATTTTCTTCCTTTTTCTTTTTGATCCCTTCACCACCTGCAATGCATAAGAAGAACATTTCAGTTCTTACTTCCCAACAGTGATATCATAGCCGTTGAATCCTGCATTGGCGTTGTTTGGATCTCATGGCATCATCATCTACCCCACATTCGACTACACACGGTGCAACCACCATTTTTAATGGAGACATGTATGAGCATCAGACAATCAAAATGAAAACATATTTCGAATCTCTGGAGCTTTGGGAGACTGTCCAGAATGGATCAGCCCCCAATCCAAAGGCAAAGGGGATAGAAGGGAGAGAAACAGAAATACCTAGGGGAGAAAAAAAGAAAAACTCCATGGCACTACATATCATCCAAAACTCTGTTACCAGCCTTATATTCCCTCGCATTATGGGCGCAAAGACAGCCAAACATGCATGAGATATCCTAAAAGAATGCTACCAAGGAGACAAGAAAGTGATCTCTATCAGACGCCAGAACCTGCGAAGACAGTTTGATGATCTGTTCATGAAAAATGAGGAAAAGATATTCGATTATCTTCCTCGTGTGACAAACTTGACGAATCAACTCAGCAACCCGGGAGCTTCCAAAGCAGACTTTGAGATTGTTCTCAAGATACTAAGAAGTTTACCTCCATCCTATGAACATGTTGCTACTTCCATTGAGGAAAGGAATGATCTGGAGTCACTCTCCATATCTATTTTAGTTAGCAAAATTCAATTTCATGAAGAAAGGATGAGAAGGTATGCACATTCAATTGATCATGCTTTCCAAGCTAAAATGTCTCTTAGGGGACAAGGTCAAGATAAGAAACACAAAAATCATCAACAAAAATTGGCGTTGAAAGGTCACAACATTTTTTCACAGCAATCAAAAAACCCTCTAAAGCCTCTTGATAACAATCAAGCACCGTTATTTTGCTCCCTCTGCAAGAAAACAAATCATGATGCATTCAAGTGTTTCTACAAATGTAAAAGATGTCGTAACCCCACCCATTTTGACAAAGACTGCTGGTTTAAGAACAAGGAGAAGCAGGAAGCAAAAGTCGTAATAGAGCAAGCTACACACGACAAAAAACTTCTGCTAACTACCAGTGCTACAAGTGAACTTGATGCAAAAAACTCAAAGTGGTTTATCGATTCGGGTTGCTCCAGCCATATGGCCAATGACAAAAAAACTCTTCAATTCACTTGATGAAATTTTTAAATCAAAAGTATACCTGGGTGATGGGAAGTACAAGATCATAGAAGGAAAGGGAAGCATATCAGTAAGCAACCTAGACAACAGTAGCAAGGATGTGTCTAATGTGCACTTTGTACCAACTTTGGCTCAGAACTTGCTTAGTGTAGGATAACTTTTGACCAATGGGTATTCTATGTCCTTCAAAAACAAAGCTTGCACAATATTCGATTCTGACAATCAGTTGGCTGCTCAGTCTGAAATGTCAAAAAATTGGATCTTCCCATTGGAACTGAACATACCTAATCAGAATGCATACACCCTGATCAACAACATTTCAGAACCTGTGAAGACTTGGCACCAACGACCGGGACACCTCAACTATGGAACAATGAAGTAACTGTTTAACAACCAGCTTGCCCATGGTCTACCTCAACTTGAAGTTCATCACAGCCCGTCTGAAACTTGTGCTCTTGGGAAATCCCACCGACAACCATTCTACCCCTCACACCAGCAAAGCAGTCAACCTCTGGAACTTCTCCACTGTGACTTATGGGGGCCAGCCTCTACATCTTCTCTTAGTGGAAAGAGGTACTTCTTCCTTATTGTAGACGACTTCACCAGGTACTCCTGGATTTACTTTTTAGCACAAAAATCAGAAATTTTCTCTATTTTCTTGGAATTCAAGAGAGTGGTAGAGAAGAGATTTGAGAAAAGTATTAAAACTATTAGAAGTTATAATATGGGAGAGTTCACCTCTCATCCCCTAACCCATTTCTGCCTAAATCAGGGATAAGGCATGAACTGACTGTACCAGGGACCCCTCAACAAAACGGGGTGGTTTAAAGAAGGAATCGAACCATTGTTGAAATATTTCGATCACTCTTAATACATAAAAAATTCTCAAAAGCTTATTGGGTTGAAGCTGCTAATACAGCATTATACATTTTAAATAGGGTACCAACAAAATCTCTTAAGGATATCACACCCTATGAGGAGTTATTTGAGATGAAACCCAAGCTGGATCACCTTAGAACGATTGGATGTGTTGCCTTTGCACACATCTTAAAAGAAAAAAGGGATAAACTAGACAACACAAGTGTCAAATGCATCTTTATTGGCTACAACCAGAACAAGAAGACATGCAGACTTTTCAATCCAATCATTGAACAACTAATGGTCACAAGAGATGTGATTTTTTGTGAGGATGATTGCTGGGAATGACATCATAGTCATTGGACTGCCCCACTCTTCAGAGTGCCCCGGTTGAGCCAGATTCCGACTCCATCCTGGAGACACACCTTGAAGATGAAGGATTACTTCCACATGATGTCGTGCAATATTATGAAAGTGAAACTGGAGATGACTCGATTTCTATCCAAAGTGATTCCTCATCACCCAAACAACTGAGATTTCTTCAGACATTTATGAAGATTCTGTAGCAGTCTTATTTCACAACACTCCAGCAACATATGAAGATGCAACTGACTCATATGAATGGCTTCAAGCTATGAAAGAAGAGATATAATTAGTAGAAAAAACAAAACTTGGACATTGGTTCCCCGGCCCCCAAACAAGGATGTAATTGACTTGAAGTGGGTGTATAAGATAAAGCATAATGAGACTGGAGAAGTGACCAAAAACAAGGCAAGAATCGATGTCAAAGGCTACAACCAGAAATTTGGAAAAGACTATAATGATACCTTTGCTCCAGTTGCCAGCCTGGAGACTGTGAAACTTGTTCTAGCAATTGCTGCCAACAAACGCTTCCGTGTACATCACATGGATGTCAAATCAGCCTTCTTGAATGGGCTACTAACTGAATAGATACATGTTGAACAGCCTGATGGTTTCAAAAAAAGGGAAAGAGAATCATGTCTACCTATTACACAAAGCTTTGTATGGCCTAAAAAGGGCACCTCGCTCTTGGTACTCAAATATATCAACCTATCCCCGTCAGCAAGACTTTGTCTCAAGCAAAAATGAACTTTTCCTCATTATAAAAAGAGGTTTTGAAGGAGTTGATCTCATCATCTACCTTTTTGTGGATGATCTTTTGATCACCAGTGGCTCAGAGCAATCAGTAAAAGAGTTCAAAGATAAGATGAAATCCAGGTATGAAATGTCTGGTCTAGGATTACTTAAATTGTTTCTAGGCATGCAGGTCAAACAGGGACCAGGTTCAATCTTCATTTTACAAGAACTCTATGCAACAGAGTTACTCAAGGAATTCAACATTGCCGACTGTAATCCCTGTATGACTCCTATATGCCCGGGTGAAAAACTTTGCAAATCTAAAGATGATGATGACCTTGTTGATCAAGAACACTACAGGTGCCTGGTTGGGTCTCTGTTGTACCTCACCCACACTAAACCAGATCTAGAATACGTTGTGAACCTTGTCTCTAGATTTGTTAGCAAGCCAAGTAAAGTTCATCTCTCTGCAGCAAAAAGGATTTTACGATATGTACAAGGAACCAAGAAGTTTGGGGTCAACTTTACAATGAGCAAGAATCCATCCCTGATTGGCTACTGTGATGCAGATTGGGGTGGATCTCTTGATGATCGAAGGAGCACTGGTGGTCACATATTTTTATGGATCTAGCCCTATTGCTTGGAGCTCAAGGAAACAGCAAACCTTGGCTCTCTCGACCACGGAGGCAGAGTACATTGCTATCACCTTTGTCATGTGTGAAGAAATTTGGATAAAGAGAATGTTAAGTGTGACAATATCTCTGCTATTGCACTCTCGAAGAGTCCTGTTTTTCACAATAAGAGCAAACATATTGAAATCAAATACCATTTCATTTGAGAGAAGATAGAAATCAAAGAAATCGCCACCTTGCACTGCCCCACTGATGTTCAGATAGACGACATATTTACCAAAGCTCTCCATAGAACTCGTTTTGGTGAGTTAATGTTGAATCTGATGGTTTCTCCGCCATCGGTTCAAGAGGGGTGTAGGAATTTGAACATGATGGCTGTAGTTTGTGGTGGCTTATTTTTATCTCAGAAGTCTAAGAGTCATTAGTCTTAAACTCTGCCTTAATTATGTTCCTTCCAACTGTCGTCTTTAAGTCTTCTTCCTGTTATAACATGAATGAGATGTATCAATTTAAGATAAGAAGCATGAATGAATGAATTGCTATTGCTGTGCGTTTTTCCCCTTTGTCTTCACTGCTCATCTTCTTCCTTTTTCTTTTTGATACCTTCACCACCTGCAATGCATAAGAAGAGCATTTCAGTTCTTACTTCCCAACAAATGCTTTGAACATGAAAATATTTGAACATTTTCTCCATGCACAAGACTTTGCCTAGATTTCTCCACCTCAAGCAATGGTTGACTTTCGAAAATGTAGCAGGAATAACTGTTAAACCTTTGAATAATATATTAAATTGATCTTTGATTTGGGGGCTTCTCCTCATATCTCGGGTCAAATTAGTTATGAAATACGTCAAATTAGCCCTCTTGAAGTGTATAACTCATCAAATCAACTCATGCTTTCCAAAATCTACGAGTTTAATAAACTAACATAGATAGAAATTCAACACAACATCCAATTGATCAATTACATATATAAGCACCACTTCATAATCTCCATGTTTACAAGAATTCTATCATATAAATAGAGAAGATCAAAAAACATGATTTAGTTGATTGAGAGCTGCGTGATACAACCCAACAGTTCTTTTTATGTACGCCCATAATGATGGTCCCCAAGAAAATTGGAACATGGAATCTCAACATCACATACCTTTTGGCATACGTAGGAGACACCTGTAGGGACAAGTGAAGTTCAAGAGGCTAAACAAATGAAGTAGTTCGATGACTTTCTTCCAAATTTTAACTTGATAACCAAGTATAAAGAGAGTGTTTATAATACGACTGCAAAAATGCTCTTTCCACCTCCACCAACTTTTCTTGTTCGAGCATTGTATTGTGGGTGGAGTCTATAATGCAATGAAATATGAGGAGCACTACAACCTTGACCCATCTATCAAAGATTTTTGGAAGATATTGTTGAAAATTTGAAGTGAAGTTGGCGGGTCGGCGGGTCACGCGAACTGTCGTTATCGTCAATGATGCCAACTATCGTCGGGCGATATCTTTTCTGTCCACCTGCTGTAGATACCTTAGGTTGTGCGGTTAGAACTTTGGCTAACCGCGAAGCCGCGTGGTTAGGGTTGGCTAACCACCTTTCCTCCTGAAGTAGTTCTATCATTTATGGCGGTGCCCTTCTCCACCTCCCCAACCTAAAAACAGGAGTCCTGACCCACTTATTTGCATCATGGATCACAAAGAACGATTGCTTTGAACAAGGTTGCAGTTAAACTTTTTTCTAGACGCATGATAAGGAGTTGTGGGTTCTTGATCAGATGTTTGCGAACTGTATAATTAGCACTGTGCAAGTAGGCAACAAGTACCGATGATTTGACCAATGGTAGCCTTCGTGTGGAAGCTGCGTAAGCAGTTGGCAAATTTTGCCTATCGCATGACAATTAGTGCTATCGCTGGCGATATCGCGGGCTGGCGGCCAGAGTAGTTCTCCTTGATAGTTCTTAAGCATGTGGTCTGATGGTCAATTCACGCAGTTTGGCTTGTCACCTCGCACGACCTGGGCAGTCTGATTTCTAGCAGAGTCAATAAGGAATTGTTCGTGCGACCTTGCGGCTAGAGGTGCGAACAAGCATATTTGCAGTTCGCCAGTTTTGTTTACTTATCTATTTTTTTATCTCTATCGGGTGCAACGTGAAATCATGTCTTACGCTTGTATGTCTCGCCGTATAAAACAGTAAATAATGTAATTGCTATTCTTGCATCTTCTATTGCTAGTTGTTTACTTCTCTTTGTTGGTTGAGAGTTATCCTGCGACCTCACATTCATATAATTTTATATGGTATCAAAGCGTTGGAGGTTTTAGTTGTTGACTACTAAGTACATATGGAAGACTGGTAGACCAGAAGATCTAGAATAGAAGGTGGTTATGCAAGAGGCATTGGTATTGAGCAGCTAACTCAGACCAATTACAAGAAATGGACATTTTGTATGAAGAGTTACTTGGTGAGGACCTCTGGGAGGTTGTCGGTGGAGTTGATAGACAAAAGGTGGTGGTTGTTGGAGATAATATCCATGAGGTGAGAGCTTGGAGGAGAACTAACACTAAGGCAGAGTTCACCCTCAAGCGGGCTATCTCAACTGAGCTCGTTGATCACATCATAGGTTTAAGGTCAACTTCTGAGATTTGGATTTTCCTAGATGGGTTGTTTAATAAGAAGAATGTAGTGAAACTATAATTTTTGGAGAGTGAGTTGACAAAAGGTGGTGCTTTTATCACTTCAGTATAGGGATTGGCTACTCAACCGTCCTATTGGAGCTGGAAAACTTGCTAGTCTCTCAAGAGAGCTTAACAAAGTAGATGTCTGGATGTTCTATCTCTGGGAAAGATAGAGAAGTTCTATATTCTGAGAAGAAGAAGAGGTGAGATAAGAAGAAGACCTATAATGGAGAGGCTTCTACCATATCACATTAGAAGGGAAGCAAAGTTCATAAGCATGATGGAGGTAAGAAGGGTCTTAGATATTTCAGGTGCAACAAGTTTGATCACATGAAGAAGGACTACAAGGTGAACCCTCAACCTGGACACTCTGTAGGAAGATGGGTGATCCAAGAGTGAAGGTGAGTGGGGGGACAGTTGCTTCTTGACAAACATGACAGTGACATCGATCTATTAATGCCTTGGCCTCCATCAACTTCCAAGAGAATTGGATCATCGGCTCTGAGTGTGGTTATCACCTCACCGATGATCAGTCGAAGTTTTATACTCGATCTGCAGGTGTATAAGTGTAATGATGCGAACATTACAACTGATGATACGATTCACGCAGCAGAGGAGAGAATAATTTCTATAGGCAGTGATAAGAGTCCTCTCACCTTGAAGAGTGTGTACAACGTATCGGGGATGAAGAACTTATTCTTAATAACTAATATTATGGATGTTGGCTATCACGTTTTGCTTGGTCCAACAGGAGTGAAGTTCCTTCGAAACGTGTTAGCGGGTAAAAGCTGATGCGACTTATGTCAGGAGACAGTGAATGACTTATTTGTTCTGTCGACAAGTTCTTATGTTGAGAAGATAAGGATAAATGATAGTATCACTATCTCATATAAGAGGTTGGATCATATATACATGGATAACTAAAGACTGTGGTGGCAAAAGGTCTGGTGAAAAGCTTGTCTAGTCTCTCATCTCTCAACGATGGTCATGTTTGTGAGGAATGTCAATATGGGAAGGCACATCGTCTCTCATTTGACAAATCCTTATCCAAGTGCAAGACATCGCTAGAGTGCATTTACGATGATCTGATGGGACTATGCGTCACCCGTAGTCTCAGAGACAACAAATATATGCTTATCTTGTTTGATGACTTCACCAGATACATTTGGGTGTACTTTGTGAAAGAGAAGTCAAAAGTCTTTCAAAAGTTTATGGAGTTCAAGGATTTCGTTGAAGGCATGCTTAGACTGTGAATAAAGAAGCTGAGGATGGACAATGAGGGAGAGCTTACTTCCCAAGAGTTTTCTAACTTCTGTAGAAAGTGTGGGATTAAGTGGGAGCTAACTTGTGCTCACACTCTACAACAAAATACAATGGCGGAGAGGAAGATCCGTCACTTGGTGGAGACTTGTAAGAGCTGACTTCATGCCAAAGGTATTCCTAAGGCCTTATGGGTGGATGGAATGGCCTGTAGGGCATGTATCATCAACCAGATGCCATTAAGTCCCAACAATATGAAGTCTCCACATGAGTTGATGTTCAAGGAGAAACCAAGTGTGAGAAACCTTCAGGTGTCCGATTTTACTTATTATGTGCACATCCTAGATGCTCTCAAAACAAAACTGGATGCTAAGATGAAGAAGTGTGTCTTTATCCGTTATGATGAGTAGAATAAGTGATGAAAGTGCATGGATCCCGAGATAAAGAAGTTTGTTGTCCCAAGGGATGTTATATTTGATGAGCTGATATCATCCTGGGTAGTTAAACTGTTGAGCTACCAGAGAGCAAGGTAAAAGACAAGGGAAAGGAAGCTGTTGAAGATCTTCTAGTTGAGCTGCCTATGTCTCTAGGAGCTTGGGTTACATCAGGCTCAGGGTCGGGTGCTTCAGGTTCTAGAAGCAGGAGGAGTGATGTTCCTAACACTTCTGACAGATGAGCAGATGTAGAAGCGGCGGTAGAAGTGGTAGAGAGTGGTCCGGCCTTGCGAAGGCCAAAACAGGCCATCATACCACCAACTCGGTAAAGAGATAGCTACATGGTAAACTTGGTCTCATGTTTCCTTGTTGGACCTCTGGACGAGCGAGAGCAGTCGTGCTTTAAAAATGCCATTGGAATAAAGGAGTGAGAAGATTCCATGGATGAGGAGATGATTGCCCTCAAAAAGAATAAAACCTAGGATCTTATACCTAAGGTGGACGACACAACTCCGATTACTTGCAAATGGATTTACAAGCTGAAGAAGAAAGCATACGATAATATCAAGCGGTAAAAGGCTTGCCTTGTAGCTCCGTGTGTTCTCTCAGCAGTATGAAAGAGACTATGATGAGACATTTAGTCATGTGACTAAGATAACATCTTTATGGATGATGATTGCTTTGACAACTTATCGGTCATGGAAGATTTGACAACTTGACGTGAAGAATGTGTTTCTTTGTGGTGAGATTGATAATGATATATTCATGGTACAACCACCAGAGTATGTATCTGAGACTCACCAAGGACATGTTTATAAGCTCAAGAAGACTCTATGGCTTGAAGAAGGCACCTTGGGCTTGATATAGGAAGATAGCAAAATACCTCTAGTTTTGCTGGTACTTTACTTCAAATTTAGATTCAAACCTGTTCATCAAGAAGAGGTGGAGAGGGGAGCTTCGAGTCTTGACATTGCTGTATGTCGACGATATGATCATGATAAGGAACTCTGACGAAGAGGTAGCGTAGTTGAGGGTAGAATTATCTATTCGATTTGCGATGAAGGATCTTGTTGAGCTGCACCATTTCTTTGGTCTGGAAGTGGAGAGGAAGAAGAGCGGTTTCTTATCTCCCAAAAAGGAAATATGGGGTAGATCGCAAAGCTGTTTAGCATGAGAAGGGTAAAAACGACTTTACTCCACTTAAAGTCGGGTTAAAGCTTCGATGAGATGAATGAAGTGTTCTTCCAGATTCTTTAGTATTCTGGGCTCTGGTTGAGAACTTGATATACTTGACGATTACTAGAAAAGATATTTCATATGATATTGGCCAATTAAATCAGTATATGTAGGAGTCCAAGAAGCTTCATTTAGCTGCATTAAAGAGTATATTGAAGTATTTGAAGTCCGCCTCAGACATGGTGACCTTTTATGAGGACACACGAGCTTCGTCTTGCACATGTTCATGAATGCTGATTATGACGGAGATACAAATTATCAGAAGTCGACATCTGAGTATGTCTTCATGTGCGGATCAACGACAGTTTCATGGTTCAATAAGAAGCATGATTCCTTATTTATCTCCACTAGTGAGGCAGAATACAAGGCGTCGTCCTTGTCGGCCTAGGAGGGCATTTGACAGAGCAGGTTGGTGGAGGAAATTCATGAGGAGGTGCGAGGTCCTACTCTATTTTGCGGTGATAATGAGAGTGCTCTGAAGCTGGTTACAAATCCAGCATGTCACACGCGGACAAAGTACATCGAGATCGAACATCAATTTGTTTGGGAGAAGGTGCTCAAGGTATATTTGATGGTGGAGTTTGTACAGAGCAAGGACAATATCACAGACATCTTTATGAAGACACCATCAAAGGGGCTGTTTGAGCGATTGCGGGGATTACTTGGGGAGGTGTCCAACTCACACTTTAACGAGGAGTGTTGAGTGAAGTCCCCAGGTTGCTTGGTCGCGCAAACTGCAACTATCTCCGATGATACCGCCTATTGCCGAGTGATAGCTTTTATGTCCGCATGCTGTAAATACCCCATGACAAGCAGTTAGAACTTTGGCTAACCGCGAAGCCACATGATTAGGGTCGATATCCCTATTTATAGGCAAGGGGTGGATAAGGTCACAGAGAACATTCCTTTGAGCAATGTTGCGGTTAGACTTTTTCTAGCAGCGCGATAAGGAGTTGCAAGTTCTTGGTCAGCTGTTTGCGAACTGTACGGTTAGCACTGAGCGATTAGGCAACTAATACTAACAGTTTGATCGGTGGTAGCCTCAGTGTGGAAGTCGCAGAAGCAGTTGGTGGAATGTGGCTATCCTATGACGATAAGTGCTATTGCTACCGATATCGCGGGTTAGCAACCAAAGCAGTTTTCCTTGGCAGTTCTCAAGCAGGTGGTATGAGGCTCAGTTCGCGCTGTTTGGCTTATTAGCTCGCGCGACCCGGGCTGTCTGATTTCCAGCAGAGTCAATAAGGACTTGTTCGTGCGACCTCGCGTCTAGAGGTGCGAACAGGCGGTTTGTATTTGCAGTTCGCCAATTTTGTTTACTTGTCTATTTTTTGGTTTCCATCAGGTGCAACATGAACCTTGTTTGTCTTGTCTTATAAAACAGTAAATAATACAAGTATTGTTCTTGAATTTTTCATTGCTAGTGGTTTACTTCTCTTGATTATCTGAGAGTGGTCCCGTGACCTTCCGTTCATATAAATTTAAGAGCATTGTTAAAGACAGACCATTTATGGCTAAACGCAGACCAAAGTTATAGAAAGAAACAAGGTTTTTCTTTTTTACAACCCGCATGCCGTTATGGCTAAATGCAGACCAAGGTTATAGAAAGAAATCAAGTTTCGCCTTTCCCATGACGACCGTGCATCTCCACGACGATCGGCCACCTCCACGATGATCGGCCTCCTGTAGATGTTCGACCTCCTATAGATGTTCGGCCTCTACCCGCCGACATCACAGGCCGCTTGAGGCTATTCTGTTGACTTCTGCAATGAGAAAATAGTTGGAGCCCAACATTTTGCAAAACCTGTCATTGCTGCTGGAGCATTTATTCCGGGGATGGGCACGAAACGTAATCATCTTATCACCCATTTTCTTTCTATAACATATCAAATATCAACAATCAGTCATTCTTTTTCTTTGTAGTTGATTGACTAAAGATGCTCCTTAGCAAATTAAGCTTCAATTAACTTTTACCCAAATCAATTTTATGCGTTGAAGAGTCAATTTAATAGGGATCAACAACAGTTTTAGCCGCACGATCGTATTTACATATGTAATAGCCGACTTAGGCTCCGTTTGGGAGGACTTATTTTCACCGGCCAAGCGGTCACAACCACATGAACCTGACCATAATTAAGGTCCGGTTCATGCGGTCGTGACCGCTTGACCGGTGAAAATAAGTCCTCTCAAACGGAGCCTTAATAGTTTTATTGACGGAGTTTTCAAATAACATTGTTACTCTCAACAATTTTAGCCGCATGCTCGTTAATAATTTTCTAACTTGATTTTGTATGAACTGTTGTTGTTTGTAGGCCGGAAAGAAATCATTTTAAAATTTGACCTGTATAAAAAAAACGTGACCTACATATATAACGGTCTGCATCTAGTCAAAAATGACGATTGCTCAATTTTAAAGATATACAGAAGACACATATGAGAGGTAGTGGTTTTGAAGATTAGTATATGGTGATCCGTGATCGCAGCCGTAAAATTCAGCTATAAATATTGAGGTGTATTATTACTTATTAGAGGGGGTGAAGGTATCGAGGTCATGACCCGAGAAATAGCCGCTCGGTCTATGCCGACGTCGAGACTCCGGCGATGCCGATCCTCGAGCCTCCGTCGCCCCTTTGCTATCATGTTTAACTTCCGCCCATCCTTGAGCCCACGTTCGGTTGCCACCAACACCTCCGACAACAGCCAAACCCTAACCCCAACTCCAATAGCCACTTACATTCCCATACCCCAAATCTCCTAACCTTAGAAATCTCATCGTCCCCTCCACAATACTGTACATGTCGCTCCCATCCGTTTACCACGGCTGTGCCACATCCACTCTGATTTCTGTGTGAGTTCTTTATTTCATACAAACTTGCCTCTATTTTTGGTGATATTTAGTTCATCGTTCTGTACTTTCTCTTTTGGACGTGTATAATTTATTTGTGCTGCACTTAATTCATGAGTGTTCTCTTTAGTAGGCAATTATTACTTGTTAGTGTAACTTGACTTATTTGTAATCAACTGAGGTTGCTTGCACGAATTTTAGTATTTTGTTTTAATTAATTGCATGTTATAACAATAGCTTCTTGATTCACTTGCATTGCATAGAGTTAAATTGGCCGTAGATTCAATTGCATTCGTTACATACTTGTCTGTATGCATGTTGAATTACAGCATTGCTGATACCTATAAAATCATCCCACATCAGTGGATTTATAAGTGAGAACTACAATGCATACCTGCAGTACATTACATACATTGGATTCTAGAGGCTCACTTCAATCCTAATAAACTACAACATCCATCTAATATCTGTCATTACAAATTCTCATGTCATAGTATCCTTTAAATATTTCAACATACCCGAATTATTGTCTGTGAAGATTATGTTGTTCACATAAATGCATACAATCATGATATCTTCATTAAGATCTTTTGTTGTATATAGAAAATGCTCATATGGGCTCTTAGCATTGCCATGATGCTAAAGTATTGATCAATACTGGTATTTCAAGCTCGTGGAGCTTGCTTCAAACCATATAAAGTTTTTTTTTCCAGATGATTATCCTTATCCTTTTGGCCTCTTTGAGTATATACAGACGGCTACTCAATATAAACTTCTTCTAGATATTCAGAAATGTCAACTTGACATCCATTTGATAAAATTTCCATATATGCTCAACCATATGGGATATCATAAATCTAATTGTATAACTCGTAAGTCATCGAGATTAGAAATGACTAAGGAGATGGCTATTTGTAGACCATTCAGCTCGGCAGCCCGACGGCTATTCCCAGACCTGATCAGAAGAGCGCTCGACATCCTAAAAGGAGCATGTATGGGAGAGTATGGGCGAGTATGAACGATTATGAGCGAGTATGGGCGAGTAACCATACCCCCCATGATTTGTCTATAAATAGACTCCCAGTGATACCAAGAATGACACTTTGGAAGTGGTTGACCACCCATCAAGTTTGATACTCGCCAAGTTTGTGTCTTCCTCATACATCGCTCAACATTTTGGTTATGAGGGGAAGTTTCTTTCAAACTTCCGGGTATATGGTGAGATCTCCCTGCTCGAGCACCCCGGGTGTGCTTGTAGACATCTCTTTCTAGCTTTAGCCATCCAAATTGTGTCGTTCGATCGCATGATCAGTAACCTTAAACTACACTTAGGTTCAAATATTTGGAGTTAGAATTCTCCTGGATTCAACACTAATAGTATCAATTCGGGCTACATGAGCAAATATCTCTTCATAATCAAGTCATTGTATCTACTTATACCGATGTAGGTCGAGAGGGACTCAAAAGTTGAATTCGCGCGTGTAGCAACTCTCTCACGAAGGAATTCACTAAATCCGTTATTCGTTATTCGAGGATGCCCCTTTGAGTGTCCGATGAATTGAGCCAAAAAGAACCCCAAAGATCCACAAGCAAAATTGCAAGAAATAATTTATGGCTAACAAAAATCGAAAGCAATTAGAACGTAGAAACAGGATTACGATTAATTATTTGGACGCATAAAATTAGCGCTACTAAATTGAAGTAAAGATACCTTAAGACTGTAGCAGAGAAAGAGATCCGTTCTGAACCGTGTGAACTGGAAAGAGAATACCCTTCCGCGGCTGAACCGTGTGTCGAACTGGAATTCAGAGCGGGGCGCCGATTGACGGAAGAATCAGGTTGCTGTCGACGTCAATCGGGTAGGTTGCCGAAATTTCAGTGAGGTCGATGTCTATCTAGCGGAGGGAACTGGTACCAGAGGTCTTCATGGGTGCTGGAAGGATACTGCTTTGGGGCGGAAGGCGCGCGAGTGACAGTTTCGTCGAGAGGGGGATCAAAAGCTTCCCGTTGTTACTGGGGCAGGATGAGGGTGCGAATCTTTGTTTCATTCCTATTTATAAACCGGTCTGCCTTTATTCTTCTGGTAGGGGGACTTTAATACAAAATTTTTCCTTCAATTCCATTTATTAAATTTCCATATATTAGTTTCCATTAAGTAAATTTCCAAATATTTTGAGACCTTGAGTTTGAATAATTTTCTAGGAATTTCCTCAATATGTTCTGATAGATTTTGTTCTTCTTGAATTTGAATTTTCCTCCAATTAAATTTATGTGTTCTTAAATAAGCTAAGCTTACCTTTTTTGCCCCAACTACTTAAAATTACCGGAACTTTTATCCAGGGTATCATCGGATGGTCAAACCGATGAGCTGAAATAAACTCCAAATGAAAACGGATGCACAAGAAAAGAAATACATTAAATGAAATAAACAGATGCATGGTGAAAGAAACTATGATGCATTGCATGATGCATCATATACCCTTTTGCCACGAGCTTGCTTTGTACTTGTCCACTTTGCCGTCTTTGTTTGTCTTAATTTTGTTAACTCAGTTCACCATTACGAATTCGTGTCTTATTGGTAACTGAGTCAACTCCCATGTATCCTTTCTTTTGATGACAACTATTTCTTCGTACATAACTCTCATCCACTTTTCATCTTGTACAACTTATTCTTATGTGTAATGTGTTTGATTGCACTCTTCTAATAAACAGTAAAGTGAATAATGAATTTGAGTAGGATCTGTTGCCTCATAAATTTCTTATAAACTCCTCATTCATGGTGAAGCTTCTGCTTCACTACTGTTGTTGTTGGCTTATGTTGTTGGTGAAATTGCTTCCCTTGAAGCTGGACTCGTTGGTGTGGACTGTGCTTGTTCTGGTTGCATTCCATTATCATTATCTTTATCTTCATCGAAGAAAATACTGCAACTTTTCATTCTTCGTCGCTCCGGCGCCAATAATCTTCTTCATCAAACTCAACATCTCAAGAGATGATCACTTCTTTGTAATTTGATTGTATAACTTATATGGTTTGCTTTGCGGAGCATAACCAATGAAAATACATTTCTCACCTTTATCATTAAGTTTCCTTCTAGGCGTGTCTAGTACGTGTGCATAAGCAGTGCACCTGAATACTCCAAGGTGATGTATAAAGGGCTTCTGTCTGTACCATGCTTTATAAGGTGTCTTGAATCTGACACTTTGTCTAATATCTGCTCAAAATATAAACATCACAAACTACAACTTTAGCAAAAAAAATCTAGGTAGATGCCTACATTTCATTGCTCTTTGCCATATTTAGAAATGTGTGATTCTTTTTTTCTGTAATTCCATTCTACTGTGGTGAATATACTGTTGTAAGTTGATGAATAATCTCATGTACACTGCAGAAATTTTTAAATAACATTGATGTGCATTTACCACCTCTATCTGGTCTTAGAATCTCCAAATATTGGTCACTCGGTTTCTCAGCCATAGCTTTAAACTTTTCACATTGGCGGTATTCAGATTTAATAAATAAATCCAACACATTCTACAGTAATCATCAATGAAAGTAATGTAGTACCCGTTGCCTTCAATTGATGGTATATCGAAAGGACCAACAATATTTGAGCGAACCATTCCCTTTGTGTCATTTTAAACAAATCAGAACTCCGTTTTCCATATTCAATGTGAATCGGCGATCCTTCGCCATCCATATCTTAGCAATCTGCTGGTAATACTGATTCTAGTAATTAGGCAGCCATTTTTAGATGTATATCATGGTCTTTTTCTAGCAACTGATAAAGGGAAATATATTGCTCCTTAGCAGAGGAACATGATACACATTATTAAATATTTTCTTATCATCTTTCAAGATAATGAGAATCATATCTTTGCCTTTCATTGGTATCACCAAAACTTACATCTCCTTGAACAGTCTCGTCAAGCTTTAAAAATAACTCCCTTCTTGAACACATATGGTTGCTTGCTTAAGATACGAGACATCACTTTTGCTTTCTTCAGTTCCTCTACACGCATGGAATATCGTCAGGTCATCTCCTTAATCTTATGCTTCTGCAAAATGACTAGTTCCTTCCATTCTTCTTGGTGTTGTGCACTCAAAACTCATATGCCCATACCTATTGCAATTGTAACTTTGTATTTATGATGTATTTCTCTATTGAAAGGCTCCACAACTTTGACCTCGTCTTCTGTTATCTCGACTACCTTGAGCAAATGACTGATATTCAGTAGTACTATGAGCTTTGTATTCTAATGATCTACCTCTTCCTCTACCACCTCTGATATTTCCTTGTGTTCCTCGGCTCCGCATATCTCGGCCTTTGCCTCCAAGAGATAAGTTGCTTTGCAAAGCCTATTTTAAGCCACTGGTGCCAATGCCTTCATTCTATGACCCCCGATACTCATAGGCTTGGTGCGCCACAAGTTAATCAAGTGAAAGCTAAGATATGTCTTCTGGCATCTCCACTGTTCGGGTCCACATACTCGTGAGGTTCGTGGTACGGCGTTAGATCCTCCACATTAAACACTGAATGAATTCTCATACTTGTCGGGATATCGAACCGGTAGGCGTTTGTCCCAATACGGCTAATAATTGAGTAAGGACCCATTCGGATGGCGCTTAGCTTTTTTGCAGGCCCTGATGGGAGCCTCTCAGGGCGGGCTCGCACAGTTACTTTCTCTCCTTTATTAAACATTTGTTCTCGCCTTCGCTTATCTGCATGTGTTTTATAGTTTTAATTGCTTGTTATTATTCGTCGGCGAACCGACTCATGTAATGCATGTAAATGATGAACAAGTGACCCAACTAACCCTTTCCAAAGAAGTGAGTAATGCACATAGATTACAACATACTTGACGCACTTCTTAAGGGAAGGTCTGACAATGACTTGAATATTACTAACATGGGGCGGCCTATCAGGAGGCTTACCGGGTGGTGGATAGAAAAATCTGGGGTGATCGACTTCATCCCCACTGGGGACGACGTAGATGGTGGCAAAATAGTGCGGAGCTCTGGTGTGATGAGTACCTCTCAAATGATATAGCTCATCAGGTGGCTCACCAGGGGGTGTATACCAAAAGTCATCACGTGTGAGATGATCACTAGTGCGGATACCCGATTCATCATTAAAGTGTTGGAGGGAAGGCCTGTCAAGAGTACGAGTCCCCGAGGTGATTAATAATGGGAAGATCCCTCAGATGAGTATCGCTGATAGAGGTCGTGTCCTCGTAAGTGGGTGAGGTGGCCACTATGAAGTCAACACTATACCTTTGACTCTCAGTAATGAAGTGACTCGAGATAGTCCTAAGGAAAGAGCAAGGGGTGACTAGACTCAAGTGTGGGTCAATCGATATAATATTGAGAACTGTGTCTCTGTTCAAAGTGGACACTAGGTCTAAATGTAGGTCTATGTGAGGTAAAAAGGATGGGTATACCATCACAGCGTCACTAGGTCGTCCGTCCTCACCCACGTGACCATGCTCACTAGTCATGCTAGTATCACTCTCCACCTGTATCATAAAGTCATGATCAGATTCAACCTCAAAATCACATGAGCACTGAATCTCATCAAACTGAGAAGGATCAAAACCAAGTGTTGGGTCTCTTATCTCAGTGGGAGCACTACTTGCCGCATCAGTGACTTGGCCCTCATCCCTATGCTTTCTTCGTAATGTAGATCTTAGGTGATCAAATTGAGCTTCTAAGAGATCGAAGCGGTCAAGAACTAATCGTAGAAATTCAGCCTCAGGTAACTCTATTGGTGGAACATTAGGAGGGTCTTGACATGTATTGTGATCATGTCGATGGTGACCTCTATAGGGTTCCAGAGGGGCGTCTAGATGGTAGTCCCTAACATAATCAGATTGTGTTCGTGGGTGCGTATGTGCCCTATAAACGTGCAGTGGAGGTCGTTCATTTCCAAACCCAGGTTCCTCTCCTAGAGGAGATGTGTAGCGGCGATGACCTGAACGATATTCAATTCTATCATCATGGAGTCGCGGAGAGGTGTAATGATGAAGATGTGAGGACCTCTCGTTGTGGTGATCGCCTCTAGCATAATGGAATTGTGTCGAGGGGTTGACACTATCTCTAGGAGTAGTGTGCGGGGAACGATGATAATCATAATGATAACATGAATGTTTTTCTAAAGGGGCTCTATGAGCTCGGGCATAGGTAGACTCAGGATACTCAAATAGAGGAGACGAACGACGGCGATAACTAGACATAAATGAACCCAAAGACTATTTAAAACCTACCACTACGAAACATGCAAATGACCTAACCTTGCCTCTGATACCAAAATGATGTAGGGGTATCCTACGGGTGCACAAAACCTACGACGCTATGTGATAGTGCAAGGGTGACACGTTAATCTGAACCTAAATGCAATGTAATTGTCGATATCTCGACAAATTAATATGAACAATGATAATTCTAACTCCACACAAATATTTGAAATTGAAAACAGTTAATTAATTTGGCAATTTATAAGGGCTTCCTCCGCTCGGAGGGTCGAAGCAAAGCGCGCGGCGAATGTCTCCTCCTGCAAATTATTAGCAGACCAAAATAATTTTTACGAGCAAGAATCACAACACATACATTTATTCACCAATGAAAATGTCAAATCAAATAATCCAATACCACAAAATAAACTCACAAAGTAGCGGGCTGAACCGAGTCACTGAAGAATTAGGGTCTGGATGCGTAGATCGGCGATCGGAGGTGGAACCAGTGATGTGAAAATGAAGGTTGTGGCTGTCCTCAACGGTAAATGACGAGATCGGGTGAGAAAATGGTAGATACGACTACATACAAGTAGATCCGGGCCGGGGAGAGGTGTATCCGTTATTTAGGGTTGGATCCGGGCAAAAATGGAAAGTACGAGAGGTGGAAATAACGGATCGGGGCTGAAATTCAAAGATCTGAATTGATCTCGTGAATTCAGACTAGAGGAAGGTGGATCCACGTGAAAGGGGATTTAAGGAGTGACCGGCTAGGGATTTAGATGGCTTCCGAGTGGTGTGGAGGGGAGGAAGGTGGTCGGCTGGATGGAAGGCTGAAGGGAGGTGGTCTGCTTGAGGGGGGGAGCAGTTAGCGGCTGGCTGGAGGGTGGGGGAAGGCTGGCGGTGGGTGGGGGGTGGGGGGGTTGGAAACTGGCGGCTGTAGGGGCCTGGGGGCAGCAAGCCACCGGTTGGGGAGGGGGTTTTGAGGGATGCCGACGACTGGATGAGGGGTGTGAGGGGTGTGAGGGGTGGAAAATGAGGGCTAGGCTTAGGGGTTACCTTGGGGGGGGGGGGGATGGAGAACGAGCCTAGGAGTCGTCACTTAGGGTTCCACGACGTTGGCACCGTGGGTTGATCGCTGGAATCCAGTTATAGAAGTCTCCAAATTCTACAATGCTTGGTTCAACGACACTGATTGGCCGGTGGGTGATGCCTCTAAAATACGTGAAAATAAACCAATAAAAATAAACTAATATATGATCTCGACTCGCGCCGCGGATCCGGACATATCTGTGGAATCCGATCATCGATCCGGGCACGCCATATATGATCAGTCGCCAAATCAGCTCCGAACGGACCCAAAGCTCGTGCTTGTCTCTGCTCCGCATCAAATTCCCATCTTCAGTTTTTGTCAACTTTATGATTTGCGGCTATATGATGTTGATCCTCTTTTAATATAATAATTTCGTAGTGTACCTTCAATTTAACGTCACAGCATGAAGTTACTTCAGCAACACCTAAATTGAGATTTAAATTGGGCTCACGCCTTGTGTAGACCCTAGCTAAACACTTGCCGATGATGGGGTCTTTTGCGCTCGTATCAACACCCCTGGTTCCACAACAACCTTGTCCTCAAGGTTGAACTTTGGAAATTGGGCCTTGATCTCCTTTTCCAGGTTCCATGTGGTCTCATCGGTTGGTTGGTCCTTCCACTATATGAGGATCTGTCGCACTGCTCGCCCTTGTATGTCCTTGCTCCGTGTTCCTAGAATTGCTGCAGGCTCGTACCGAGGAACCGAATCAATCGCTAACCCATCCGGTAGTGTAGCCTGGAGGGGGTGATCCCATAGGGCCCTCTTCAATTGCGAGACATGAAAGACAAGGTGAATTTGATAGTCGGCGGGAAGCTGTAGATGGTAGGCCACCTCTTATATTTTCTCTAAGATCAGGAAGGGGCCAAAATAGCGGACATAGAGCTTGGGTTGTAGTCAACCGGTCAAGGTCCTTTGCCTGTGTGGCCAAAGTTTGACGAATACCTTCTCACCCAGCGAGAGTATCACGTCACGATGGTGATGATTATCCTGCTGGATCATGCACTTTTGGGCCCATGCCAGATAGTGCTTAAGTTGGTGGAGACCGTCGTCCCGATCCTGGAGGTCGGTGGCCAGGGCTTGCACTTGACATTCACCAGGCAAGCCACATGGTATGGGCGGGCGTGGGCAACCGTAGACCGCCTGTAAGGGGGTAACTCCCGTGGGGGACTGATAGGACGCGTTGTACCATAGCTCCGTCTATGCGATCCACAGTGTCAACTGTCGAGGCTTCTTAGTCTCAAAACAACGCAAGTACGTTCCCACACAACGGTTGAGGACCTTCGTCTATCTGTTTGTTTGTGGGTGGTATGCAGTGCTGAACCGTAGTTTGGTCCCAGTAGACGGAACAACTCCCGCCAAAAGGAGCTCATGAAAACTGAGTCGCAATCGCTCACGATGGAACGGGAAAAACTGTGGAGGTGAACCACCTCCCTAATGGAGATCCGAGCGACTGTGCTGGCGGTGTAGGGATGATGAATTGGTATGAAATGCCCGTACTTGACTGTCCACCACCACGAGAAGATAATCATAGCCCTGAGAGCGGGGCAGGTGGGTAAGGAAATTCATGCCTATATCTTCCTAGACCATATCCGGAACGGGTAAGGGCTGGAGGAGTCTGACTGGCGAGAGAGTCTAGTAGGCCTTCTGACATGTTAGGCAATTGGGCACAAACGGCTGCACAGACCACATCATTCCTCGCCAGTACAAGGTGGATGCAAGCTGACAGTGCGTTGAATAAGCTCCAGAATGGCCCGCTGTCGAAATATCATGAAACTTGTGGAGCAGGCAGGGGATCCAGGATGACGAATCTACGACCACGAGACGATCTCGGTAGAAAAGCTGATCTCCAACCATCCTGAAGGGAGGGTGAGAACTCGGATCACTTTGCAAATCTCGTATCATGAAGGTGTAGTGGGGGTCCCCACACACCTCTTCCTGCAAGGCATCAACATCCCGCCAACGAGCCTAGGAGATTGCTGCCAAGGTTCCCACGTGCTCTCGTCAGGACAAGGTGACAACAACGGTGTTCGTTCCCCATCTTGTATTTGATAGAGAATTGGTATCCAAGGAGTTTGACAATCCAAAGCTGTTGTGCGGGCGTCATGATCTTCTGACTGCACAAATGGCGCAGGCTGCGGTGAACTATGCGCACCACAAAGGGCTGCCTAAGAAGATAGGAACTCCAATGTTCGACGAAGAGAACAAATACACGGAGCTCACTGTCGTAAGCGGACGCCGCATCCTGCCGATTGTAGGAGACCTCGGGGAAATAGGCGATGGGCCGCGCCCTTGCATTAGGATTGCCCCCACCCCCTTTCCGGAAGCATCACATTCGACAACGAATGACTCAAAAAAGTCTGGCATGCCCAAGACTGAGGCTGATTCAAGTGTGTGCTATAGGTCATGAAAGGCCTCCTCGGTCGCCTGGCTTCAAGAGAACAGTACCCCCTTCTTGAGGAGGTCGGTCAGCGGGCGCGCCAACACCCCGTAGTTGCAGATGAATCAATGGTAGTATCCTGTAAGTCTCAAAAATCCACGCACCGCTCTGATGCATGTCGGGGTTGCCCATTGTAGGACAACATCCACCTTGGCCAGATCCATAGCCAGACCGACAACCGATATGATGTGCCCCAAGTACTCGATCTACGTCTGTCCGAATAGGCACTTATTGTGGTGGTCCACGAACTGGTGCTCCGCGAGCAGTTGAAGCACGATGGATAGATGTTCCAGGTGGAGTTGCCAAGAAGAGCTATAGACCAATATGTCATCAAAAATACCAAGATGAACTTACGTAGATGTGGGTGGAAGACGTCGTTCATCATGGATTGGAATGTGGCCAGGGCATTAGTCAAACCTAAAGGCATGACTAATAGCTCATATTGCCCGTCATGGGTGCAAAACGCTATCTCGGGCACATCCTCAGATCTGACCCGACTATGGTGATAGTCCGAGCGAAGATCCAACTTGGGGAAGTGAGTCGGCCCTTGTAGTTCATCCAACAACTCTTGGATGAGAGGAATCGGGTACCTGTCAGTAGTCATGGGCAAAAGCCCGATCGGGCCGGGCTTTTTGCCAACCGGGCTTGGCCCGGGCTCAGTGTGAACTGGGTCGGGCCGGGCTCGGGCTTCCTCTCAAAGAGGGAGCCCGGTAAGGCCCTTCAGGCCGGCCCGGGCCGGGTCGGGCTTTTGCCGGGCCGGCCTGAATAACTAAGCGGGATTAATCCCGCCTAATCATAGGCGAGAGGATTATCCCGCTTATGATTAGGCGGGATTTTAATCCCGTCTAAATAGGCGGGATTAAAATCCCGCACCAGGCTTCTGCTAGCCCGGGTGCCGGGCTCAGGCTAGCCCGACGCCCGAGCTTTGCCCGTCCCGGGCCGGGCATCAGGGAGGGCAACCGACAAAAATGGGGGCCCTGTAAGGGCCCCAAGCTCGGCCCTGGCCCGGGCCGGGCCTAGCCGGCTTTTGCCGGGCCGAGCCCGGGCGGGCTTTCCGGGCCCGAGCTTTTTGCCCATGACTACCTGTCAGGAACGGTGAGCTTGTTCAGCTCCCGATAGTCCAACACAAAATCTCCAACTGCCGTTCTTCTTTCGGACCAAGAGAACCAGACTGGAGAAGGGGCTCACACTCGGCTGGATGATACCCGCCGTAGGCTTCTCAGCGACAATGGCCTCCATAACGGTCTTCTGATCATGACCATAACGATATGGGCTGACGGAGACCGCAGATACACCTGGCTGTAGGACAATGGCGTGATTGGCGGCCCGTTTTGGGGGAAACTTATGCACTCTCGATGGTTGGGCATTAAAGACAAAAGGAGGTCCGTTACCGTCTTCATGTCTTTCTTATGGTCCTTAATATGGATTTTGACATGGTTCACACTCATGTCCTTAACTGCCAAACTCTTCTCTCTCTTTGGGAAGCATTCAACATGATTTTGGGTGATGAGGATCGCCGACGCTCTCTCAATTCCAACAAAGTACCTGATAATTCCGTGCTTGCAGGCCGTGGCCTGCCTTTTTCCAGTTCATCTGTTAGGATGTGCGATCATTGTGACAAGCAAGGTCACGAACGAGACTCTTGTTTTTGCCTTTACGTTTATCTTGCACCTTCACAAAAGAATAACAGTAGCCGTGGATGTGGTGGTCCTTGCGAGCACAATCACATGACCGAGACATCGTCAGGTTCTAACACATACACCTCTCTCACCAGGCGTAGTAAAGTCCAACGACTCTCTTTTTCTTTGCTGGCAAGGGAACCATCTTATGTTCATATGTGATGTCACATCCGTTTTATATATTTATACATTTCCTAAAAAATTACTAGTTGTTTCTCTTGTCCACATCCTTAAACTGCTCAAAAACTTTTTGCTCTAATGATTGTATTATTTAGAATCTATCAACGAAGCAGTATATTAATAGTGGTAGGAACTGCGGGGCATGTACATCTTAGACCATCCACCCCCTCAGTCTCTCTCAAGTACTTATACTCCCTCTCCTGTAGATGTGCGAAGGTGATATTAATGTCTTGGATACCCCTCCACAAATTATCTTTTCAAGATGTTTCTTATGCTTTGCTTTATGAACACTTTTGTTTGTGATGTTTGTGAACTTTCTAAACATGCACGCCATAGTCAAACTCATTTTTCCTCTCCTAGTTTGGTTCTTTTTGATGTTATTCATACAAATGTTGGGGATTTTCTCTTGTAAACTTTCTCTGGTCACCATTGATTTGTAACATTTACTGACTGTTTTCTCGCTCTACTTGCGCGTACTTATTAAAATAGAAGGTGATGTTTTGATTGCTTTAAACTTTTTCACAAGACGTTGGTCGGTTAATTTGGCGGTACTATTCACGTCTTCCAAAGTGATAGAGGGGAGTGTACGACGTCCATGGAATTTTTGGCACTACCTTACCAATCATTTGATACTTCATTAAATCTTGTGTGTCCATACCTCCACCCAAAATGGTGTTACTGAACTCAAGAACAAAAACCTCCTCGAAGTTACATGATGTTTTCTTATTATAATGAATCTTCCAAAATCTTATTAAGGCGAAGTAGTCCTCATTACGATTTACCTCGTTAACCACATTCCCTCTAGTGTCCTCCAATATGCTTCCCCTATCTCTCGTTTGCCCAATAAATGTGTTGTCCACACATCTCATCTCCCTCCTCGTGTGTTCGAATGTGTTTGTTTTGTGCATGTTAATCAACGAAATCTTGATAAACTGGATGCTCATTCCCATAAATGTGTTTCTTTGGCTACTCCACTTCTATGAAAGTGGATCACAACTATCACCCTTCCTAACGACATTTTCTTTTGTACATGGATGTTACTTTCAGTGAAGGGGAATGCTTCTTTGGCTCTTTTCTGGGAGACACTCACACTATTCCCCTTCCCATAGTGGTCTTATATCTTACTCCTTCCATTAGTCCAACTACAACGTCTACTCCTATCCTCACCGTGATTCCTGTTGTCGAGGATTATTCCTCCTCTTCTTCAAGTCTATCAACAACGCATCACTGATGTTGAGATGGTACAAACTCCTGTCATTCCACCACAACAAATACAATATTCCGAGCTTTATGCTAACAAAGAGCTCCATCGACCTCTCATACATCTAAAAAGTAAGCCATCCTCTGTAAATGCCTATTGCCAATTATATCACATATCACAATCTGACACAAGCAAATAAAACCTTCATCTCTTCTTTGTCTTTACTTCGTATTCTTAACACTTGGTAGGAAATAATAGATATATCAGGATGGAGAAAGACAGTGAAAGAAAAGATATCTACATTGGAGAAGAACCTGACTTTGGAACCATCCCATCTCCCATCTGGAAAAAACCTGGAATACCCATGAACGACATCTGGGCCCTACCTATATTAGGAATCCGCCTCCCTATGATGGACCTCGTGTGCCACCGCATTGCCAGAGAGATCAAGGAACCCCACCAAGTTTTCCGCTCAACACAACTACAACCATTAAGACTAATTTGAGGATTATCAGGAACCTTAGAGAGGTCCTGCTCCTTATCACCCTTCACATCTACATTGACACTCCCTCCTTTGACAGTCGCCTGGAACCAAAAGCTTCAATGATTAGCTCATATATATGGACAACTACTTCGAGTGATTCAATATAAATGATGAGCATTGCGTCAGCTTGGATAAAACAAAACTGCATGGGCAAGCGAGGATCATCCATACGAATTTAGAGAGGTCGCTTGATAGGGACGACTACTACCCCGTCACACGATTAGGGCTGAGCATATTATTCAAAACTCGAAAGTCGCTTGAAAATCGAGCTGTATCAGAATCGGTTAAAAATGATTCGATTCAATTTGAGTCGATTTAATTTGACTCGAATATGATTTTGAATCGATTTCGAGTCAGCCCTAAATCACTCGAAATATGATTCGAATCAATTCAAATTAATTAAAATATTATGTATTTATTAATATATTCGTAATTTAAATTAAAAATTAAAATTTAAAAGTAAATAAAAAAGAATGAAAACTTTAATTGTTTCATGTGCTAAATTTATGCATTGCCCAATTTAATTTTGAGCCAACTAGGAGTAACGAGAAAAATTGCTCAATTTCGTGCCAACTCGATTTGATTTCGAGCCGACTCAGACTCGAGCCATTTCGAATCGAGCCGACTCGATTTGAAATCGATTTCAATTTCGAGCCGAGTTCGAGTCAAAAATTTTGATTTCGAGCCGAGCCAAAATCGTTCGAACTCGACTTGATATCAACACTACACCCGATTGGCGGATATGAAGCAAAGATCGAATGACAAATACCTTCCTTCCACGTATAAAGATCATTTACTCGATTAGTTATGTCCTACGCCAGGGTACACTTACTATCACCAAGTATGTCTCGCTTTAACAAGCTAGTGGTCAGGAGCGACATTGTGGAGTAGCTTATTGCCATCGTATCTCGTTTTTGGGTTGGCCCGCATTCGGATATCCTTAGAGAGCTAATTCCAACATCATCTCAAAAGCGTTGGGCAGATTTTCAAGCCCGCCTTAGAGTACGGGCAATACCTTCTCTCTTCAGGTCCAAGATAAGTTCCATCCTGACCTGGCTGCTAGACCTTTAAAAGGCCCGCCCCACCTTCGATCGAGACTACTGTGACTCCTCGTTCCCTAGTGGTCATGAGACGCATGACAACCACCCCTGGAGCTCCCAAGCCAGGGGCATCTAATGCTATACATGTGCCGGCAGATGACACATAGCGACTTAGTGCCCCACACAAAATCTACTTATTGAGGAGGACAGATCTAGTTTAGAAACCAAGGAGTCGGCAGACAAGGAGATTGTAGCCACTGTCTAGGAAGGTTGGGATAGTGATGCTAAAAGGTCTCTAGATATGGGAGTGGTTAGACGCCTCCTGCATACCCCGTGTGCATATGAGGACTGGAGCCGCACCACTATCTTCTATGTTAATTTCCCGAGTGCATGTGTCCTCTAAATAGTGAGAGTTGTGTGAACAACATGATCTGATGGGGCTTGAGCGGATGCAGGTGAAGATTGAGCCTTATCCTTACTTCTATTGGGTTATCTAGATCGACCTTCGTATGGGTACTATTAGATTCGGGTTCAAGAAGGAGACAAATGGACGACTGCTTTTAGGACAAAGGATGACCTATATGAGTGATTGGTTATGCCATTTGGGCTATATAATGCTCAGAGCACTTTCATGAAGATTATGACACATTATGCAACCCCCTACATGGGGAAATTTTTAGTCGTATACTTTGACAACATTCTGATTTACTGTCACTCTAACTTTAGCCTCCTCATGCACCTAAGACTTCTCTTTGACATTTTTTCTCAAGGAAAATTTATTCTTGATTTTGAAGAAGTGCTCGTTTTTGTCCGTGTCGGTCCAATTTTTTGGGATCTATCATTTCCTTCATTGGATTGTTTGTCGACCCCGAGAAGGTCAAGTTTATTCGCGAGTGGCCCATACCCTCAACTATTCATGTGGCCCATAACTATCACGGACTTGCTACCTTCTATAAGACGTTTGTTAGGGGATTCAACACGATCATTGGCGTCATTCACGGTTACCTCCTTAAGGGAAAGTCCAGTGGGCCACGAAGTCCATTAAGGAATTCAAGGAGATCAATGAAAATTTGAGACTCCCTAATTTTAACATGCATTTGAGGTCTCATGCGACACATCTGGCCTTGGCATTGATGGTGTGTTGATATAGGAGAGACATCCGGTTTCTTATTTTAGTGAGAAATTGATAGAAATTGAGCAGAGATATGATCAAGAATTTTATGCGAATGTCTTGTCTCTACATTATTGGAGGCACTATCTCCTACCTAAGGAGTTTGAGCTTTACTATGATCATCAGGCGTTTCGTTATCTTGACTCGCTGAGGAAGTTGGGACATCATCACGCTAGATGAGCCGAGTATCTACAGGACTTTAACTATGTTCTCAAACACCACGCCGGTGTTGAGAACAAGCATGTGAATGTCCTGAGCTGCTGAATCACATTATTACAAATATTTAGTGCACGAGTGGACAAATTTGAGAGGATGATCACTGATTCTCCAACAGTCCCTCCCACTAAATCCCCAAAACTTACCCTCCATCTCCTCAAATCCCCTCTAGTTCGTCTCCAGTGATCACCTGAATTTTCTCCGGTTACCTCCGGTGATTCCTCGCCATCCCCTTACCATTTTCATCAATTTTAAGTTTTCCAGCCATCGCCGGAAAACGTCTTTGGCTACCACCAGCATCTCCGGTGACAACCACCTCCGGCAATCCAACCCTCAAACTCCTCCCAGCAGCTGTCCAGGCCACATACTCATCTACCAGCCAGCCCCCTGCAGCCAGGATAGCCGTTTCCGTCTACTACACAGCTCTCCAAAATCACCCCAGCCCTCCCCCGTCAGTATCGTTTTGAGTTTTTTGTTTGTTTTCATTTCTTTTTTGTTGAATAGTGTTTAAATCCCTACTTGAAGGGCTAATAGTTTGTAAACTTTGAATCCAATTGTTTGAGACGTTGGATGTTCTCGTTGCCTAGTTATTTGATTTTTTATCACTCTTGCATTTGTACCACCTCATATGTTTCTTTATTTGAAAGTTTAATTCTATGGCAAATCAAATTAATATTGTTTTATGAATATAAATTATTGTAAGAAAACAAATCGTCGGATTCATGTATGATTGCACGCATGAGTTTCCCATTATTTTTTCGTCATATGGGACCGTCCCGCGTAATGTCTATCAATTTATTTGCCAAAAATTAACTAAAATAGCGTCTCAGTTCTTGTCTTCATTCATAAATCTGGGATGATCTACGACCTGCCCAAAATTTAATGAGAGACATGAATTGATTGACATAATTTAATGAGAGACATGAATTGATTGACATAATTTAATGAGAGACATAATTTAGTGCATGAGTGGACATGAATTGATTGACATGATGCGAGCTAAGCCGGCTTGGATGTGTAATCAGAGTTCCCGGGTACATGTTCAAGGGCCATGTGGCAGAACTTCTCAGGTACATGTTCCCAAGGGTTAGTGCAGCCTTCCTTAACCTTTCAAGGGAGATCCTGGTACATGTTCAAGAGTGGAAACATTTTGAAATCATTCAAGGGCCATGTGACATCTTTTCTCAGTTACATGTTCCCAAATTTTGCATGGATTCTCTTATTGATATAAGTAAACTGATATACACTAATATATAATGATTTTGTTTTTTTTACTGACTGTCATATGACACAAAAGGATTGGTGAGACTAAGATAAAAAACTAATAATATTATAACCTAGGGAGATAGCCTCTGCCTGAACACAACTTCCGAAGTAAAGCTCAACAACTTCAGCTAGACGGCTTGATTCTCTGTCATCTGGCTAGCATTGGTGGTTCAGACGGTGAGGTGCTTCATGGAAGATTTCAGCAAGGAGAGCCTATCAAACTGCAGCAGCACCAGGAGCTTTACAAAGGAGGGAAAACTGGGGAATTCAATCCACCATGAATAAAAAGAAAGAAGCACACACGCTCAGCCACCAAGGATAATGCTCAACAGCAACAGTTTCAGAAAACAGGAATGAGGCCAACTTTGAAGGTATAAGCAATCCAGTTCTAACAATGAAGATTCTTCACTAATATGAGTCCACATGAATGTTGGACGGATTGACTGATCGGCCCTCTACCGATCCACATCAAGGTAACTCACCATTTTAAAGAGAAATTTCTTTTTTAGATTTCAATATGAGATTCTAGTCTTTATTTGTCTTCATTTTACGTCGATTATCCTACTTTTGGATGTGCAATATGGATGCGATTCTGGCTAATTTTTCTTCATTATCCTACATCCAACTTCTGAATATCGATTCAAGAGAAATTTCATCATAATAAAATGCAATTTTCAAACATAAATTCAAATATTTCAATTGGAGTTTAAAATGTTGCAAGCTTTGATTAAGCATGGGCTTCCAGTTTGTGAGGTACGTGAATGTGTGCCAGGAGTAGCCAATGCCATTGTAGGGTTGAGTAAGCTGATGAGGGGATAAACAGTGAGAAAAAACTAGGAAGCAAAGTCAAAGGGGAATTTGGGGTCAACAAAAGGCATCAACTAAATTGTTAACACAAGAATTAACTATAGTTTTGTGTTTGGTTCAACCATGTCTCTCTTCCGTTTGTTTTGTATTTGGTTCAACCATGACCCTTCCATTATCATATCCACGCCTTTTACCTTTTTCATTGCCTTTTTAATGATAAAGTAAAATAAATAAATCATTATCTATAGTCAATATATCCCCAAACAGTACTTCACTCATTTTTATATCCGTGAAGATAGGGTGTGACAAACATGAAGAAATCTGCACTGCAGTGAGGCAGTGCAGATTTCTCCAGTCTGCATTGCTGCAGTGTAGACTCCATTGCTGCAGTGCAAATTTCTGAATTGCAATGTAGTGTAATCTTTGTTACAATATGTGTGTTATTATGTGTAGTTTTTTATGTGTCTTGTAATATTGTATTTGTTATCCCGATCCGCCTCCATATATAGAGGGGATGAGAGCCCTTTCTTATCAATTCAAGTCTATTTTTCATTCCCTGCAACATGGTATCAGAGGAAGGACTTATGGTGACCTAACCGTCGCTCGCTCTGTTTCGTCGTTCGGCGTAGATCGTTGTGAGCATCGTGTCGCTCGCCGGTTGTTGCTGCGCGCGTCGGATCCGCTCCCGCCTGCTAATCCTGCTGCGGGTTCCTCTCCCGTTTCCGACCGCACCTCCTTTTCTCCTCTTCCGGCGTCGCTCCTTCGTCGGCTTCCCACACTTCTTCGTCGGCCTTCCCGGGACCTCCAGACTCTCCAGCCCGCTTTCTTCTTATTCCACCCATTCTTCTTCTTCTCCTTCTTCTTCTTCTTCTTCTTCTTCTTCTTCTTCTTCTCTCTAGGGTTTGTAGCCACACTCCTTCCTAGCGCCGGTACATGCCGTGAAACCTTTGCTTCCTTCCGGCGCCGATTGTGTTCGGCGTAATCAGCCGCTCTTTGCTGCCCTACGTGGAGTGTGGTCTCCAAATTTCTATTCTTGAGCCACTATGTATTCTCTCAGTGATTCTACTACCTCCTACTCGTCGGTTCCTCCTGCTGCAAGTTCTCTTCGTGGGAGTCATGATCACAATACTCCGCAGATTAGTACTATCCGGTTAGATGATTCTAATTATCTATCATGGTCTCGCTCTATCACCCTTGCACTTAAGAGCTGTCGCTTCTTTGGTTATATCACTTTGCAAACTAAAGAACCAGAGATGACTGCCCCTGATTGGCCTCAATGAGATTTAGAAAATTCCTTAGTCATGCTTTTGCTAACGAATTCCATGTAGGAGTCCATCACTCCCAACTACTTATTTCTGGATACTGCTGTTGATATTTGGCGGAGTGCAGAGTAGGGCTGATATCGAGTCGAGTTCGAGCGATTTTGGCTCGGCTCGAAATCGAAATTTTCGACTCGAACTCGGCTCGAAATCGACTCGAAATCGAAATTGATTTCGAGTCGAGTCGGCTCGACTCGAAATGACTCGATTTCGAGTCAGCTCGAAATCGAATCGAGTCGGCTCGAAATCGAATCGAGTCGGCTCAAAATCGAATTGGGTTGGCTCAAAATCGAATCAAATCGGCTCGAAATTGATCAATTTTTTGTTTTATTCACAGTTTGCTCAATATTAAATTGGGCAACCGATAAATTTAGCAAATGAAACATTTAAAGCCTTTATTCTTTTTATTTAGGTTTAAATTTTGTTATTTTTAATCTTAAAATAAAAATATATTAATAAATACATAATTTTTTTAATTAATTCGAGTTGATTCGAATCATATTTCGAGCGATTCAGGGCTGGCTCGAAATCGACTCAAAATCAGATTCGAGTCAAATTGAATCGACTCAAATTGAGTCGAATCAATTTTAATTGATTTCGATTCGACTCAATTTTCGAACGATTTTCGAGCGACTTTCGAGTTTCGAATAATATGCTCAGCCCTAGTGCAGAGGCTATTTATTCTCAAAAGGGTAATGCTGTCCAGATCTTCCAGTTGTGAAGGAAGATATCCTTACTCCGTCAGGGTGATTGTCCTCCATCTGTTTACTATTTGGAGTTTACTCAGTTGTATCAGGAATATGATCATTTTGATTCCCTCACCTTTGTTAGCCCGGTGGATGAGGCTATGTTTTGTGATTGGGAGGATCGCAACCGCATCTTTGAGTTCCTTCATGGTCTTCATCAAAATTTTGATCAGATTAGTGTTCTGATTTTGGGGCGTTTGCCGTTACCGTCTCTTTCGGAGGTTTATAACATTGTTCAACATGAGTTTGATCGTCACCAGACTCTACTTCCTGACCCAACTCCTGAGAGTTCTGCTCTTGCTGCTGTTACCCCTTCTTTGCTGGGGGCTCGTCCAACCCATGATTCTAAACTGAAGGATAGTGATAAAGACCATCACCTCTGTGATTATTGTGGGAAGACCTGCCATACTAGAGACACCTACTTCAGACTTCATGGTTTTCCTCCACCGAGAGGTGATGCTCCTCGTGGTGGCTGTGACTTCGGGCGCTTTCCTGGTCGACATACTCCTTGTTCTGCCCATCTCACTGATGTTGTTATGGAATGTTTCTCCTACTCTGTTTGGTGTTGATCCTTCTGTCCTCCCTGGTGTTTTTTCGGCTGATGAAGTTCTTACACTTCACTGCATGATGCAAGGGCTTTCCACAGAGTCTGCCGCCTTGACCTCATATTCCCACACAGGGACTCCATGTGCTCACTATGCTACTTCCCTTCATTGGATCATCGAATCCGGAGCCACTGACCATATGACTGGCTCTACCTCACGTTTCATATCCTATACTCCTCTCTCTGGTTGTGATAAGGTGAACATTGCTGATGGGTTCCTTTATTCTATTGCCGGGAAGGGCTCCGTCTCTTGTTCCTTCCTCACCTTATCTTCCGTTTTGCATGTCCCAAACTTCACACGTAATCTACTCTCTATTAACTATTTGACTAATTCTATGAACTGTTTAGTAACCTTTCATCCTTCCTCTTATGTCTTTCAAGACCTGAAGACGGGGACGGTGATTGACTCTAGTAGCTTTGTCAATGGTCTATATGTGCTCGACTCCGGCCCAGTGGCACCTCCTTTTGCTCTTTACTACAGTACATCCAATTTATTTTCCTGGTATTGTCGCTTAGGCCACCCGTCTATTCCTGTTATGAAGTTATTGTTTCCTGTTATGCTTACTACTTTTTTTAATTCCTTTGTGTGTGATGTCTGTACTGTTAACAAACACTGTCGAATTACATTTAATCGTGTTTCGTTGCCAGGCTCTATCCTTTTTTCTGTGATTCATTCTGATGTTTGAGGACATTGTCCTGTATCTTCTATTTCTGGCTGTGTTTGGTTTGTCACTTTTATTGATTGTTTTTTTCGTACTGCATTGTTATATTTACTGCAAAAAAGTGATGTTTTACTACCTTTAAAAATTTTCATAACATGATCTGCACTCAGTTTCACATCAAAATTCAGATTCTTCGCAGTGATAATGACCGTGAATATCTGGACTCACAGTTTGCTCAGTACCCGACTGATTATGACATTATTCATCAAACTACTTGTGTTTATTCTTCCGCTCAAAATGGTATTGCAGAGCGTAAGAGTCGTCACCTGTTGGAGGTGGCTCGCTGCCTTTTATTTACCATGTATCTTCCCAAATACTATTGGGGCGATGCTGTCCTTATTGCAGCACATCTCATTAATCGCATGCCATCGCGTATTCTTGATAATGCCACGCCCCTTGGCACTCTTCGAGTCCCTTTCTCTCAGCTTCCTCCTAAGGTGTTCGGATGTGTTTGCTTTGTTCAATCACCCTCCTCCCACCAAACTTGATCCCAGTGCAATAAGGTATGTATTTATTGGCTACTCTCATACGCAAAAGGGCTACATGTGTTTACATCCTCCTACGAAGAAGGTCTTTGTCACCATGGATGTCATGTTCCGTGAATCTGAAGCCTGTTATCCTGCACCGGGTGATACCCCTTATTTTCCCTCTCCTTTACCTTCTTTTGTACTGCTACCTGTTCCTCCACCTTATCCATCACTTCAGTGGGAGCTTATACCGTAGGAAATGAGTGATTCTCTTGCTCCTCGTCCTACTGCTCCTAGTTTGCAGGTGTACACGAAGCGAAAATAGAGGACCACCAACACACTTGACCTGACTGTGCAACCAGATCAAACACTGGATCCTGACTCGGGGCCTTCTGAACCTCCCATTGCTCTCAGGAAAGGTATTCGATCATGTACTCAACATCTTTCCAATTATGTTTCTTATGACTCATTCTCTACTTCCCATAAGACTTTTATGTCTTTCCTCTCTTCCATGTCCGTACCAGCATCTTGACAGAGTGCTCTGGAGATTCCCGTGTGGAGAAAGATGATGCTTGAGGAAATGACTACTCTTGAAAAGAACAACACATGAGATTTGGTGCATCTTCCCCACGGGGACAAACCGGTTGGATGCAAATGGATATTCTCTGTTAAATAAAATCCTCAAGGTGTTGTTGAAAGGTATAAAGCAAGACTGTTGGCAAGAAGGTATACTCAAACCCTTAAGATTGACTATCAGGAGACAACGCCTCTTCAGCAAAGATAAACACTATCAGAGTCATTTTATCTTATGTTGTCTGCAAAAGATGAGACCTTTGACAACTTGATGCAAAAAATGCTTTCCTCCATGAGAATCTTGATGAAAAAATTTACATGTCCCTTTCACCAGGCCTTACTCCTGAAGGTTCAACAAAAAATGTTTGAAAGTTAAAGAAACCCTATATAGCCTGAAACAGTCTCCAAGAGCTTGGTTTGAGAGATTTCACGGAGCCATGTTGTCATTTGGGTATCACCAGGGCAATTTCGATCGTACATTGTTTATCAAGTTTCGGACCGGTAAACTCACAACACTTATTGTTTTTGTTGATGATATTGTTATAATAGGCGACGATGTGGAAGAGATCAAGCTCCTAAAACAAAAAATTGGCTTCTGAGTTCGAGGTCAAGGACTTGAGTGCACTCAAATATTTCCTGGGTATTGAAATGGCAAGGTCCAAACATGAAATTTTCATCTCCCGAAGGAAGTATACTCTGGACCTGCTTGAGAAGACTGAGATGAGTGCCTGTAGACTAGTTGATACCCCAATTGAAGCGAACCACAGAATGAGTCGTGATGATGGAAAGGAGATTGAAAATGTTTTTGAATTTCAGAGATTGGTAGGGAGGCTGATCTACCTAGCTCATACCCGTCCTGATATTGCTTACGCTGTAAGTGTTGTCAGCCAATTTATGCATGCTTCGGAGACTCGTCATGCAGATGTTGCCCACAGGATTCTCAGCTACCTCAAGTCCTCGCCTGGGAGTGGGATCTTGTTTTCCCCAAATTCAACTTTAAAAATTGAAGTCTACACAGATGCTGATTGGGTCGAGTTAATCGACGATCGGCGATCTACCTCAAGGTACTGTTCGCTTGTTGGGGGGAATCTTATTACTTGGAGAAGTAAGAAACATGTTGTGACAAGATCTAGCGTTGAACTAGAGTTTCGGGCTATGGCTCGTGGTGTTTGTGAAGGTCTTTGGTTACGCTCTTTGCTAAGTGACCTGAGACTATGAAAAGATGAGCCAATTTGGCTATATTGTGATAACAAGGCTGCTATCAGCATCGCCCATAACCCTGTTCAATATGATCAAACTAAACATATTGAAGTGTATCGTCATTTTATCAAAGAGAACATTGAAAAGGGGGTTGTATGTTCTCATTTTATTCCCTCAGATAGACAGTTTGCCGATACTCACAAAAGGACTGAGTGGGAGTACCTTTGGAAGAATTGTTGTCAAGTTGGACATGATTAACATCTCACGTCCAACTTGAAGGGGAGTGTTACAATATTTTTGTTATTATGTGTCTTGTAATATTGTATTGGTTATCCCGATCCACCTCCATATATAGAGAGGATTAGAGCTCATT
The DNA here is from genome assembly GCA_039583875.1 of Platanthera guangdongensis. Classification (NCBI taxonomy): domain Eukaryota; kingdom Viridiplantae; phylum Streptophyta; class Magnoliopsida; order Asparagales; family Orchidaceae; genus Platanthera; species Platanthera guangdongensis. The sequence goes on along the minus strand of CM077149.1, from coordinate 154,447,684 downwards.
CTTAGCAATTCAAGTCTATTTTTCGTGTGTTGAAAAAGTACTAGATGAAAATATTCCTCAATTTATTTCGCCTTGTCAAAATCACTTAATACATGTATTTGTACAAATATATATAAGGAGAAGAAGGAAAGAAAGTCTCATTCTAAGATGTGGGAGAAAACTATCTAGCTAAGAGACCAAATGGGCCTTTAATTATGGGCCTTTACATATTTCTTTTAACACTTCTCTGCAAGATGGAGCGAACATATCGTAGGCACCGAGCTTGGACAAGAATTGTAGTACAGCGACCGTGGTAAGGCCTTGGTGAGGATGTCAGCAACTTGCCCGGTAGCCTATGTTGCACCGACACCGACACGGGACACGCGACACGACACAACACGACACGCGACTCGTCAATTCTCAAAAAATACCATATTCCGACACGCTGGGACACGTATATTAAATATTCATTTTTTATAATTAAGAAAATCCTAAAACATTTAACAAAATTTTTTAAAAAATTAACAATTAACAAATATTTAAATAAATTAAGTCATGTTTAAATATTACTCATCAAATATTCAAATGCAAAACTTAACAAATGATCAAAAAATGATATAACAGTAACACATTATCATTATATATCATCAGTAAAAATAATGGATTATTATGCAAACTTTTTTCTCCACTTTCAATCTTCCTTTTTTTAGAGAAAATATCTACGCCACTAGTAGACCACTTTCACTACTTGAAATGTTAGAAGGAGGTAAAGAAACTTCCAAGACAAATTGCCACCCGCCTCACCATGAGTAGCTAACCTAGGAACACACGTGTCCGATTGAGCGGGACACGCGAGTCCCGCATGAGCCAGCGTGTCGGATTTCCGACTCGAGCGTCGGAGAGTGTCGGAGAGTCGGACGAGTGTCCGACACCGACACGCTGGGCATTTTGAAGTGTCGGTGCTTCATACCCGGTAGCAGACACTTGTTTTAATTCCAACTTCTTCAATTGGATCTTCTTTCGATGTAGTGACAATCAACTTCAATGTGTTTGGTTCGCTCATGAAATACAAGATTCTTGGAGATGTGTATAGTTGCTTAATTGTCACACAATAGAGTCACTGGTGAGAAGAGTTTGACACCCAAGTCACAAAGAAGACTTTCTAGCCAGGCCAGCTCAGCCAAAACAATAGCCATTGCATGATACTTGGCTTCAGAGCGAATAACAACAGATTGCTTATTGCTACGCCAGGTAATAAGATGTCCTCTGAAGTAAGTACAGAAACTACTTGTAGAGCGACGATCATCTAGCGAGCCAGCATAGTCAGCATCAGAGTAGGCAATCAGAGATAAAGATGAAGATGGTTTGTATACAAGTCCTTGTCAAGGAGCTGTCTTTAATTATCTGAGAATACGCTCGACGACCGGAAGATGAGAGTTCTGTGGAGCATGCATAAATCAACTGACAACTCCAATAACAAAAGTGATATCAGGTTTTGTAACAGTAAGATAAATCAGTTTTTCCTATAAGACATCGATAATACTCTGAGTTCAAGAGTAAAAGATCAGAGTCAGTTTCCTGAGCACATAGTTTATGGTTGACATTCATAAGAGTGTCAATATGCTTGCATCTCGAGTAGCCAACATCACGAAGTAAGTCAAGACAGTACTTCCGTTGAGATAAAATAAGTCCATTAGGACGCCGAGCCACCTCGAGCCCAAAAAATGACGAAGATTTCTCAGATCTTTGGTTTGAAAAACAGATGCAAGATGTTGTTTGAGCATGTGTATTCATGTTAGATCATCTCCAATATTCAAAATATCATCAACATATATCAAGAGAATCACTGTGGTTGTTGAACTATGACGAGTGAATAGAGCTGAGATTTGAGTGAACCCAACAACACAAACAGTCTAAATAAACTTATCAAACCATGCTCGAGTAGACTGTTTGAAAACATGAAGTGATTTCCTCAAACGACAGACAAGGGAATCCCCCGTGGTTTCAAACCCGGGAGGTTGTTGCATATAGACAGTCTCCTGCAAATCGTTGTTGAGAAATGTATTTTTGACATTCAATTGATGCAACGACCAATGTCGATGAACAACTAGGGAGATCAAAACACGAACATTGTTGAGTTTGATGACCAGAGAGAAGGTCTTATCATAATCCAGACCTTGTTGTTGAGTGAAGCCACGAGTCACAAGACGAGCCTTCTGACGTTGAATTGGCCCATCTGGATCATGTTTGATGACAAATACCCACTTACAATCCACACAGTTTTGGCCGGAAGGAAGAGAAAAGATCTCAAGTTTGGTTCGCCCAAAGAGCAGCCATTTCTTCGTCCATGACCGCCCGCCATGCCGGATGTTGGAGAGCTTCCTACATAGAAGTAGGGGTGGGGATAGAGGATAAAGAAGTTGTGAATTTCTAGAGCTCCGGGGAGAGGCGGTGTAAGGAAACATAATTCGCCATCGGGTGAGCAGTGAAGACGGTTGTCGGATCTGCAGGCCGCAAATATCTTCAGTGGAGGGCATCTCCTGTAAAGTAGTAGACGAAGGAGAACGACGAGTATACACATGAATCAGAGGTGGTTTTGGTGGGATTGACAGAGAAAGAGAGGTGGCATTGGTGGGATTGGCGTGGGAAGGAGGGAGGAAGGTTAGAAGTAACATGGACAACAAGCCGCGAAAGTGGAGGTGGAATTGTAGAATCAGTAGGGCGAGAATGATATGGTTGATGTTCGAGAAAGATGACATCAACAGAAGTAACGATCTTGCGATTCTTGGGAGAGAAGCAGACATAGTACTTCTGAGTATGCGAGTAACCAACAAAAATATATTTCGTGGCACATAGAGCAAGCTTGTCAGTGGACGTGTCGATATTATGAACATAACAAACACAACTAAAGACATGAGGGGTGACTGAAAAGGGAGTGAGACGGCTAATAGAGAAGATATTGAAAGGGGAGCCCGAAACATGAATAACTGAGCGAAAAGTGATGCAAGGAGTAAGGTTGACGTCTGCTGAGCCAGAGACGGGAATGATGTCCCCACTAGCAATATTAATGAATTTGGGATGCACAAAGTCCAAGTATTTTGAAGGTTTCCGCGGGGTAATGTGGCGTGAGGCCCTTGAATCCAGAATTCAGGATGATCTATGTGCAAGACAGGAGGTCCCCCCATCTGAAATAGACACACCAGAGCTCGGAGAACTCCTGATTTTCCCTTGAAGTTGCGTGAGTTGGGTGCGTAAGACATCAATGTCAGTTTGAATGATGTTTGGAGTAGAGTGTGCAACCATTGGTGAAGAGCCAAACATAGCAGAAGCTAGCCGAGTAGAGTAGAACTAGATTTGCGATTAGGAGATCGAGCGGGCAGGGGCAGCTGCGGCAAGAAGCGCGACAAGGAGCTGCAAGTTGTAAGTTGTATACAAACACCAATGCGTTGACGATGACAAGAGAGGAGCGCTGCAATCACACAAATCTTGCGGCTAGGGATTTGCAGCCAAACGACCAGGAGAAGCATCCACTTGGAAAATAGGTGGGAAGAACAAGCGGCCTGGCGCGTAACACCTGCGGCTAAGAGAGCAGGACGCGCAGATCGACAGGCGAGCTAAAATTGTCGAGCAAGGCAGCGAAAACCTGCGAGCAATGCTCGACGAGCAGAAATAGACAAGCAATCTCGCAGTTTGAATAACAACAAGATGAGATCCGTGGTCTGGATTGCAGCAGCCGGAGCAGTGGTCTGGATTACGGCGGTTTGAGCAGCAACAAGATGAGAGCAGGGGCAGACAACGACCAGGAGAGCAGCGAACACAACAAGCAAAGAAAGAAGGCCAACAACAACCTGCGTGGCTAGGAAGTAGGACAAGCACCAGTGATCAATCAACACCAGTGGCCTTGAAATATCCAGAGGAAGATGCGGATTAGAGGCGGCACAATGACCACAAGCAGTAGTGCGGCTTGGACCCAATGATCAGACGACCAAAAGAGCGGCAAGGGAGCAGCGAGCAAAAAAAGGTTTGACCGCTGCGAGAAGAAAGGAAGACGCGGATAGCTTTGACAGGTTGCGAAAGATGCCCGCGGGGGGGGGGGGACCTAGCAAAAAACAACTATATATGGAGATAGGGGTAGGGCTGGGAACGGAGGAAAAGAATCCAAGGGAACCCGCAGATAAAGCTGCAGTTAGGGAAATGCTAGCCCCCCAAATGAGAGGATCTTGCGGTGAGAGAAAAATAAGGACCGGTTTGACTCTGATACAATGTTGAAAAAGTACTAGATGAAAATATTCCTCAATTTTTTTTCGCCTTGCCAAAATCACTTAATACATGTATCTGTACAAATATATAGGAGGAAAGAAAGTCTCATTTTAAGATGTGGGACAAAACTATCTAGCTAAGAGACCATATGGGCCTTCACACATTTATTTCGACACCGTGCAATGCAGTGCAGTGGATTGTACAACTCTTTTGGAACATATATGATTTTTGTTGTTTTTTTTATCAGGAATGATTAAAATCCAGGAAAGCATCCATTCCTTCTTATGGGGGAGTTCCCTTCATATCAGTGACATTGGAAAGATTGTACAACTCTTCTGAAACATATATGGTTTTTGCTTGCTTGTCTTTTTTTATCAGGAATGATTAAAATCCAGGAAAACATCCATTTCTTCTTATGGAAGAGTTTTATTCATATCAGTGAAATGGTGCCATTACTAATACTAATATTATAAGGGAATTTCAGTATCTGCCCGTCACCGCGTTACTTTGGCTCTTCCGATTTACCCCCCCTCCCCCAGCTTGCCGGCGTCGTTCCTTTTTATATTAATAAATTGGATTTGAGTCTCGGTGGATGCCACCACAGCCCGACAGCGGCCTGACCGGACACCACCGACAGGGTTGCCGGCATCTGGCAACCTCGGCGGGGGTAGGCCGGAGGCGTTCCGTCAGGGCCATCGCCGGCGGTGGCCCTGACCGTGACCGCCAAATCTATAAAAAAATTGAAGATTCTGTTGTTGCCACCGCCAGAGGAGGAGCCGCTGGAGTCCTGTTCTGGACACGCGGGTCACCTATGACTCCGGCATGGGTCCTACTGCAACGCTCCGATTGGCTATGCCGATCAGGGCCACTGCCGGCAGTGGCCCTGCCATAGCGCCTCCAGACAACCCATGACGCCAGAATGCAACGAACCAGGCGGTGACGCCAGGTCACACCACTGACGGCGAATCAATAATAAGAATATATATACCCGCCGGCGGCTCCGCCGCCGGTGATGGCTGAAATGAATCAGTGCACGGTTCCACTTAGTATAAATAATATTGTATAATCCCGTATTCACCGAGTGGGTCCCTCAGAAAAAGATCAAGGCAAAGAGAACAGTTTTAGGCTCACGCGAGCCAGTTCAAGAGAGAGAGGAGAAGGAATTCCCCAACTCGCATAAGGTCGAGTCACCATTACCATCGGGGCAAGTGGCCTTTATAAGCCCGCACTCGCCCAGGGGGTATGGCAGGGGAAAGGTGAGTGGGGTAAATAGGCCCACACTCGCCTTCAGCCCCGGGGTGGCAGCGAGTGTTGGCCTTATCAAGGCCTTCGCCACCCCAGGCGAGTGGTAGGCACAGGAATCGCTCGCCCAACAACGTTTTTGCCAGAATGCCCCTGTTGACCTGCTAATAGTTTCTCCAAACAACGGTGTTTCGCTGTTGGCAGATCACTTTAGACTGCGTATAGTAGAACCAAAAGGAGGGATTCCGCTATTTGCAGGCCAGATTTGAAAAATTATAAATAGACCCTTGAGGGCACCTTTGGGGAAGATTCGTTTTTCAGCTTCCCCCTTCTCTGGTCAGCTTTGGTTGAGTTCCAGAACCCTCCAAGGTGCCCGACTCTAGCATTGGCTTAGGAGGGGAAGCTCTCTTCGATCTTCCGGGTGTGTGGTGAGACCTCCTCGTTGTAGCTTTAAGCCTGTTCCTTAGTTCTTAGCCGCTAGTCAAGTGCTCAGACTCGGGGGAAATAGGTGTGGCTACACCCCTTGGGTTCGAACTCTTCTTGAGACCAAATTCCGATTTCAAAATTTTGTGGTGCGGTGAGCGTGGACCGTAGACTGCACAAGAAAATTTTGAGTAAGTCTCATGACTGGAGGTGAAGGAAAGGGAACTGACTCGGGTAACCCTCCACCCCGGCGAGTGGTCACAATAAGGATGCTTGAAGATTTCAAGAGGGAGGTTTTGCAGAGCATTCATATCCCATTTGCCGCCAGAAGCGAGTGGGCGACGCCTTCCGTCTTGGTGGTCGCGCCTCCGTCTCTGGGCGAGGACGCCCCTGGCCAACGACCTGGGAAGGAAGTGCCTGAGGAAGGCAGCGAGAGGGAACTCGTCGGGCGAGAGCTGTTCCCCAGCCCGGCGAGTGCTGGTGGGACCAGCGAGCAGGCATCGCGATAGGGGTTAGCTCGCCCCGTAGGAGGAGGGAGCCCCTTTAGCGAGTTGATCGTCTCAGATCTGGTTCCGGAGGGGTTCAGGGAGCCCGAGATGTCCGACTACACAGGCATGGATGATCCTGTGCAGCACGTCCAATGGTTTGAGGATGTTGTTTCCATTAGACAGATGTTGGATGCCTTCAAGCGCCAACTCTTAGCAATCATCTTCAAGGAGAAGGCAAGGGACTGGTTCCACCAGCTTCCCTGCAGTTTGATCTATTGCTTTGGGGATCTACACTGAAGCTTCCTGTTGAGGTTCTCAACATCAAAGAAGAGGAAGAAGGGAGCAAAATTCTTGTTTTCGATCAAGCAAGGGGCAAAGGAGACGTTGGGAAGTTATATCAACAGGTTCCAGGAAGAGTTTCTCCTGTTCCAAGAAGTGTCAGGATATACCCTGATGCTAGCCTTCACACCGGGCTTCGTCAGGGGTTCTTCAAGATGAAGTTGAAACGAGAGCCACCTCTATCCTTCGAGGAGTTGATGGAGAGTGCGGCAAAAGAAATCGAGGGAGAGGCAGCAAACCCGACATTCGCCAAAAAGTTGGCCAGGTTGGCAAATGATGATGTTAGGGAGCAGGGAGGAAGCATGCAACAAGAAGCTAGAAGAAGAAATGAACCCAGAGGTCAGGGGTCCTAGGGATAGCAGCAAGGCTGGGGGTTACCAGGAGTCAAACAACCGGCTGTTCTGGAGACCCCAGGGAGGACCTATTCAAGGTCAAGGAAGAGGATTTCATGGCGGGGGGAACTTTGTCAGGGGGCAAAGGCAGTTGCCTTACTGTGACTTCCACCAGGAAGAAAGTCACGCAACAACCACCTGCCCAGAGTTCTTGGAGATGAGAAAGGCAAGAGGTCCGACATAGCAGTAGCAGCCGGTGCAGATTGAGGAAGTTTTACCCGGAGAAGGAGAGGAGGATAGGTGCGAGGACCAGGCTGACATAAGCGCCTGAGGGGGATCAAAGTGATCCATGGAGGGGTGGGGATCGAGGCCACCCGCAAGGGAAGCTTCCAAACAATGTTCAAAAGGAGTATCGCTTCGACTTCCCAGAACCCACCCCCAGAGGAGAAGATTACTTTCTCATCAAATGATATGCCGGACTATGAAGATTCATTCTGCGACGCCTTGGTGATCCAGACGACCATTGAGAACTTCGCGTTCTTCAGAATTTTGGTTGATAAGGTGGCTGGAATTGTCCTAGAGGGTGACTCATCCGAAGCTATTAACACTATCCGGCGCATCCTCAATGGATTTAGCTCAGGAGATGTGGAAACTCAGTTGGCAAGGGTCTTGAAGGATTGTCCATGAATTGTGCTCTCCCTCATTGATAGAAAAGCCAACTCGACGGCTGATTATGTTGCTAACATTGCTTGTACTCATGATTTTGTGTGGCAAAGAGGAATGCCTTTAATCCAAGCTTTAGCTTTTATCCTAGCTCAGGATTGTATGTCTGTGTAGGATATTTTTGTTTTTATTTTATATGATAAGCTAAGCCCAATTTCAGAGAATTCTGGTTGACAATGGGAGCTTTGGGAACGTGATCTTCAAGAACGCCTTCGACGCGATGAAAGTGGAAGCAAGGAGGGTGCTAGCTTCAGCTGGACCGCTGTTTGGGTTTTCTGGGGAGAGGAAGGAAGTTGAGGGTGGAATCAGACTCCGTGTGACGTTGGGGGGAGTATCAAGGAACCGTCGGTTCGTCATTGTTGACGCTCTGAGCAATTATAACACCATTTTCGGGGGCCCCCTCATCAGCGCCTTTCGCTGTGTCCCTTCATCTTTCCATCAATGTCTCAAGTTCAACGGCGGAGATGTCCAGGTCCGAAATAGGGGAGATCCTAAGTTGGTGAGACAGTGCTACGTGATTGCCGTCAACACCATCTCGTGGATGCCGGAGGCCGAGGAAGTGGAGAAGGTGATGGAGAAACGAGCAAAGCAGGAGGGCGAGGTAGAAGTGGCTGAGGAGGAGATGACGAGGGGGCCGATAGTGCTGGAAGAAGTGATGAAGGTGGTTGAGGAAGTAGAGGAGAAGGAGGTCCACGCCCAGGAGGGGGGAAGGGGGATGAGGTATCAGAAGTTCAGGCTGAGTTGATGGCGATGGAAGAAGTAGAGGAGAGAGAGACCCTCGTTCGAGGAGAGATGGCGAGGAGCAAATGGGAGGAGCAGTCTTGGCTGGAAGCAGTGGAAGATGTGATGGAGATGGAGGTCCTTACCAAGGGAGGGAGGACGGAGAAAGTGCGGGTCAGCGGAGGTTTGGGCCCAGAAGGTCAGGGGAAGATACTGAAGTGCATCTAGAAGAACATGTATGTCTTTGCATGGAGCGCGACGGATATGCCGGGCATCGATGCGAACGTGACATGCCACCGCCTCAACCTCGATCCGAAGGCCCGTCCCATCTGCCAGAAGAGGAGGACCATCGCCGACAAGCTGGAGGAGCCCATCTGGGAGGAGGTGGAAAAGTTTCTCAAGGCAGGTTTGATATCAGAGATCCAATATCTATGCTGGGTCTTCAGTGTGGTAATGATAAAGAAAGAGGATGGACGATGGAGGATCTGTCAATTTCTCACTTTTAAATAAAGCATGTCTTAAGGGTTGTTATCCCTTATCTAGAATCAACCCGCTGGTTGACTCAACCGTCGGTTTTTCTGTGATGAGTTTCTTGGATGCTTTTTTAGGTTACCACCAGATCAGGATGCACCCGCTGGATGTCAATGATGTCTCCTTCATCACGAGAGATGGGTGTTACTGTTATAAGATGATGCCTTTTGGGCTGAAGAATGCAGAGACGACATATCAAAGAATGATAGACCGAGTTTTTCGAGAGCAGAGGGGAAGAAACTTGGAGGTGTATGTGGACGACCTCATGATGAAGAACAAGTACATGAGCTCTCATCTCCAGGACCTGTAGGAGACCTTCACCACACTACATAAAGTTCAAGATGCGGCTAAATCCCTTAAAATGCATTTTTGCGGGCAGCAGAGGGAAGTTCCTAGGTCACTTCCTTACTCCGACGGGAGTGGAGCCTAACCTTGATAAGGTGAAGGCCATAATGGAGTTGGAGTCACCACGAAGCGCCAAGGAAATCCAGCGTCTGACAGGGAAACTCGCAGGGTTGAGCAGGTTCCTCTCTCGAGCAGGAGAGAAGTGCTCCCCTTTCTTCAAGGTGTTACAAGACAATCAAAAATTTGAGTGGTTAGGAGAGTGCAAGGAGTCTTTCCAAGCCTCGAAAAATCAACTCACCAAGGCTCCACTTCTCCAAGGACCCAAGGAGGGAAAAGATCTAACTTTATACCTTGAGGTAGGAGTGGAGGCAGTAAGCTCCGTCCTGGTCCGGGAGAGGGTAAGAAGCAGCTGCTAAGTTATGGAGAAGTTGGCATTCGCCTTTGTCATCTCCGTCAAGAAGCTCAGAACATACTTTTAAGCGCACTCGATCAGAGTGGTGACCGACCATCCATTTCGCAAAATCGTCGAAGGGGTAGAACACTCGGGAAGACTTGCCAAGTGATCGGTGGAGCTGAGTGAATTCGATATTCATTTCATTCCCCGTCTATCGATAAAGGCTCAAGCGGCGACAGATTTTTTAGCCAATTATGTGGTCAAGGTGGAAGAAGAAGGGACCGCTCAGGGGGTCTCCTGGAAGTTGCTGGTAGATGGAGCTTCGGGGAGGCATTCCCTAGGAGGGGGTGGTGTTGGAAAGCCCCCAAGGAACAAGGATAGAGCAAGTCGTGACGATACATTTTCCCATCACTAATAACTAGGCAGAATATGAGGAAGTGATCGCGGGACCGCGTTTGGCCAGGGAGTTGGGGGTGCAGGACGTAGAGCTTCTCACAGACTCAATGGTGGTAACGTGACAGGTCAGGGGTGAATTTGAGGCGAGGGAACCCACACCTTCGATCGACATCTAGCCAAGGTGAGGGGCCTCATCCGGGGGTTCGAACCTTCTCCATTCAGCACGTACCGAGGGAGGAAAGCACCTTAGCAGATCAGTTGGCCAAGTTTGGACCCCGGGCTGGAGGGGCCTTGACAAATTTGTTCTGCCCATCCAACAAAGGAAAGTTGATGGAGTTCGATTGACGCCCCTCGTGGATGGACCCTTTTGTGACTTTCTTAACAACGGGAAAGTTTTCGGAAGAGATCCCAAACAAGAAATGTTTCAGGCACAAGTCTACATATTATCTCCTGCACGAAGGAGGTTTGTATCAGAAGACCCTTTCGGGGTGTCTGACATGGTGTGTGGCCGAAGAGGAGGTCCAAAAGATTTTGGAAGAGCTTCACTCCGGCGAGTGTGGTAGCCACTCCGGAAGCAAGACCTTGGAGTCAAGGGTGATGAGGCAAGGATATTTCTGGCCGACCTTGGGCAAGGATGCGGCAGAGTTTGCAAGAAGATGCCAAAAGTGCCAACTGTTTGCCCCACTCCAACTTGTACCGGCTCAGAGGCTTAAGAGCATCATGACGCCATGACTCTTTGCGATTTGGGAAATGAATTTGGTAGGACCTTTTCCTCAAGCAAGTGGACAGAGGAGGTTCCTGCTAGTCATGATCGACTACTTTTTGAAGTGGTTAGAGGTCAAGGCGCTGACTAAGGTAACTTCCCAGAAAATTCGTAATTTCATGTGGGGAGAGATCATCTGCTGACACGGGCTTCCTCAAGCCATAGTCACTGATAATGGGCCACAGTTTGCCAGTGAAGAGTTTGTCAGTTTTTGCAGCCAGCTGGGGATAGACCTCAGTTTTGCGTCAGTTCACCACCCCAGGAGCAACGAGCAGATGGATGCGGCAAATAAGATTATTGTGAACTTGTTGAAAAAGAAAGTGGAGAATCTGAAGGGAAAATGGGTAGAGCAGCTTCCTTCGGTCCTATGGGCCCTGAGAACTACCCCCAACACAGCCACAAGAGAGACCCCCTTCAAACTTTCCCACGGTTGCGAGGTCATGCTTCCAGTGGAGTTCGAGGTCAAGTCGCCTCGGGTGGTAGCTACAGGTGAAGGAGCTGAAGAATGAAAGTAGAGAATGAAGACATGGCAAAGAGAGCAGTTTTAGGCTTAGGCGAGCCGGTTCAGGAGAGAGAAGGAATTCCCTAACTCGCATAAGGTCGAGTCACCATTAGCATGGGGGCGAGTGGCCCCTATAGGCCCGCACTCGCCCAAGGGGTATGGTAGGGGAAAGGTGAGTTGGGTAAATAGGCCTGCACCCATCTTCAACCTCGGGGTGGTAGCGAGTGCTGGATTTATCAAGGCATTCGCCACCCCAGGCGGGTGGTAGACACAGGAATCACTCGCCCAACAACGTTTTTACCAGAATGCCCCTGTTGGCTTGCTAATAACTTCTCAAAACCGCAAAGTTTTGCTGTTGGCAGACCACTTTGGGTTGCGTATAGTAGAACCAAAAGACGGTATTCCGCTATTTGCAGGCCAGACTTGGAAAACTATAAATAGACCATTGATGACATCTTTGGGGGAGATTCGTTTTTCAGCTTCCCCCTTCTCTGGTCAACTTTGGTTGGGTTCTAGAGCCCTCCCAGGTGCCCGACTTTAGCATTGAATTAGGAGGGGAAGCTTTCTTCGTTTTTCCGGGTGTGTGGTGAGACCTCCTAGCTGTAGCTTTGGGCCTGTTCCTTAGTTCTTAGTCGCTAGTCAAGTGCTCAGGCTTGGGAGAAGTAGGCGCTGGCTACACCCCTTGGGTCAGAACTCTTTTTGAGATCAAGTTCCGGTTTGAACATATATATATATATATATATATATATATATATATAGGGCCATTTACCGGGACCTCCCCTCTAACTTTGCTAAATTACTGACAACAGCCTTCTTATTTTCGAAATTACAAAAACTTCCTCTAAAGTTTTCATTTCATTACAAAAACCTCCCCTGAAGATTTAATTTCATAACATCCATGCACAAAAACACCCCCCTCGGTAAACAGTGTCCAGGGGGGTATTTTTCTTCATGAATGCCATGAAATGAAAAGATCAGAGGAGGTTTGGGTAATGAAATGAAAACTTAAGGAGAGTTTTTTGTAATTTCGAAAATAAAAGGGGTGCTCTCACTAATTATGCTAGTTTACAGGGGAGGTTTGGGTAATATATATATATATATATATATATATATATATATATATGTATAAGAGCATCTTCGCACGGGCTACGCCCGTGCTCGATGCTCTCGGACGGCCTTCGGCCTCATCCAGGCGGGCTGCGCCCGCCTCCGAACGGGCTTCTCCCGTGCTCGATGCGTCGTTGCGGGCTGAGCTTGCATCAAAGCGAGATGCACCCGCATCATGACGGATAGTGCCCGCAATATATAAATATGAGTGCTCAAAATGACCGTAAAAAATATAAATAAATATTACAATTTTTATTTTATATAAAAATTACGTTTTGTCGTAAAAACATTAATTTCAAGCAATCTTTCTCTCTCTCTCTTCTTTCCCTCTCTCTCTTTCTCTCTCTCCTTACTCTCTCTCTCTCTCCCCCCATCTAATGCTCTCTCTCCTAATCCAATGGCTCTTGTTTGATCTATGGTGTGCCTCCAAATACCTATATTGCTTTATATAATAAGATATATATATATATATATATATATATGGGTTCGAATCCTGTGCGAATACATCTTCTGTGCGAAGATGCGAAGACTGAGAAATCCTGCAGCGGAGCCGACAACTGTGGGCTCGCCGGCCACCGGTGGCCGGCGAGCCCATAGTCAACGACGCCGCTGCTACGAAGAAGATTTACTGGATCACACCGCCACCGCCGGCGGCTGCGGGCTTGCCGGCCACTGGCCGCCCGGGGTTCGTCGGCGTATGCAGAGGCAATCTAGTCTTCCCGACCTTCGTGCTACCTCCTCTCTCCCTACAGAGCAGATGGCCCTTGCAGCTTCCCACCGCCCTCCCACCTCCAGCACTCGTAGTCGCGGTGGTCGGGGTTCTTCTACTCAGCCTGGTGGTCGTGGCTTTTCCGGTGGTCATGGCTCTACGTGTCCTCCTGACCCTTGCTCTCACTGTGGACGTCTCTACCATGATCGCTGTCGTTGCTATCAACTCTACCCACACCTACGGGGCTCTGAGCGTCCTACTCCTGACAGTGTACCCAGACACACTGTAGCTTCTGTCGAGTCTTCCGAACCCGTTGAGCGCACCTTGGGTGCCAACTCCTCCGACTTATGTTAGATGATGACCCAGTTTCAACAGTTTAAGCAGTTTCAGCAGTCTCAGCCTTCCATGACTGTCTATGCCGCCACTGTCTCTTCTTCCTCAGGTACTCCATTTGCCTGCTCCGCGACCATGATTGACCAGGATTCGTCACCTTGGGTGATTGATTCTGGTGCAACCGATCATATGACTGGTACATCTTCCCATCTGCTTTAAGTTGTTCCCTGCTCCCACCGCGACGTGCGCCTTGCTCATGGCTTAGTTACTCATGTCCTTAGCTGGGGCTACGTCCCTCTCTCTTCTTCTCTCTCCCTTGACTCTGTTCTTCTTGTCCCTCAGCTGGCTCTCAACCTTTTGTCTGTTAGTAGTATTACTCGTACTTTGAACTGCTCAGTAACTTTCTTCTTTGATCATTGTGTTTTTCAGAACTTGAGATCCGGGAGGACTATTGGTACGGGATATGAGAAGAGTGGGATGTACTACCTGAAGCTGCCTCCTACCACCGTTGCTACCACCACCACTGCTACCTTCCCGCCTACCTCTTCTGCTGCTTCTCCTGCTTTGTCGTCGAGCTCGCTTTGACACGCGCGTCTCGGCCATGCCATCCCTCAGCGGTGTTGTCTGTTTGTCCTGATGTGTCTTTTGTTTTTCCTTTTCGCTGTGATGTATGTGAACTGTCAAAACACACACTCAACACGTATATTCCTTCTGTTAGTCATGCTACTTCTTGTTTTGAGTTAGTTCATTCTGATGTGTGAGGCCCTGCCCCTGTTATGTCATTTGATGGTTTCTCATATTTTGTAACTTTTATTGATGACTATTCTCGTTGCTTATGAGTTTATCTTCTTAAACATAAATCTGAGGTCCTATCGGTTTACTCTCATTTTTCACGTATGATACGAACCCAACATGGTACGTCAGTTCATATCCTCCGCTCTGGCAATGGAGGTGAGTACACTTCTCGTCCCTTTGATCTCTTCCTCCGCGATGATGGCACTCTACATCAATTTTCTTGTCCGGGGACCCTCGAGCAGAATGGGGTGGCGGAACGTAAAAATCGCCACCTCCTAGACTCTGTTCGTTTCCTTCTTCGGGTAATGAATGTCCCTAAGCCCTATTGGAGCGCTGCTCTTCTTACAACAACTTTTCTTATTAGTATGACTCCCTCTCATCCTCTCGGTGGCGTTACTCCCTATAGTCTCATCCATCCATCTGTCTCAGCATTTCTCATCCCTCCCCGGGTCTTTGGTTGTGTGTGTTTTGTCCAGAATCGGCGCCCCTCTCGGACTAAACTCGACAACAGGGCCATCCGCTGCCTCTTCCTTGGCTACTCGACTACCACTAAAGGTTGCCGCTGCTATGATCCCCAGTTGCGCTGTGTCATTCACACTATGGATGTGACATTTTATGAGGATGTTCCCGTCCTTCCTGCACATTTGACCCCTCCTGCGCGTCCCACTATTGCGCAACCTCTCTCAGTCGTCTCTCCTCCACCAAATGCTACCCCTTCTGCCGCTCCGCCTGTCCTACTAACTTACTCTCGCCGCCCTCCGCCATCTCCACACGGTGCACTCCCTTCTCCTCCAGTCCCCGATCCGCAGCTCCTTCCGGTCGCAGGTATCTCTCTTGAGCCTCTCTCCTCTCTTTCTCCTGTTGATTTACCTATTGCCCTTCGCAAGGGCAAGCGTACTTGTCTTCATTCCTTGGTTACTGAGCACCCGTTGGCTAGTGTTGTTTCCTACCAGCGTTTATCACCTTTTTACCAGGCTTTTGTGGCTGCTGCTGATTCTGTCCAGCTACCTACCTCGACTGCCGAGGCTCTGCTTGACCCGCAGTGGGTTCAGGCCATGGAGGAGATGTCTGCTCTCCGTCGTACTGGGACATGGTCTCTGGTTGCTCTTCCTCCCGGGAAACGTACAGTTGGGTGCAAATGAATTTATACTGTGAAGTGCACTGCTGACGGTACTATTGACCGCTTAAAGGCTTGTTTGGTGGCCAAGGGCTTTACTCAGGCTCCGGACGAGTTTGGTGCCATGTTTGCTCCCGTGGCTAAGTTGACCAGTGTCCGCCTTCTGCTCTCGCTTGCGGCCTCTCGGGTGTGGCCTCTATACCAGCTTGACGTCAAAAATGCCTTCCTGCATGACGAGTTACAGGAGGAGGTATATATGGCTCCTCCTCCGGGGTTTGCCCTTAAGGGGGAGTATTCAGGAAGAGTTTGCCAACTAAACAAATCTCTGTATGGCTTAAAGCAGTCACCGCGTGCTTGGTTCGAACAGTTCAGCTCGGTCATCCTTCAGTCTGACTTCACTCAGTGTCGTGCCGATCACACTTGCTTCATTCATGTCACTCCTGACGGACGTCGTGCTATTGTCCTGGTCTATGTTGATGATATTATTATCACCGGTGATGATCCCTCTGGTATCTCTGAGGTGAAAGCTACACTTCGCTCCGCCTTCGAGGTGAAAGACCCTGGACCTCTCTGCTACTTCCTTGGGATTGAAGTAGCTCGCTCACGACAGGGCATCTCTATATCGCAACTCAAGTACACCTTAGATCTTCTTCGGGACATGGGTCTACTTGGGTGTCGTCCTGCAAGTACAACTATGGACATCAACCATCGCCTCCATGCTGAATCTGGTAATCCTCTTTCAGACCCCTCTCAGTACCAGCGACTTGATGGCCGTTTGATATACTTGACCAATACCAGGCCTGACATCAGCTTCTCAGTGGGCGTTTTGAGCCAGTTTATGCATTCTCCCAGGACATCTCACCTAGAGGCTGCTCGACGTGTCCTTCGCTATCTTAAGCGCGCTCCTGGTCTTGGGCTGTTCTATCGGGCTGACAGTACTACCAATCTCTCCTGCTTTACGAATGCAAATTTTGCTGGATCATTGACGGATCGACGCTCTACGCCTCTACGTCAGGTTTTTGTGTATTCCATGGTGATCATCTTGTTTCGTGGCGGAGTAAGAAACAATCCATTGTATCTTGTTTGTTTACTGAGTCAGAGTACCGCGACATGACACACGACGTTACTGAGTTGGTTTGGCTTCGATCGTTGCTGACTGAACTTGCCCTATCTCTTATTGATGGCTCGATGCTCTACTGTGATAATAAGTCAGCTCTCCTACTTACAAGGACTCGGCACTACATGAGCGCACCAAACACATCAAGATGGATGTTCATTTTCTGCGTGACCACGTTCGTACTGGGACTATCCTTCCAGCTTACGTCCCCTCTGCTGACCAACTTGCTGACGCCTTCACTAAAGCTGTCGGTCCTACTCGTTCAGATTTGACCATTTCCAAGCTGGGCATGATTGACATCTTTGCTCCAGCTTGAGGGAGAGTATTAGAGCTACCATTTTTTATTAGTGTTAATATTGTAATTATATTTTTGAGATTATATATATACAATGGAGGCTCCGATTTGGGTTGAGCTTTTCATTATTCAACAATATCTACATACATATATATCTACATACATACATATATATCTACATACATACATATATATATATATATCTACATACATATATATATACATATCTGCATACGTATATATATCTATATACGTGTAAGGTATATATATACATACCTATATATACATACATACATACATATATATATACATATATATATATATACATACATATATATATACATACATATATATATACATACATATATATATATATATATATATATATATATATATATATATACACATATATATCTATATATATATATATGTATACACATATACACATATATATACATATACGTATACATGTATAGCTGTATATATGTATGTATATATATATGTATATAGGTATATACGTGTGTACGTATATATGTATCTGCGTAGATACTTATCTACGTTGATACATACATATGTATATATGTGTGTGTGTGTACGCACACACATTGTCTCCGGAATGCAACCAACCCGGCAGTTGCGCCAGGTCATCGTGCCGACAGTGGTTGAAATTGATTGGTGCTCGGTTCCGCCTACAATTAATACTAATAATAATATCTACATATATTAGTATATATATTATATCATAATAATATAATATAAATATTATTTATTATTTATACTATGATATAATATAAATAATATAATAGAAATATTATTTATAATACAAGCATCCTCGCATGAGCTACGCCCGTGCTCGATACTATCGGGCGGCCTTCAGTCGCTTCCATGCGGTATTCGGCCGCTTCCAGGCGGGCTTCTCCGTGCTTGATGTTTCGTGCGGCCTTCAGCAGCATAGAAGCGGGCGAAAGCCCGCTTCCACACAATCCACCAACCCGGTGCTGCACCTGCCACTTGCCCCCCCCGGAGCCCTATGGTTGTTGTTTGATTTTGCATACGCACTCTGGGGGGCCGCGAGTGGCGGGTGCGGTGCCGAGCCGGTGGATTGTGCGGAAGCGGATGAAGCCCACTTTTATACGACCGAAGGCTGCCTGGAGCATCAAGCACGAACGAAGCCTGTGCGGAGGTGGGCGAAGTCCATCTGGATGCGGTCGAAGGCTGCCCGAGTGCATCGAGTACGAGCGTTGCCCATACAAGATGCTCGTATTTATTATATACAAACATAGACCTTTTTGATACTTAGATATAACACTCAAATAGACTGCCATATTGTTTAGGTGATATATATATATATATATATATATATATATATATATATATATATATATATATATTAGTCCTGTCTAAAAGGCCCGGGCCCAGTGGGCCGGCCCGAGCCCGACCCGGCGAAAGCCTTTTTCGGCCCGGCCCGGCCCGAGACCGGGCTCAGGGCCCTTACAGGGCCCTGGTTTTGGGGGCTAGCCCGGCCCGATGCCCGGCCCGGGCCGGGCCGGGCAAAGCCCGAAAATCGGGCCGGCCTGGGCCCGGACCCGGGCCCGGACGAAGCCCGGACCGGGCCCGCAGGCCGGCCCGGACCTGCTGCCAACGGCTCTAAGAGCCGTTGGAAATCCAACGGCTCTTAGAGCCGTTGGAACTGCAGCCAGCAGGGCTGCAGCAGCCCTGTTGGCTGCAGTGTTTTGGCCTAGGGCCTAGGCAAAAGCCTAGGCCCTAGGCCATATTTTATTTAAAAAAAGAAATTTATTAAATTTTTTTTTTTATAAACCCCCCCCCCCCTCTACCCGATCCCATCTCTCTCTCTCTCTTCCACTCTCTCTCTCTCTCTCTCTCTCTCTCTCTCTCTCTTCCACTCACCCACTCTCTCTCTCTTCCACTCTCTCTCTCACTTATTCTCTCCCTCTCTTACTCTCTCTCGCTGCATGGCATCGTCGTCCTCAACGCCGGCGTCGTCGACTCAAAGCACGGCCGAAGTGGTGGAGCATAATCGGAGGGCGCCCGTCTGGGAGCATTTCGACAAGGTTAAAGTCGGCGACGAATTCAAGGCGCGGTGCAAGTTGTGCTCAAAGTTGCTAACTCTTACCGGCAACTCAACACTAGCGAGACACGCTAAGTCCTGTTTTGCAAAGCAAGCTCCCGAGTCCAGTCAGGGACAAATATCAGCATCAGGACAAATTTGGACGTACGATCAAGCAAGACAGCGAGACCTACAGGTGAAAAACGTCATCAGATATGGGTTGTCATTCAGTCACTACGACAACGATGAGACGACGGAGTATATACACGAAGGGTTTCAGCCCAAATATCAACAGGTAAGTAGATCCACTATTAGACGCGACGCACTTAAATTATATTTTGACGCAAAACAAGATTTAATAAAATTTTTTGAAACTTTCGAGGGACGTGTGAGTTTAACGAGCGACGTTTGTAGTAGTAGCGTAAGGGTAGGGTTATCTTATATTTGTATAACGGCTCATTGGATCGATCCCGTTTCATGGGATTTAAATAAGCGCGTAATATGTTTTGAAGGTTTTGAATTTCCGCACACGGGTAAGGCTATATATTCGATAATTATTAAATGTTTGCGTGAATTTAAAATAAAGGATAAAATAATGAGTATTTCTTTTGATAACGCTAGTAATAACAACACCGCAGTAGAGTGGTTAAAACGTGAATTAAAACCAATGCTCAACGATGCGTTTTTTCACACTCGATGTGTGTGTCACGTTTTAAACTTAGTGGTACAGGATAGTTTAGAAGCTATGGAAACATATGTTGAGAAAATTCGTACTATGCTTAGATTTATTTATTGTACCAAACAGCGAAGTCAAGATTTTCGAAAATTTGTGATCGCAAAAGGTCAAAAATATTTGAAACCTCAATTTGATATGCCTGTAAGATGGAACTCCACATATAAAATGTTAAAAAGAGCGTTTCAACAAAAAACACTTCTTATGGAATATTACACTATGACAAATAATCATAATTTAACTGATAACGATTGTGACGTATTATTTCATTACATGGATTTATTAAAATGTTTTTATAGGACGACTGCTTTTTTATCTGGTGTTTATTATCCCACTAGCTCGTTAGTAATTGAAAATTTTGTAAATATCGCACAAAAACTTAACTATTTTAAGCAACACTCCGGATGGCTTCCTTTAATTGAAGTAATAGAAGAAAATTTTTTAAAATATTATAGAGAAATGCCTCCTGCATTTTCATGCGCCGCCGCTTTAAACTCGTTATTCGCTGTAGACGGCGTAGAAAATTTAATAGATGAAATTAACGTTAACTTAGACATAAATATAAGTTTCGATGACGTTGACGACGTTAGTACTACTAAGTTTAATTCTATTTTTACCGAATGTTTTAATTATTACGACAACTTATATGGCTCACGACCACGAGAAGAAATAACACAACCTAGGACAAAAGATTCTTTTACAAATAAAATTTTAGAATTAGCTTCCAGAAAAAAAGCACGCACATCGAGTAGTTTAAACGAATTAGGACTGTATACGAAAACGCAATTTCGTGATTTTATGACTACGGAAGAGATCGAAAACTTCGATATCTTAAAGTGGTGGAAAGGTAAAGCTAATACCTATCCTATTTTGGCCTATATGGCCCGTGATTTACTAACAATTCAAGCTAGTACAGTAGCTTCGGAGTCCGCTTTTTCTCTTAGTGGCAGGATTTTGAACACGCGGAGGAGCCGACTAAATGAAGAATCACTCGAACTATGCATCTGCTACAAGGATTATTTGGATGCTACGAATAGGAAACAACACATTTCAGCGTTGGAGGAGAGCTCCGAGGAAATTGAAGAGGAGATGGACAATCTGAATTTGTAAAAATGTAATTTTTTTACTATCATTTAAAATAATAAATTTCTTTTTTTTTTATTTTTTTTTAAAAGTGTAATTTTGTTTTTTAAAATTTCAATATTAATAAAATTTTTTATTCTAATTTTTATTTCATTTTTTTAATTTTAAGTATTTTTTTTTCTTAAGAGGGCCCGGCCTGGGCCCGGCCCGGCCCGGCCTGGCTCGGGGGGCCGGCTCGGGCCCCTTCCCGGGGTCAAAGCCCGGGCCCGGCCCGAACCCGATAAAGAAAGGGCCCGGGCTCGGCCCGGTTTGCAAAAGCCCGGGCCCGATCAGGCCCGGTCCGGGCCGGCCCGATCGGGCCTTTTGGGCAGGCCTATATATATATATATATATATATATATATATATATATATATATATATATATATATATATATATATATATGTATATGTTTTGTAGTAGTGAAATTTGTAAACAAATGATTTTAGTGATATTTTATCATATTTAACATGGAATTATAAGTTCTCTTCAACAATTAAGTAATTGTTTCAATTTACCTTTAACAATGAATTTTGCGGGGAATCCGTAGGCACGAGCGTAGCCTTTGTACCCTAAAACGGGCTATGCCCGTTTGCTTGTGGGCGCATCCCGCAAGAGAACATTATGCATGAACGCCACCCGCTTGCTTGCCGGCGAAGCCCGCAGGAGAGCATCGAGCCCGTTCGAAAATGTTAGTATATATATAACCTTTTCAAAAAAATAGAATATAAAATGTAGAAGAATTCAAATTTAACAAGTAAGAACACTACCAATTTAAAACATTTAATTCTTAAATACATATTAAATAAACAAAATAAATAAATTTAAATTAGATTCTTCATAATTCTAATGATAAAAAACTAAAATATGAAGCCCATTTTATTATTATTATTATTATAAACAAACACCACTAGTTGTATTTATGAGTCGTATTTTTTTCATTTCTTAAACACTTGGAGAAGTCTTCTGTATATTTTAGAAAAGCAGACCCCAATTATAATATGCAGAATGATATGCTACGTCCAAGTATATCCACAGACTATAATAGTAGGAGTATCTGGCCTGGTACATGTACGCACCGCTATCTTAAATACTTGGGTACCCACCGCTATTGAAAATGTATCTGGCATATGCATGCGGCCTTCAGGGAAGTATCATTGCTTCATAGACATCCGCCTATCATTTCCGTAAGGATGGGAATATAGCCCTAGTCGAGAATTGTTCCTATTGGTCGAACCTGAAGAAGGATGTAGTTCGTGTTATCCAACATTATCGTACTTGTCAGATGGCCAAAGGGTCAGAGTAGAACACCAACCTATATACTCCCTACCCATCCCACATCAGCTGGGAGTCGACATTAAAATGGATTTCGTGCTCAGGCTACCTCGTACTTGGAGGAGGTACGATTCTATCTTCGTTGTCGACTGATTTTCGAAAATGACCCACTTCACGACGTGTAACAAGACTATCAATGCGCCCTATGTTGTGTCACGATTCGTGGGGGGCGTCTTTAGATTACATGGTTTGCCCAAGTCCATAGTACCTGATCGAGACGTAAGCTTCGTGAGTTATTTTTGGAAAACACTGTAACATAAGACGTGCATGAATCTTAAGTTTTTATCATCCTTCCACACTCAAATTGATGGGCAGACTTAGGTAGTCAATAAAAGTCTAGGGAATCTACTTATGTGCTTAGTGGGCGAGCATGCTTCTAGTTGGGATTCAATCCTCTCTATTACCAAGTTTGCTTATAATAGTTAAGTCAACAAGTCTATTGGTTCGAATCCATTTCATATAGTCAAGTTACGATCCCAGGAAGCTTATTGACCTCATTTCCGCTCCCATTGAGTCCCATCCCAGTAAGTCTGCCGAGTCTTTTGCACATCATTTACATATTTTGCATCAACAAAAGATCAATTATATAAATCTCATGTAGATCATCACAGACCTAAGTTAGATATTTCATGGAGGTGAGCTCGTGATGATTAGAATTCACGTTGAGAGGCTTCCTGGGGGGGGGGGGGGTTCTAAAAAATTTGGTGTCAAGTGAATGGGTCCCTATACGGTCATGGGGAGGATCGAATCAAATGCCTAAGAGCTTAATATACCTAAGAGTATGAGTATCCATTTTGTATTCAATATTAAGGATTTGACGTCATACTATGAGCCTTACAAGTATGTAGACCTGTATTGTGGAACCATTTCCGAGCCAACACCAACACCACCACAACCTCAATCCTTCAATCATCCCATCTTGAGTCCCGCCTGCCTTTGGGTTCGACACCTATGGTTTCAGCGTCTGCACCACGGAGATTCTTTGATACGAAGATGGGGCACATTACTTATTTAATACGAAGATGGTAACATTACTTTGATTCTCTCGAGCATAGGAACCTACACCTTGAGCTTCTTTGACACCCTCCCATGGACCCATACCTTGAGCTTCTTCTGCTATCTTCTCAGTTACAGCTTGACATTTCCCCTGTTCACCCTAGATGAGCACCCACAGATTTGTCCGCACCTCCTATGATTCTACCGAATTTTCTGGATCCACCAACATGAGAGGTGAGAGTTGAGAGCATTAGTGATATTGTGATGAGTGCGCCACTATTACAAACAATTCTTCTTGCCGTTACTTGGTGCAATAGAGTGGACACCATTACTACACCTTTGATGTTGCTTGGATATTGAAAACTACTTGTTGGACTTCCCCCGATCTTCGACTACAACACATTCATCTTCATTCCTCGGAGATGAATGTTTTTCAGACTGGGGGAATTGATGGGGATCGATCGCACGCTCGTGATCGGAGCAGATCGGGCCACCACGTGGCGGGACCCGCTTTGCTGATTTGTCGTTGATTCGTTGATCGGATCACCGATCCGAGACCGCGAGCGCGTCTGGAGTGTCCGTTTTCATTACAGTTGTAATTTTTTTTATATTTTTTGGAGTTGTATTTATATTATTTTGGACATCATGCATAACAGATGATCGTAGCTGTCATGTCAGGTGCCCAACCGTCCCTCTCGTTATAAGTATGGACAGATGTACAGGTTTTCATTTGATTGCTGGGTTTTGTTGAGAGATCCAGAATTCCTGCAATCATTCGTGGTGCGACGCCACGAGCTCGTGGTGCGACGTCCCGATTATCTTGTCAATTTCCCATTCTTAATGGTTGTCAAGGCGTGCGCCTAGGCGCGCCTGAGGCACCGGGCGCAGCCCGCCGCGCCTCAGCACAGCTGAGGCGGGCGATGTGCCCCAGGCGCACCTCAGGCGCACCTAAGCGCGCGCCTCACAGGCTCCCAGGCGCGCCCGGGCCTTTCAAGGCATTTTGTTTTTTTAAATTTTTTGATATGGGCAAAAACATGATCTTGGACGCATCCGAGGCACCCCCTAGACGCACTTGGGCGCCCAATTCGCTGAAATTGAGCGAATTGGGCGTCCAATTCGCTGAAATTCCGCGATTTCGCTCAATTTCAGCGAATTGGGCGCCCTATTCGTACAATTTCAGCGAATTGGGCGCCCAATTCGCACAATTTCAGCGAATTGGGCGCCCAATTCGCACAATTTCAGCGAATTGGGCGCCCAATTCGCTCAATTTCCATTTTCCCCCAATTTTGCGTCTCACGTGCCTCAGGCGCGCGCCTGCGCCTTGCGCCTAGGCTCCAGGGCCCTTTGCGCCTCGGTGCGCCTTGCTCCTTTGATAACTTAGTTTCTTATTCAGTTATTTTATTTTAATTTCACTGTTCCCGTATGTTCTCCATCTAGAAAACGATAACTGCCAAATAACTCCCCTTAAATCCACGACTTCTGCTTCCCGGAAGAAGGAAACTGCCCATCCTCCTGTACTTCGTCTTCAGCCCACAGTTACCGTCCGATCAGCCACGATTCCTCTTCTGTCGCCTGGAAACCGCTTGGCGCAACTCCCATTTGATGTCTTCGTCCTAGACAGAAGAATCACACACACCATCGCTGCTATTCACCGCCCCTGCACCTCCCTGCCAGTCATAACTTCTCTGCCTGGAAATCACAGCCGGCCAACTCCTTCACCATCTACGCAAGTCTTCCAATACTCCAGCAAATCTCATTCTCCTCCAGTTCCAAACCGCAAGCAGCGCCCTAGACCTAATCGCAGCCCAGTCGTCCCACTCTTACGTCCCCCATCAGCCACCAGCAGCCCGCACAACCACAGTGTTTCTTCTTCCAGCAAACTTCACGCAGGCTTCCCACATCCCGTTCATCTTCTTCCTCAACGAGAAGCTGTTTTTCTCTCTCAATCTGGGCCACCAACCACTGCACTTCTTCCACCCGGCCTTAACCATCCACAGTAACCTTCAGAAAACTCCAACAACATTCCTCTTCTAACCCAGCAACCAGCAGCCTTTCCCGCCTTAATTCCAGATCTGCAATCCACGCCAGATTCTGTCAGGTTCACCTCCACAACAGCCCACCTCCATTTCATATCCCACCACCGCCATATTTCGGGGTTTGTGAGTATTTATGTTGTGTTATATTTTTTTGTATTAAATTTCAGATGAACATCTTGTATGTGTTTGGGTATTATGATTGTTAGTATTGTTCAATTTTTTTTAATCCTATAAATTTTGTTCTTGGGTCTGTTTGGGAGAGCTCTGGCGGCTGGAGAAGCTCTTTCCCAGCCGCCAGAGCTGTTATTGCCGCTGTTTGGGACAACTCTTTAATGAAATCGCGTTTCGAAGAGCAGCTCCCAGAGCTCTTTTCTGGAAGCACCCTCCCCCCCGCGTTCAGCGGTCGACAAATCGCGCCTGAAATCTACTACTCCCTCGCTCCCACACCCTTGCACGCAGGATCTTCTTCTCACCCGCATTCGTCGCCTCTGGAATCCACATCGCCCGCCTCCGTCACTCTCCGATGACCCACCACTCTCGGGGATCGAAGCCTGCACCCACGTCACTGCTTCTTCCGCCGTGAACGCCGCTGTCGACTTCCGCAAAAGCCGTTCCCGCATCTTCTGCATTCGCGTTCCTAGCGGTTCCCGCCTCCGTCTCTCTCTCTCCTCCGTTTATCGCCGTTGTCGTGCTTGGCATGCCAGTCTTCGTTTCCCCCTTTCTCTCGAGCATTTCTCTCTAATCTCTATCGGTCGATCCTCAGAAAAAGAATCCGACGCTGTTCACGCTCTATCTGGTTTTGTATTACAGGTCCTGAGGTATGTCGCGGCTTCCTTGATTCTGATTTTCCCCCATCTTGTAAGTCTAAATTCACATGGATAATGGAGATTGGGACCCCGATGCTTAGATATCGCGTGATACTGATTCCTCATTCTTTTGATTATAGTCATGTTATCTATTATGATCACTTGATGTATGTTGTCATCAGATCGGTGCTCATGATTGAGCTCTTAAGTGAAATTTTTGTGATATTATGACATTTGGAAGGAAATAAAGAAAAACAGAGTAGTTGGATCTCTTGATTTTTGCTATTTAACTTATGCTTTTTCTTCCGTGTCTGGAGGGACCAAAACCTGAGTGTTTAGCTGTTGTTTTTCTGGTTTTTTGTTTTCCTAGGGTTATAGGGGAAGCCAAGGGATATATCCAATGATCTGATGGTTCAAACCTGTTTTTTGATCTTCATGATTCAGCAGACATTTTCTATTGTTGTTTTTATTATGTTTCAGGAAGCTGATGATTTTCCTTTAAGGCTTCATTAGTTAGTTTGTTTGTGGCCAATGGGTAGACACATATAATTTACTTGTTCAGAAAGCTTGTATCTACCTTTTTGGTGCTAGGGCAATGATCTTACCATGTCCAATTTTGTTATTCTGATTTTCCAGCACCTGCATGTTTCTTCTTATTTTATTTCATCTAATTTTGGATTTTTTTTGTACACTTCATAATTTTTGACTATTTTTTCCTCCCTTCTTATGTTCTACGACATTATATTGTATTTTTTGTCCGTAAGGTGTTTGATAATATTCCTCACAGAGATTTTGTAGTGTGAAGTGTCATCTAATGCTAAACATTATTTTTTGAGACACCAGGAAGATATAAAATGCTTTATAATCTAATCAGAATTAATACCAGGAAGATATAAAATGCATTATTTTTTGAGACAAATAAGCTTTTGCTGTTATTCCACATTTCGATACGGAGGTATTACACCCGAGTTGGAGGAGAAACTGAACACTTTGTTCAGTCAGGTTGTTGCAACTGGAGAAGACTCATGTGCTCCTTCAATTTGGAGTTTGCCACCGGATGTGGGAAGGATACAGTTGGAAGATGATGTAGCAGATAACATGGAAAACAATCAAGGTGCTCCTGAAGTAAAGATGATCGGAAGTGATCCATTTGGTAATTTAAATTATCAAAAGTATGATTCATATCAAATTATTTTTGAACAGGTGATCGGAAGGATTGGAAAAAGCAGTCGCCGGATGTTGGAAGACCTTTTTTTCTATTTTCTAGAACTATGTAAAAGACTCCTGTTATCGGTTATTTTTATATATTTATATATTTTTGTTTTAAAAAAAAACAGCTTCCAAAAGTTGTTCCTCTAAACATCTAAAAATAGAAAATCGCTCTTCAAAGCGTACTTCTGCACAAAACACCCAAACACTCTGCAGCTTTTCAAAACTGCTCCTCAGAGATCTATTTTAAAACAACTCTATCCGGACAATAGTTTTTCAATCCGCCCGAGCTGTCCCAAACAGACCCCTAGTGAATAGCACCTCCTGTGACAACGGGTGTGATTCTGCTTGTATACCGGAAAATATCAAAGCTCAACTTGTATAGATTTTCTAAACTTATATAATTTAATTGCTAATGTTTGTTTTCGGAAATTTTAAACATGCAAGCATCATTTATATTGTCTAGTTGCATTCATTCCGCACATTTAGCATTACAGTAGCTTGTCAACATACAGTCACGTTTCTCATCGGGCCGCCCTGTGTCAATTTTAAAAGTTAGAGGGGAGATTTTTGTAATTAGGCAAAGTTCTGTTGGGATATTGTACAAAACTATCCCTAGGCGCAACCAAATAAATACATGGTAGACAAGAACACATAAACTGAAATTTGAACAAAACTTTGCATATGTAAATAATATAACTGCAATGTTCAAAACATGAAGAAATGTACCGACATCCGTTACAGAATACACCGCTGAGAAGCCAGAATCGTTCGATCCGCGGAAGTGAATAATCTGGACTGCAATCCTCTAGCACAGCGGATGCATAAGATTCACCGGGAACCTTCGTCATCGGATGATGACCAAACCACTTGCCACCACCAGAGAAGCACTGTCAAGGCCAACTACACTCACACACGCCTTCGACACCAAGCCCCACCATCAGAGAGAAACATTATCAAGACCATTGCACTCCCGCATGCCTTCACCGCCACGGCCGCACCGCCTCAACTCCAACACTGACTAAGCCAAACAAGCCAAGCCCAAATCCGGATCTCTGGCGCAATCAATGGTTGTCGGCGGTGCGATCCCGTGTTATTGCGCTCGTGGTGTTGGTGCCGATCAATGCTGACTAAGCCAAACAAGCCAATAATGCTTTCTTTTTTCCCCTCTTTAAGCTAAATGTTTATTATTAGCTAAAAGGAAAATTAAAAAAAAATGCACAAACAACTCGCTTAATTCACGCTTACGTGAATGTGCCGAAGTTGGTTATCCGACTACTCCACTTGATTCATAATTCTTCTTTTGACCCTTAGCTTTGAAATGCAATTCCAAATCACCGATACATACCTGTGGTGATTTGGATTTTTTAGACGAGGCAAATGGATCGTCGAAGAAATTTGGTTGCAACAGCTAAACTACTTCATGAAAAACGTTAGTATAAGAAGAATCAAAATGAAGTGGGTCAGAAGCAATTTCACACGGAGGAATTTTGTGTGAAAGAAAATGATTAAACTATGGTTGTTTATTTTCATTTGAATTATATAAGGCATGAGCAGATATGTACAAACATGAGCAACATTTTTGGGTGTGCGAGTATGTCTTGGTCGAACTTTGCAAGGAGGGGCTCCCAAAAGGAGCCACTACTAAACTACAACTTAAGCGAATGAGTCTTTATAGGGTTATAAAGAAAATTAGGACAAATGCCTACGAGATTGATTTCCATGTAGATATGGGTATTCATCCCTTATTTAATACGAAGATGTGGAACATTACTTTGATTCTCTCGAGCATAGGGACCTACACCTTGTGCTTCTTTGACACCCTCCCATGGACCTGTACCTTGAGCTTCTTCTGCTGACTTCTCAGTTATAGCTTGACACTTCCCCTGTTTACCCTAGATGAGCACTCACGGATTTGTCCACACTCCTATGATTCTACCGAATTTTCTGGATCCACCAACATGAGAGGTGAGAGCATGAATGATATTGTGATGAGTGCACCACTATTACAGACAGTTCTTCTTGCCGTTACTTGGTGCACTGGAGTGGACACCACTACACCTTTGATGTTGCTTGGATATTAGAAACTACTTGTTGGACTTCCCCCGATATTCGACTATAACATATTCATCTTCATTCCTTGGAGATGAATATTTTTCAAACGGAGGGAATTGATGAGGATCGACTGTACGTTCGTGATCAGAGGAGATCGGGTCGACGTGGCGGGACCCGCTTTTGCTGATTTGCCGTTGATTTGTTGATCGGATCGCCGATCCGAGACCGTGAGCTCCTCCGGAGCGTCCGTTTTCATCTTAGTTGTATAATTTTTGGAATTCTATTTATATTATTTTGGACATCAGACGTAACAGACGATCATAGCCGTTCACGTCAGGTGCCCAATCGCTGCTCTCGTTATAAATATGGGCGGATGTCCAGGTTTTCATTTGATTGCTGAGTTTTGTTGAGAGTATCCAGAATTCCTGCAATCATTCGTGGTGCGACGCCACGAGCCTGGGGTGCGACGTCCCGGTTATCTTGTCATTTTCCCGTTCTTATTTAGTTATTTTATTTTAATTTCACTGTTCTTGTTTGTTCTTCATCCAGAAAACTAGAATTGCCATATAACTCCCCTTAAATCCACGACTTATGCTTCCCGGAAGAAGGAAACCGCCCATCCTCTTGTATTTCTTCTTCGTCTTCCGCCCGCAGTTACTGCTCGATCAACCACGATTCCTCTTCCTGTCGCCTGGAAACCGCCTAACGCAACATGATACGCCCGAAATAAATGTATACGATAATGCAAATGCACGCGCCGAATCAAGTAATATAAAATGAGAAAAGATCGTTCCCTCGAAAAAGTGACTAACCTAGCGCTTGCAAGTACTAGTTCTACCTTTTCTTTAAATTCAAGTTGATTAATAAAAAGTGAGATTTGGGCTAAGGACATAAAAATGAGACAAAATTAAAACTAAATAAAGTTTACTTATGAATACTTTTATCAAGATGGAGAAGTAGTCTTGTACGTTGATTTCCTTTGCCTATTACGATGAGTTTTAGAATGATCTTTTATAAAATGATTAAGTACTATCGTGCAATGATTTGAAAGTGGAAGTCATCATCTTTCGATCTCAGAAATCCGTTTACCCTAATTCCCCTAGTTATCTCTAACTTAGGTAGAACGAGAATAACATAAAGCACTCAAATCAATGTTGCTAGCACAAGATGAAATCTCTTTCTTTCTTTACGCTATGTTGAAATTTATGTTACACTTACGTCACCTCTCTCTCGAATCTTGCATCGCAGTATAAAGACGGAATTTTGGCTAAAGATTTACACGACTCCTCTCTTGAATCTTGTCGTGCAAAATAAATGATTCAATCCTAAAATACGTAACTACTTTCTCGAATCTCGCCACGTAAGTTAGAAGAGGAATACTTGATCCAAAAAATTTCACAAAATAGAACATAAAAATCAATAAAGATAAGTTTTCAAACAATCATAAAAAAGAAATTACATTCACCACATCACAATAAGTCAAAGTACTCTCCACGTACAAAATCAAGAAATTAGTTCATGCTTGAAGGATGAAATCACACAACAAGAAAGATCGTGATAGACATGATGTTTAAAAATGTAAACGCTGCAGGAATTTGCGTTTAGAATCCGCTTTAGAGTCTTCATCCTTTTTGTCGGTGCGTCCAAACTCTAGCCGTTCCTCTCCAATGAATTTTCAATCCCCATTTATGGTATGAGATTCGGTACTTAAAAACGTGCAGCCCTCGTTCAAAAGATGCATCCTTCCAATTTTGTTTTGGGCGCAAAATTCGAATTTTAAATTCAAAATCCGTCCAAAAGTTGTTGCAACAACTTTTTCAGG
This sequence comes from Platanthera guangdongensis, assembly GCA_039583875.1. Lineage (NCBI taxonomy): Eukaryota > Viridiplantae > Streptophyta > Magnoliopsida > Asparagales > Orchidaceae > Platanthera > Platanthera guangdongensis. Next base: position 154,416,593 of record CM077149.1, on the reverse strand, counting down.
TTGTTGTAAACCTTTGCAGGCCAAAAACAATTCCAGCTTTATTTCTCCGGATCGAATTCTTCAGCATTTCTAGCAAGAAAATATAGAGAAATTAGACTTATTAACCACCAACAAAATGGATATGAATTTACTTATATTTTTGCTTATTTAATTCATTTTTTTATCGATAAGATGAATATTAAAACAAAATAAAGCACTAGATAACTTCTTTTTGGGAAGTTATCACAACTCCCGTTCGATGTCTTCATCCTAGACGGAAGAATCACACGCGCCATCGCTGCTATTCACCGCCCCTGCACCTCCCTGCAGGTCATAACTTCCCCGCCTGGAAATCACAGCCGGCGAATTCCTTCACCATCTACGCAAGTCTTCCAATACTCCTGCAAATCTCATTCTCCTCCAGTTCCAAACCGCAAGTAGCGCCCTAGACCTAATCGCTGCCCCGTCGTCCCACTCTTACGTCCCTCGTCAGCCACCAGCTGCCCGCACAACCACAATGTTTCTTCTTCCAGCAAACTTGACGCAGGCTTCCCACTTCCTGTTCATCTTCTTCCTCAACGAGAAGCTGTTCTTCTCTCTCTATGTGGGCCGCCAACCACTGCACTTCTTCCACCCGGCCTCAACCATCCACAATAGCCTTCAGAAAACTTCACCAGCAACATTCGTCTTCCAACCCAACCAACAGCCTTTTCCCACCTTAATTCCAGATCTGCAATCCATGCCAGCTTCTGTCAGGTTCACCTCCACAGCAGCCCACCTCCATTTCGTATTCTACCGCCGCCAAATTTCGGGATTTGTGAGTATTTATGTTTTGTGTTATATTTTTCTGTATTAAATTTCAGATGAACATCGTGTATGTGTTTGGGTATTGTGATTGTTAGTATTGTTCAATTTCTGTGAATCCTATAATTTTTTTGTGCAAATTCTAGTGAATAGCACCTCCTGTGACGACGAGCGTGATTTTGCTTGTATACCGGAAAATATCAAAGCTCAACTTGTATAGGTTTGCTAAACTTATATAATTTAATTGCTATTGTTTGTTTTCGGAAATTTTAAACATGCAAGCATACAATCACGTTTCTCATCGGGCCGTCCTGCGTCAGTTTTAAAAGTTAAAAGAACGCATAAACTAAAATCTGAACAAAAATTTGCATGTATAAATAATATAACAGCAATGATCAAAACATGAAGAAATGTACCGACATCCGTTACAAAATACACCACTGAGTAGCCGGAATCGCTCGATCTGCGGGAGAGAATAATCTGGACTGCAATCCGCTAGCACAGCGTATGCACAAGATTCACCAGGAACCTTCGTCGTCAGATGACGACCAAACCACTTGCCACCGGCGCCGCCGCATGGGATCGCACCGCCGACAATCATCTATTGCGCCAGGAGCTGTGCGGCTGCGGCCTCCTTCCTTCAACGCCAACTGGAGAATGACTCACATAGGCGTCTGTTTTCTTTTCCATGTGAACAGTAAATTCACCCCAAAAAAATTACTGGCCATGGGTTTTATTTTCTCACGCAAGAGAGAGAGAGAGAGAGAGAGAGCTCTCTTTTTCTCTCTAAATGGAAAGCCACTAGAGGCTGGCTGTTTTCCTTTTTTTTCAAGATTCTCATCCTCACTCTATCTAGAGAGAGAAACTTCCATACATGATGAATTCAAAAAGAAAACGGATCCGGATTGGATTAAGATCCGCACCAAACTCAACAAGTTCGAGGGGTAGTCTGTGCCAAATTTGACATAACGTTAATCTTTTTAATGAAATCAACAATATATTTAAAAATTTTGGGATCGGAATTTGCGAGCTTTAGTCCGTTAGGCACGCTGGTGGCGATTGTCAACACGGTGGCTAAGAACCGTCGTCCGTTTGGTATGACGTTTTTGCTATGGTGAGTTTTGACCAAAATGTCATGTATGGACATTAACAAACATTATGACCTTGATAAAATACAATTTAATTTATGGATGCAGTTCTTCGTTTATGTGAGTTTTAGCATTCATGAATGACAGTTCGTAACCACCTCCCGCGTTCAAGACTGCCACGGATGTGCCAAACAGAACCTTAGTAAATCGATCTGGTTACCAGCATTATTGCCTAAGCTTGTTGTATATAATCGCAGCAGAGGGATGCAGGTCTAAAAAAACTGCAGCAACTATTAGTCTGTTGTTGTGTGTAGGATTTTATTTTTAGTTGTGTGGGAGTACTTAAAACCCCAGAGCATTGATTAGCATGTCACATATGTATGCTTACAATAAAAGTGAGAGCTGTTTGATGTGGACCACAAGCTTTTATATTAATATTTTGTTATGAAGGGGCAGGCATATATAGATAGCAGGCCTTCAATTGGCACATATCAGTAAATGAGGCAGGAATAAGTTGTGAATTGAATGTGGCAGACACAGCTTTTTGCTCAGAAATATTTGATCAACCCAATTGCATGTAATCATTTAATGTGAGCGTGTGGGGCAAGAGATATGCAGCGTGCATCATTTCCTCCTCCTGGTCTGTCCTGATCTGCATGCTTTGATCCATATATCTTCAATTCTATCATCTACTGTATCATGCTGTCTTCATTACAGCCTTCTCTTCTTTTATAATATCTCATCCTTCATTTCTGAATCAAACCTAGCTATAGCTAGCTTTATATACATTAATACATATACCCCCTATACATTTTCAATATTACAGGTTTATATGTTTGCAAGTTTACTACTTAATTCTCCATGGAACCAGAATTTAATTAACTCCACTGAAAATGCAGCAGTAATTTTTTCAGAATATGTATGCAGGAGTTGGACAGGTTTCTTGTGAGGAGAAGACAGAGCATGTTGTGTAAATAGTAATTAATTTGGTCTGGATTTATAGTCGGAGTTAATACTGGATCCCTCTTCTGTTACACTGGCCATGCATGCCTGTGGAGGAGCAATGCATATATATATGGCTGGGGACCAAAGTTGACTTTAGTAGTTTATTAGCATGCAATATTATGTGATATTAATTATATAGCAAATTTTAATAGGTGTCTCATTATGCCTCTTCTGATTTAATGAAATGATTTAGGCTCTGTTTGGGGGGACATATTTTCAGCGGTCCTAGCCGCTTGACCTGTGAAAATACGTCACCCCAAACGGAGCCTTAATGGAGTAATTTTAATAAGTACTTGTAGAAATCGAGTAGATTAAGGCCATGGTTGGCATCTTTGGATTTGTGTAATGTTTTGTTTTAATCCATGCATGCACCGGTAGAATTATCATTTTATATCTGCATTATAAAAGGATGGTGTGTATCAGTGATTAAGTAATAATATTGAAATAGTAGGTAGTCATTTTCTCAAATCACCCCCATCAAACCCTTTACATCAGCCCAAAAAGCGTGATTCCAAGCATGTTTGACCAAACAAATGCTGCGTCGAAGATGCGTGCATGGGTCCATATCTAGATTGGCGGATAAAACATTATTTTTGGGGGAACTTTCAATTTTACGGCCTCTAGAATGATTTAATTCCAAACGCTCAAAAAATTTTGTTAGTGGTTCCATAAGAAGCTCAAGTAGCAATAGTTCCTCTCAAAATTGTTCTACCTGAACCCACTCGAAGTAGCTCACGGTCATGCCGGCGACATTGGCATAAAGTAGATATCAGGCACTATAAACTAAGGCGGATTCTTTGAGAGTATTGGAAGAACTAAGCTTTAAAGCCCAAGCTCAAGTAGATATTTTTAATTTTAATTTTGAAGAATGAATTAGTAAGTTCATCAGCCTTGGGGTCATGAGTTAATGTGTCTTCAATTATGTATATCTATATTAATAAGAATGTTTGTGAATGAGTCAATCACAAAAGTTTAGTTCCCAAATTGCCCCTCCACTGCATTTCCCCTCTCTCTCTCTATCCCGCTCTCTCTCTACCCTACAGATCCCAACTTTGGAAGAAGGCAGACGCGTGGCTCTAAGTGGTGAAGAGTAGTGGTGAAGTTGGAAGCAGAGGGACACGTAGCTGAAATCTAACTCCACGTGCATATATGGATGATGCCCATCACCTTCATCTTATTACCAAAAAAAATTGGCATTACCTTCGCCGCTGATCATCGGCCGCTTATCAATGTTATTATAAACAGAGAGAGGAACAGAGCGGGGAACAGAGAGAGGGAGAGAGAAAGAGAGAGAGAGAGAGAGCGGGGCACAGAGAGAGCGAGAGAGCGTGGAACAGAGGGGGGAGAAGAGAGAGGGAGGGGAGAGAGACAGAGAGAGCTTCATGTTCCTGCGGCATCGCCCGGCGAGCCACCAGGAGCCGGCGACGCAGGAAAAGAGCAGGCTTTTACTGCAGCTCCCTTCTCTGTCGGCAAAGCTCAAACCCCTCTTCCTCGGCGCACCAACCTGCCGGCATCGTTCCTCATGGCGAGCAACTCCGACCAAAGCACGCCTCCAAATCCCATATCAAACTCCCCGCTCCCTCCGATGAAGACCACTGCAGCGCCGATCATCCGCAGCGCTGATCATCCGCTTAAAGATTATAAATCTCCGCCACCTCCAGTTTATCATTATAAATCTCTGCCGCCGCCTGTCTACACCGCCACCGGTTTACTATATTATCAATCACCGCCACCGCCGTATGACTACTATAAATCACCGTCACCGCTGGTTTATCACTACAAATCTCAGCTGCCGCCTTACTGAGAAGAGCTTGAAGATGAAGGTTTAATTTGGAAATGAGATAATCTTTTCAACAAATTAATTATTGTGGTTATTTCTTAAAAGATTATATATATTGACACGAAAGACGGTGGTTGTTCTGTTCGCAATATTGAAAAAGAGCCGAATAAATATATTAATTAGTATGATGTTTGCATTTTCAATGCACTCGAACAAGCTGCAATGCAAGCGGTGGTGGTCTTTTCTTAGCTGTATTGTACGTTATTCCTTCTTCAATTGTAGCAGATCAAATTGCATGAAATTTCTTTTATTAAGTAACCTTAATTTTCATTGTGGTGTGGCTATTTCCTGTCATTTTCATAGTCATGAATTTTGTCGCTCTTTTGATTAACTAAAAAAATTGGGGCGGGCGCCTGAGAATGCTGAGGCGAGAGACATGGCGAGGCCAAGCAGCGATCTGAGGCGCGGAAGTGCGAAAGCTAGCGGAAGTTGGAAGTCGGACGAGATGGGGTCCACAGAGCCGGCTGCTGCTACTGTTTTTATACGCGACCACTGCCGGCGGAGCGGGCGGCAGCGTGACCGGTCTCCCCCGACGGGTAGCCAGACGCTGGCGACCTCGGAGCGGGTAGGCCGGACAAGCTGCCGGCAGCGGTGGCGTATTCGATTTTGATTTTTGTTTTCATTTCGTCTTCCGTCTCTGTTGGATTTCATTTGATTTCTTATAATTTCACCGCCCTCTACAATCAAGAGTGACATAAGCGTAAGCATCATCACTGAATAAAGCGTTGAGCGGTTTAAGGGCAAATTGAAAAGGCTTTTATGTTGCCAGCAGACCTAACATATATGAGTAATAGTGACATTTGATTTTGTTAAAAAATCCTTTCTCATTAACTGATGGCTGATGCCAACAACTCAGGGTCGGTTTATTTTGGAGTTTTTTGGTTTTGAGTTTTTTAAAAAACATATGAACACGACTCTTGTGTTTGCTGCTCTTCACGTACCTATTTCATCATGTGCACCGGGATTTCAAGCTGCGGAAGAGCCGTCGGGCCGGGACACTGTCGAGGCGGGGTTACTGGCGCGTAGGGGACGGGGGATCCCTGTGCCCTAGGCTTGTCCAAAAGGCCCGGGCCCAGTGGGCCGGCCCGAGCCCGGCCCGGCGAAAGCCTTTTTCGGCCCGGCCCGGAAAAAGCCCGCCCGGGCCGAGACCGGGCTCAGGGCCCTTACAGGGCCCTGGTTTTGGGGGCTAGCCCGGCCCGATGCCCGGGCCGGGCGGGCCGGGCAAAGCCCGAAAATCGGGTCGGCCTGGGCCCGGACCCGGGCCCGGGCGAAGCCCGGACAGGGCCCGCAGGCCGGCCCGGACCTGCTGCCAACGGCTCTAAGAGCCGTTGGAAATCCAACGACTCTTAGAGCCGTTGGAACTGCAGCCAGCAGGGCTGCAGCAGCCCTGCTGGCTGCAGTGTTTTGGCCTAGGGCCTAGGCAAAAGCCTAGGCCCTAGGCCATATTTTATTTTTAAAAAAAATTTTATTAAATTTTTTTTTATAAACCCCCCCTCTACCCGATCCCCTCTCTCTCTCTCTCTTCCACTCTCTCTCTCTCTCTCTCTCTCTCTCTTCCACTCACTCACTCTCTCTCTCTCTCACTTATTCTCTCCCTCTCTTACTCTCTTACTCTCTCTCGCTGCATGACATCGTCGTCCTTAACGCCGGCGTCGTCGACTCAAAGCACGGCCGAAGTGGTGGAGCATAATCGGAGGGCGCCCGTCTGGAGCATTTCGACAAGTTAAAGTCGGCGACGAATTCAAGGCGCGGTGCAAGTTGTGCTCAAAGTTGCTAACTCTTACCGGCAACTCAACACTAGCGAGACACGCCAAGTCCTGTTTTGCAAAGCAAGCTCCCGAGTCCAGTCAGGGACAAATATCAGCATTAAGACAAATTTGGACGTACGATCAAGCAAGACAGCGAGACCTACAGGTGAAAAACGTCATCAGACGTGGGTTGTCATTCAGTCACTACGACAACGATGAGACGACAGAGTATATACACGAAGGGCTTCAGCCCAAATATCAACAGGTAAGTAGATCCACTATTAGACGCGACGCACTTAAATTATATTTTGAAGCAAAACAAGATTTAATAAAAAATTTTGAAACTTTCGAGGGACGTGAGTTTAACGAGCGACGTTTGGAGTAGTAGCGTAAGGGTAGGGTTATCTTATATTTGTGTAACGGCTCATTGGATCGATCCAGTTTCATGGGATTTAAATAAGCGCGTAATATGTTTTGAAGGTTTTGAATTTCCGCACACGGGTAAGGCTATATATTCGGTAATTATTAAATATTTGCGTGAATTTAAAATAAAAGATAAAATAATGAGTATTTCTTTTGATAACGCTAGTAATAACAACACCGCAGTAGAGTGGTTAAAACGTGAATTAAAACCAATGCTCAACAGTGCGTTTTTTCACACTCGATGTGTGTGTCACGTTTTAAACTTAGTGGTACAGGATAGTTTAGAAGCTATGGAACCATATGTTGAGAAAATTCGTACTATGTTTAGATTTATTTATTGTACCAAACAGCGAAGTCAAGATTTTCGAAAATTTGTGATCGCACAAGGTCAAAAATATTTGAAACCTCCATTTGATATGCTTGTAAGATGGAACTCCACATATAAAATGTTAAAAAGAGCGTTTCAACAAAAAACACTTCTTATGGAATATTACACTATGACAAATAATCATAATTTAACTGATAACGATTGGGACGTACTATTTCATTACATGGATTTATTAAAATGTTTTTATAGGGCGACTGTTTTTTTATCTGGTGTTTATTATCCCACTAGCTCGTTAGTAATTGAAAATTTTGTAAATATCGCACAAAAACTTAACTATTTTAAGCAACACTCTGGATGACTTCCTTTAATTGAAGTAATAGAAGAAATTTTTTTAAAATATTATAGAGAAATGCCTCCTGCATTTTCATGCGCCGCCGCTTTAAACTCGTTATTCGCTGTAGACGGCGTAGAAAATTTATAGATGAATTAACGTTAACTTAGACATAAATATAAGTTTCGATGACGTTGACGACGTTAGTACTACTAAATTTAATTCTATTTTTACCGAATGTTTTAATTATTACGACAACTTATATGGCTCACGACCACGAGAAGAAATAACACAACCTAGGACAAAAGATTCTTTTACAAATAAAATTTTAGAATTAGCTTCCAGAAAAAAAAGCACGCACATCGAGTAGTTTAAACGAATTAGGACTGTATACGAAAACGCAATTTCGTGATTTTATGACTACGGAAGAGATCGAAAACTTCGATATCTTAAAGTGGTGGAAAGGTAAAGCTAATACCTATTCTATTTTGGCATATATGGCTCGTGATTTACTAACAATTCAAGCTAGTACAGTAGCTTCGGAGTCCGCTTTTTCTCTTAGTGGCAGGATTTTGAACACGCGGAGGAGCCGACTAAATGAAGAATCACTCGAAATATGCATCTGCTACAAGGATTATTTGGATGCTACGAATAGGAAGCAACACATTTCAGCGTTGGAGGAGAGCTCCGAGGAAATTGAAGAGGAGATGGACAATCTGAATTTGTAAAAATGTAATTTTTTTATTATCATTTAAAATAATAATTTTTTTTTCTATTTTTTTTTAAAAGTGTAATTTTA
>CM077149.1:154380748-154403248 GCA_039583875.1 Platanthera guangdongensis | reverse complement strand
AGGTAGACCCGCTGCCTGCTCCTACTAGCTGGTAGGTCCGTAGCTCGCCTGTGGGGAGAGGTCCTGGTTCTTGGTTCTGCACTACCCCGAGCGCGGCTCGGCCCAGGTAGACGCGCTGCCTGGCTCCTACTAGCTGGCAGGTCCGTAGGCTCGCCTGTGGGGAGAGGTCCTGGTTCTTGGTCTGCACTACCCCGAGCGCGGCTCGGCCCCGGTAGACCCGCTGCCTGGCTCCTACTAGCTGGCAGGTCCGTAGGCTCGCCTGTGGGGGATAGGTTTGGTTTGTGGGTGATAGGTTAGGATAGGTTAGGATAGGCTAGGATAGGCTAGGATAGGTTAGTTTTGGTTTGTGGAATCGTCATCAGCACCCCGAGCTCGGCTCGGCCCCAGGTAGACCCGCTGCGCAGGCTCTCATCTAGCTTGCTCAGTCCGTAGGTCGCCTGTGGGGAGAGGTCCTGGTTTCTTGGTTCTGCACTACCCCGAGCGCGGCTCGGCCCCAGGTAGACCCGCTGCCTGGCTCCTACTAACTGGCAGGTCCGTAGGCTCGCCTGTGGGGGAGAGGTCCTGGTTCTTGGTTCTGCACTACCCCGAGCGCGGCTCGGCCCCAGGTAGACCGCTGCCTGGCTCCTACTAGCTGGCAGGTCCGTAGGCTCGCATGTGGGGATAGGTTTGGTTTGTGGGTGATAGGTTAGATAGGTTAGGATAGGCTAGGATAGGTTAGGTTTTTTGTTTGTGGAATCGTCATCGGCACCCCGAGCTCGGCTCGTCCCCAGGTAAAACCCTGCGCAGGCTCTCATCTGCTGGCAGGTCCGTAGGCTCGCCTGTGGGGGATAGTTTTGTTTGTGGAATCGTCATCGGCACCCCGAGCTCGGCTCGGCCCCAGGTAGACCCGCTGCGCAGGCTCTCATCTAGCTGGCAGGTCCGAAGGCTCGCCTGCGGGGGAGAGGTCCCTGGTTCTTGGTTTTGGGATAGGTGTATGTTTATAACAGACGAAGGTTCTTTATATATTGAAATATAAATATACATACTAGTCAACGAACATGACTCGACCAAAGTAATTCTCGGTATAATATATATCGACTCAGACTACGTGACGACAACAGATAACTATCATAAAATGTATTTGTTAAGTAATTCTGCCAGCTAAGGCTTTTAAATGTCTTATCGTATGCGGACAATCTTCAATAGTTACTGATTATAGATACATGCTCATTTTTTTCCTGATGCTTAAGGGTTCTTACAAGCTCGTGTGTCTAGATTATGGAATAATGTTTTAAACATTTCGTTTTACAGATTCTCAGCAGCGCTAGATTCACCTATTATTATTTTTTGATAAAGCGGTTGCGTGTTCCTCATCATCATCATCTAGTGTTTCACATCCATATAAACATATCAGTGAATTCATCTATGGGATTAGCAAAGGTTGCAGTGATGGGAACTATAAGAGTAATTATTGGTCGTGTTAATAAGTCATTATATGATTGATCTCTACCTGTCCATGTTGATCCAGCGGGTATGCTAAGATTTATCGGTCCTTCTATACCTTTACCTGCTCCTGCTTTTAAATCCTCATTCTATGCTAGTTTCTCATCAATTTTGCTACTTGTTATATCACTGTTACAGAAAGAGATTCAAAAAGAATAATTGTGTTTATAAAACGTACGCCCATCTGAAGTAATAGCCTCTTGCATTTCAAAACATGTACTGCCGTTGCTTTCCGCGTCAATTGCTAATTTGGTTTGATTTTCGATAAATCCGTTGGTTTTTACAGCATATTAAAGATAGTGAGTTGTTTCTGATCTAAGCCTTGGTGTGGAGCTCCCTTTATCTTCAAGTGAGTTTTTCTCTAAAATTTTTCTTTGGGTCGGCTCCCACTCGCCGGATACTTGGGGTTGGACATTTCTTTACGAGCTTGTGCCAACCTCGAAAAGAGCGGGGATTGTGTACAACCCCGTATCCGGTCGAGCGGGATCCTCCCCAAACGGCGCGCTCGGGACATACTATGAGCGGCGTTTTGGTGCAGGCTCGTTCGAGCTCGTGCGGGTCCTCGCGCGTGCGTGCGGAGATTTTATTTGCTTTGGCTTATAATATATATGTTATATTATATATATATATATATACATATATATATATATATATATATATATATATATATATATATATATATATATATATATATATATATATATATAATATATATATATATATATAATATATACAGATTAAGAAAAATCGGGAAGGGGAAAAAAGGGGGGGGGGGGGGTCGGGGAGAGGACAGCAGGAAGAAAAATCTCGGGCAGGGTTTAGGTTTGGCCTGGGAGAAAAAGACGGCAGCAACACCTCATTCCGGCCGCCTGGAGCAGCGGCCCGAGCTCCCGCCTCCCTCTCTCCCTCCGGCCGCCTGGAGCAGCACCCGACCCCGCCCCTATCTCCCTTTCTCCGGCCACCTGGAGCAGCGCCCGAGCCCGCCCACTACCTCTCTCTCTCTCGCCGGCCACCTGGAGCAGCGCCCGAGCCCGCCCCCTACCTCTCTCTCGCCGGCCGCCTCTTTCTCCGGCCGCCTACAGCAGCAGCCACGCCGCCCCCCTCTTCTCCTTCCGTCGGCCAACAACAGCAGCAGCCCCGAGCCGCTCCTGCTTCTGTCCAGGCCGCCGCCACCGCAAACAGCAAGCCCGCCCCCTCTCTTTTACTCTCTCTCTTCGTCGCCGCCGCCTAGGCAAAGCGAGGCCGACCGGGAGCTCCTCTCCCGGCGCCGCCTACAGCGAGGCCGGCCGGGAGCTCCTCTCCCGGCGCCGCCTACAGCAAAGCCGTCCGGTAGCCGCTCCTCTCCCTCTACGCGCCGCCTACAGCTAGGTCGACCGGGAGCTCCCTCTCCTGGCGCCGTTTGGAGCTAGGCCAGTCAGGATCAGCTTCCCCGACGCCGCCTGAAGTCGTGGAGGCCGGGATTGACTTCCTCGGTGTCACGTGGAGCACGGTCGGCCTTGGAGAGGCTCGACCATGGAGGGGAAAAGTCATTCGGAGCTTTCAACAGTTAACGGTGGTCGGATCCGGGCACGGACAACCACTACGGATGCTAGACGTGGAGCCTCGGGCAATGAGCGCAGTTGCGACCCCGCCAAACACGCGTCAAGGGTAACGAAATTTCTACTTGGGCAGGTGAAGCCCTCAGTTTCCATATTTGCATGGAAGCCCCTCTCCACCAACGGGTGGGGGCATGGAGCTCTCCGACGGGTTGACGTGTACGTCCCCGCAATTAACTGTGTTAGCACCCGGAAGCGAGAGTACGGGTTTAGGCATGCTGTGTGAAGCCCATCCGGACGTGTGAGCCGGATTGGTGATGTTCTGGGGATCCCGGAGAAGACTCCGAGGATGTTGTATATTTTCCATTTGCAGGGAATGCGCACCATAGCCCCGAAAAAGGGGTATGCGCAATATGTTCGGCCAGCTTATGTTGACCAACTGGCGTTTAGCTGACCGCCGCTTGCCGAGACGTTGGCGTACAGGTGTTGCAGTACTACCAGGCGGGGAGTAACGGGCTTAAGCCCAAGCTTGTGCCGGCCCTCGAAGGCCTTTTTGTTTATATTGCCGGCCTGCGTGCCGAAGTATGAAATTCATATTCCTGTAATATTCTTTTAATATCTGTGATGCTCTGAGGATGTGTAGGTTTCTTCTTCGTATTAGGCAGGCGGCGTTCTCGAGAACCGCTCGCCCCGTAGGGGCCCCGAGGTATAGTTGCCGGGAAGCCCCTCTTGGCATGTTGACAGCCAGTCAGAATAGCGGAATTACGCTGTTAGTGGCCCAGTTTGGGCAGCGTGTCGTGGCATTGCTCGGCGAGTTTGCGCCATCAGTAGGGCGGGTGAGGAGCATTTTTGTGTAGACCCAAGGAGACACATCTGGATAGGAGAGAGTCGATCTCGAGATCCTCCTTAGATATTCCGGTCGGCCGAGAGCGCCCTCCGAAGGTGTCTTAGCTCAGCCTTTGGCTTGAGAGGGGAAGAGTTTGTTAGTCTTCCGGGTATGCGGCGGGTCCTCCACGCTGAGACCTTGGGTCTGTCCCTTGTGTTCCTAATCTTGTGCCTAGATCGTTCGCTTGAGGGAAGTAGGTGCGCGGTCACCCCTATTTTGGGACCCCGAACTCCACAGAGGTCAAATTTGGCTTCAACAGTTATATGTGTACAACCCCGTATCCGGTCGAGCGGGATCCTCCCCAAACGGCGCGCTCGGGACATACTATGAGCGGCGTTTTGGTGCAGGCTCGTTCGAGCTCGTGCGGGTCCTCGCGCGTGCGTGCGAAGATTTTATTTGCTTTGGCTTATAATATATATGTTATATTATAATATATATATATACATTATATTATATATATATTATATATATATATATATAATATATATATATATATATATATATATATATATATTATATATATATATGATATTATGAGGTTTTTATAGGAGATAAGGAAAAAATGGGGGGGGGGGGGGGGTCGGGGAGAGGACAGCAGGAAGAAAAATCTCGGGCAGGGTTTAGGGTTTGGCCTGGGAGAAAAAGACGGCAGCAACACCTCATTCCGGCCGCCTGGAGCAGCGGCCCGAGCTCCCGCCTCCCTCTCTCCCTCCGGCCGCCTGGAGCAGCACCCGACCCCGCCCCTATCTCCCTTTCTCCGGCCACCTGGAGCAGCGCCCGAGCCCGCCCACTACCTCTCTCTCTCGCCGGCCACCTGGAGCAGCGCCCGAGCCCGCCCCCTACCTCTCTCTCGCCGGCCGCCTCTTTCTCCGGCCGCCTACAGCAGCAGCCACGCCGCCCCCCTCTTCTCCTTCCCGTCGGCCAACAACAGCAGCAGCCCGAGCCGCTCCTGCTTCTGTCCAGGCCGCCGCCACCGGCAAACAGCAAGCCCGCCCCTCTCTTTTACTCTCTCTCTTCGTCGTCGCCGCCTAGGGCAAAGCGAGGCCGGCCGGGAGCTCCTCTCCCGGCGCCGCCTACAGCGAGGCCGGCCGGGAGCTCCTCTCCCGGCGCCGCCTACAGCAAAGCCGTCCGGTAGCTCCTCTCCCGGCGCCGCCTACAGCTAGGTCGACCGGGAGCTCCTCTCCCGGCGCCGTTTGGAGCTAGGCCAGTCAGGATCAGCTTCCCCGACGCCGCCTGAAGTCGTGGAGGCCGGGATTGACTTCCTCGGTGTCACGTGGAGCACGGTCGGCCTTGGAGAGGCTCGACCATGGAGGGAAAAGGTCATTCGGAGCTTTCAACAGTTAACGGTGGTCGGATCCGGGCACGGACAACCACTACGGATGCTAGACGTGGAGCCTCGGGCAATGAGCGCAGTTGCGACCCCGCCAAACACGCGTCAAGGGTAACGAAATTTCTACTTGGGCAGGTGAAGCCCTCAGTTTCCATATTTGCATGGAAGCCCCTCTCCACCAACGGGTGGGGGCATGGAGCTCTCCGACGGGTTGACGTGTACGTCCCCGCAATTAACTGTGTTAGCACCCGGAAGCGAGAGTACGGGTTTAGGCATGCTGTGTGAAGCCCATCCGGACGTGTGAGCCGGATTGGTGATGTTCTGGGGATCCCGGAGAAGACTCCGAGGATGTTGTATATTTTCCATTTGCAGGGAATGCGCACCATAGCCCCGAAAAAGGGTATGCGCAATATGTTCGGCCAGCTTATGTTGACCAACTGGCGTTTAGCTGACCGCCGCTTGCCGAGACGTTGGCGTACAGGTGTTGCAGTACCAGGCGGGGAGTAGCGGGCTTAAGCCCAAGCTTGTGCCGGCCCTCGAAGGCCTTTTTTGTTTATATTGCCGGCCTGCGTGCCGAAGTATGGAATTCATATTCCTGTAATATTCTTTTAATATCTGTGATGCTCTGAGGATGTGTAGGTTTCTTCTTCGTATTAGGCAGGCGGCGTTCTCGAGAACCGCTCGCCCCGTAGGGGCCCCGAGGTATAGTTGCCGGGAAGCCCCTCTTGGCATGTTGACAGCCAGTCAGAATAGCGGAATTACGCTGTTAGTGGCCCAGTTTGGGCAGCGTGTCGTGGCATTGCTCGGCGAGTTTGCGCCATCAGTAGGGCGGGTGAGGAGCATTTTTGTGTAGACCCAAGGAGACACATCTGGATAGGAGAGAGTCGATCTCGAGATCCTCCTTAGATATTCCGGTCGGCCGAGAGCGCCCTCCGAAGGTGTCTTAGCTCAGCCTTTGGCTTGGGAGGGGAAGAGTTTGTTAGTCTTCCGGGTATGCGGCGGGTCCTCCACGCTGAGACCTTGGGTCTGTCCGTTGTGTTCCTAATCTTGTGCCTAGATCGTTCGCTTGAGGGTAGTAGGTGCGCGGTCACCCCTATTTTGGGACCCCGAACTCCACAGAGGTCAAATTTGGCTTCAACAATATATATATATATATATATATATATATTATATATATGTATATATATACATATATATATTATATATATTATATATATACATATATATATATATATATATATATATATATGTATATATATGTATATATATATATATGTAATATATATATATATATATATATATATATATATGTATATATATATATATGTATATATGTATATATCTATATATGTATATATATGTATATAGTATATATGTATATATATATATATATATATATATATATATATATATATATCTATATATATATATATATATATGTACGAGTCGCAGGCACGGGCCTCCGGCCCGATGGCTACGCGCCACAGTACCTGGCCGCCGACGGCGGGCTTCGCCCGCCCCACCACCCCCGGCAGGCTCCGCCTGAATCCCCCGGCGGGCTCCGCCCGCCCAATTTAAATTTAAATTAACATTTTTAAATTTTATATAATATATTATATATATTATATATAATATAGTATATATATTATAATATTAATATATATCACACTCATGAGTTCGAAATTCATAGAAATAAGTTCGTCCGTCGGATCTGGATGCAATATTCAGCAACCGTCTGATCAAACACATCATCTCTCTACATTTTTTAGTAGGTCTCCTAAACCTACTAAAGAGGTCCTAAAGAAATGTAAATAACTTCAAAAAAGACTTAACGAGCCCACTAGCTAAAGCCCGCTCAATTAAGTTAAAAGCACCCTGCAAACCAGCCACAGCCCACATGCCAGCCTGCCCGCTGGCCCTCAAGCATACCATCCCACATGACTACAAACAGTGATGGCGGTACATGTAATATAAATCCGAAAAAAACTATTTTAGTGGCAGTATGGGACTAAAACTGCGGGTGAACATAATATATATAATAAAAGAGCCTTAACATAATCATTAATACACAATTTATTACAAAAGGCTGTGCTGGTGAACAGGATTTTAATATAACAATCATTACAAAGCAGGCGGGTGAACACCCGCCTGCAATAAAGGAACCTAATTACTTTTTTCATTAATTAAAATATATATATAATTAGCTTAAAAAACAAAATTTTTATTAATTATTACCCATTTGAAGCCCGCCAGGGGACGGGCGAAGCCCGCCGGGGGGGCGGAGCCCGACGTCGTCGGCCGAGTACTGTGGCGCGTGGCCATCGGGCCGGAGGCCCGTGCCTGTCACTCGTGTATATATATATATGTATATATATAATATATGTATATGATATATATATGTATATGTATATATATATGTATATGTATATATATATGTATATATATATATATAATATATATAATATATATATATATATATATATATATATATATATATATATATATATATATATATATATATATATATAAAGTGTTAAATTTTCTCAACGTGGTCAGCAAGATAGCCCAAACGCCAAATTAATATCTTCGGAAATACCCAGTTCGCACGTTGAACCAGCGGAAACCAAGGACTAGAGGTACAAAGGTAAATCCCAACAAACAATGGAAGCACAAGCAGGTCTATTATTCATTCACTTCTTTACAATGCGAGGCATACATAGCGAGACATGATTTCGCTAGTATCACAGCTGTAAACAGAAAGCACCAAAAAACAAGCCGGGCGGACAGCACCCGAGTCCGCCGAGACCGCGAGGTCGTCGAGGTCGCCGAGTCCGCCCAAGCTATGCTGCAAACTGCCGAATAGACACGGAGTCCGCCGAAGCCGCGAGGCCGCGCGGACACACCGTTATTCGCCTCCTGCTGAACTTGAACTGAGGAACACCCCTACCCGCCTGAAGCCGGCGGACAGGTTATTGAAGCTGGCAAAGATGAAACAGAACTGACAAGCCGCAGAGCGACCTCCTGCTGAGTCCGCAGAGACCGCACACTTCCAAGCACTTGACCGAAGTCACAGCCAAACTCCTGGCTCCTTGAAGCTATCCGCGCGACCTGCACACAGCAAACCGTCAGCCTGAAACAATCCGCGCGGGCTGACAAACACAGACCACAGCTCCTTGCACACCCCAACTTACTGTTCACTCAAGTTACTGTAGATGTGCCAGGGGGTCCTATTTATAGGTGAGGTGAGGAGTGTGGTCACCGCCCTAGAGATAGCGTCACCACCCCAGCCCGCGCGATAGCAAAAACACCGTCCGCCGAGTCCGCATGGACTTAGCCGGATACCAAGGAAAACCGCCAGGAGCAAGGCAAACATTGGCGAACCCTCTCCAGTCCGCCCAAGCGATGCGGACAAGGCATCAGCCCGCAAAGCTCCAACCACTGCAAGACAGCAACCCCCTTCAATGGCAGTCCGCACCAACCCGAGGCAGTCCGCAAGACTCACACCTCAATCCGCCACAAGTCCACGACCAAAGGAAGACAGCAACAGTCCGCCCGGTCACAGCGGACTTGGCGGATACCGCGAACACCATGGCCTTGGCACAAAGTGTGACCAAGTCCAAAACCATCAAGAGCCAATGCGAGCATGGCGGACTCAAATTCCCGTCCGCCAAACACCCTAGCACAGACCGCCATCAGTCCGCGAGCTCCTCGCACTTCTGTCCAACGCAGCAGCCAACCGCGGACTCCAAAACACAGTCCGCCAACCGACCTCCACAGCAAATCGCCTGCTGTGCCACCAGAGCTCGACAAGGCCTCAGCCAAGCTCTAAGCTCAGTCCGCAACAGCCCACACCGCGGACACTCCAGTCCGCAAGCTTCCCGCGGACACGAGCCAACCCGCCTATCAGCACAGGCTTGCACCCGCGGCCACTGAGCAATGCACCAGTCCGCAACCTTCATCCGCTCAGGCCGCTCCTTGGCAAAGCCAATTAGCAAACACCCTATCCGCAGAAACCAGGCCGCATAGTCCACGGACTCAACCCGTGCAAACCGCCCAGAAGAACAACTGGCTTCCCACTAGACCTTCCACCAGGCCGCACATCTCAGTCTGCCCAGTCCGCCTAGTCCGCCAAAGCTGTCCTCCCCAGGCCGCCCGGCCTGTGCCGTCACTCACTTCCACTTCACAAATTTCAACACTCCCCCTTGAAGTGGGAAGTGGTGACCAAGCCCAGCAAGCTGCGCTAGCGTTCAAAGGGCCCCTTCGATAGTGGCTTCTTGAAGATGTCAGCAAGATTATCTTCACTCCGAACATGCCCGACCAGCAGAGACCCCTCCAACACCTTCTCCCTGATGAAGTGGTGATCAATCTCTATATGCTTGGTCCTGGCGTGACACACTGGATTGTTAACCAGTTTGAGAGCACTCTCATTGTCACCCCGGAGTAAAGTAGGCCCTTGCACTTCTTCATGAACATCCTCTATAAGCCTCCTCAACCAAACGACTTCCCTAGCAGCCAAGGCCGAAGCCTTATACTCCGCCTCCGTGGTTGAAACCGACACCGAGTCCTGCTTCTTGCTACACCACGAGATGCTAGTTGAACCGCAAGTGAACACATAACCTGAAGTAGACCTTCGATCATCCGAATCACCGCCATAGTCAGCATCCGTGTACCCGAGCAACGCAACCTCTGCGTCCCTTCTATAGAGGAGTCCCATGTCAGAAGAAGCCTTGACATACTTCAGAATTCCCTTCGCCGCCACTAGATGAGATTGCCTTGGTTCAGCCATATACCGACTTACTCGGCCAACAGCATAAGCGATATCCGGCCTTGTAATCGTCAGATAAATCAAGCTCCCAACAAGAGACCTGAACACCAAGGGATCATGAAGAACCCTTCCCTCATCTCATCGAAGCTTCAGCCCAGATTCCAGTGGAGTAGAGCACTTCTTCCCTTCGCCCATGCCAAACTGCTTCACAATGCGATCAGCATATCCTTTCTGGCTAATGAGAACCCCGCACTCCTTCCTCTCCACTTCCAGACCGAGAAAGTGATGCAACTCTCCCAAGTCTTTCATCTCGAAGCGTATAGCAAGCTCAGCCCTGAGCCTTGCTACTTCCCCCTCCGAGTTCCCTGTGATGATCATGTCATCCACATACAGTAGGACCAAGACTCTTAGCTCTCCCTTCTTCTTGACGAACAAGCTTGAATCCGAGTTGGAAGCCAGGTATCCACAAAATTGCAAGTACTCTGCAATCTTCCCATACCACGCTCGAGGAGCTTGCTTCAAACCCATAGAGAGCCTTCCTGAGTTTTCAGACATAGTCCGGATGCTTCTCAGAGACAAAACCAAGCGGCTGATCCATGAAGATGTCCTTGTCAATCTCTCCGTAAAGAAAGGCATTCTTCACATCGAGTTGCCACAACCTCCATCCCTTGCTAGCAGCCAAGGCGATCACCACTCTTACAGAAGTCATCTTCGCAACTGGACTGAATGTCTCCTCATAGTCTTCTCCATACTGCTGTGAGAATCCTCTAGCGCGACCAGGCAAGCCTTGAACCGATCAATGCTCCATCAGCCTTCTTCTTCAATCTACTATACACCCACTTGCAAGTAATCGGAGTAACGCCATCAACCTTGGGCACAAGATCCCAGGTTTCATTCTTCTTCAGAGCATCAATCTCTTCTTTCATGGCATCATCTCACTCCTTTACTCCAGTGGCCTCGTTGAAGTTTGCAGGCTCTCGCTCATCCAGAGGACCTGCAAAGAAGCAGGAGACAAAGCTCACTGCATTCCCATCACAGTACCGAGCCGGTGGCTTAACCACCCTCTTCGATCTCCGAAGACATGGCTCCTTGCTCACGGCTTACGTTGCTTCTTCGGGCTCCACTCCTACCTGGGGCAAGCATTGAGCAGTGCTTCCCCTGCTTCCTGAGCCAGAAGGCTCAGCCTCGGAGTTCGAAGCAACAGGAGCTGCTGGTGAAACAACAAGCTCCTCTTCCAAGCCTTCAGCAGCCTCCACACCGGTGCTTCATCAACCTTACTTACTTCCGTTAGCTCCACCGAGCCACCTCCATATGACGTCAGCTCGTCAAAGACAACGTCTCTTGACACCATGAACTTCTTCGTCACAGGGTCCATGCATTTCCATCCCTTCTTCCGCTCATCATAGCCAACAAAGACAAGTTTCCTTGCCTTCGCATCCAGCTTTGTCCGTAAAGCATCCGAGACATGCACGTAGCAAGTTGAACCGAACACCCTAAGGTGTCCAACACTCGGCTTCTCCTTCAGCAACAGCTCAACAGGAGTCTTCATGTTGATAGGGCTGAGTGGCATCCGGTTGATAACATAAGCAGCACAAGACATTCCCTCCGCCCAAAAGGACCTTGGGATATCTTTCGCATGATGCCAGCATTTGCAGGTCTCCGTCAGATGACGGATCTTCCGCTCCGCTACCCCATTTTGTTGTGGAGTGTGAGCACAAGTAAGCTCCCGTTGGATCCCGTGCTTCCTGCAGAATTTAGAAAACTCGGAGGAGACAAACTCCCCCCGTTATCAGTTCTAAGCTTCTTAACCCGCAAGCCAAGCCGGCCTTCTACCAACTCCTTAAACTCCACGAACAAACGGAAGGCTTCCGACTTATCCTTTAAGAAGTACACCCAAGTATACCTTGAGTAGTCATCAACCAAGACAAGCATGTATTTGCTTCCACCAAGGCTGGCAGTAACCGTTGGTCCCATCAGGTCGCCATGAATACACTCCAGTGGCCTCTTGCTCCTTGTTTGTGATTTATCAAACGGAAGGCGATGTGCCTTACCGTATTGACAGCCCGCACAAACATGCCCATCACCAAAGGAAGATAACTTCGGCAACCCCCTCACCAAACTTCTACTTGCCATCGCCTTCAGCTTGTCCATGCCAACATGCCTCAGCCTCTCATGCCAGATAGCCGCACTATCATTGGCCCTCATCTTATCAACATAAGCACTGGTAGAAAGAACAAATAAGTTCTTCACCCTCCTCCCAACATGAGCAACATCAGCCTTTACCGCTGATACGTTGCGAAGGAACCTCACGTCTGTTGGCCCAAACAGAACGTGATACCCAGCGTCCACCGCATTGGTCACCGAGAAGAGGTTTTTCTTCATGCCCGACACGTGATACACACTCCTTAACGTGAGTGGCCCCTGATCACTACCCAATGACACTGTTGGGTACATTGGTCAAATGTACCTGATTTGAAGAAGCCTCACCTAACTCCAATGTATACATCATAGTGTATTTGATGTGTGTTTGAGTTACTTGTGCAGGTTAGGAATACACTGGACTGAAGCTAAAAATTCTAAGTCCATGTGTCGACACCCAGACACGCAGTGTCGACACTTGGAGTCATTTGTCGACACCTGGGAAGAAGAGTCGACACCAGTCAGAAAGTGTCGACACTTGGAGCTGTGTCGACACTCAGTGTGAAAAAATGCAGAAAAGCTGTGTCGACACTTAGCAGAAGTGTCGACACCTAGAAGAGCTGAGTCAACACCAGAAAGTGTCGACACTTGAAGTAAGTGTCGACACTCAGCAAAAGTCTGCAGAATCTAAGTACAAGTGTCGACACTCAACACAATGTGTCGACACTATGCAGAAGAATCAGCACTTGAAGTAAGTGTCGACACCCAGCACAATGTGTCGACACTTAGCTAAAGACTCAGTATTTGAAGAATGTGTCGACACTCAGCACAATGTGTCGACACACAACCAGAAGAGTCAACACTTGAAGAAAGTGTCGACACACAGCACAATGTTTCGACACTTAGTTGAAGACTCTACACAAAGGAGATGTGTCGACACAAGGAGCTGTGTCGACACTTAGCAGAGAACAGAAAAGTTTACAAAATATTCTAAGTACAAGTGTCGACACTAAGGGAATGTGTCGACACTCAGCTGAAAGAACAAGTACTTGTGTCGACACAAAGGAGATGTGTCGACACTTAGAAGAATACAGTTAAAGAATGAAGAACAAGTACTTGTGTCGACACTCAATTTTAGTGTCGACACATGCAGAAGTATCTGTGTCGAGACATACAAGGATTGTGTCGACACCTTGTAGACTTGTGTCGACACTTACACTACTTGTGTCGACACTTAGTCTATAAGTGTCGACACTTAAGAACAGAAAGTCTCGACACTATCTGACAGTTAGAGAATTTCAAGAAGTGACTGGTTGACATGACAGCTGCCGATCCAGCCGGTCTACATCAACTGTCAGAGAAGTCAGAAGTCTGTTATGAACCGGACCAGCCGGTTACCATGAAGGAAGCCTATAAATAGGCCCCCATAGTTTACAGAAAGAAATATAGAAAGTTGTTCATTATCATTACATGTTGTGAGAATAACTGAAGTGGTTGATCAGATTAAATCAAGAAGTGATACACTGAGGATCAACACAAGAAGATCAGGCAGTCCAACTGCAGATCTAAGAAGTTGGAGAGAGAGAGCTCCATCCAAGAATTCAGTCTTTGGAACTAAGGCTGAGAAGAAGAATTCAGAGTCATCTGGATTTCAAGAAGCAGAAGATTCAGACTAATTCAGTTCTACTCAAGAAGCTTTGAAGAAAGCTAAGTCAGTTTGGATCAAGCTGAGTTCTTCCAAGAACTCTTCAAGAAACTCTCAACTCCTCTCATCTTTTCTGAGTTGTAGAGTTAGCAATTTTATTTCAATTACATCTTGTAAGATCCATTGGATCTGAGTGATTGTAAGTCTATTTTATAAAGGCTGAGGGTAGGGCTTGTTGCCTGAGTGTAGGAGTTGAAGAACTCTGAGTGTAGGCCTTAATTGGCTGAGTGTAGGCCTGGGTGGCTGAGTGTAGGCCTTTTGGGCTGAGTGTAAGGCTTTGGGCCTGAGGTAGGAAACCTAGTTTGGTTCTGAGTTAGTGGAGAAGTTTGGCCGAATCTAGTACACTGCTAGATAGGCGAAGGGGAAAGTGGATGTACCCAAAGATTGGGGAACCACTATAAAATTAGTGTCTTCTGTGCTGTGCTGTGCTGTGAATTGACTGTTTGATTTCTGTAATAGCTGTTAGCTGTAGTAATCTGAGAAATAATTGTTGTGCTGCCAACAAAGTTTTTAAAAAAAGGGTTAGGTCACCTATTCACCCCCCCCTCTAGGTGTTTAGGTACCATATCTTTCAGACACGACCCCCTCTTTCTCTACTGCATAAACAGTATTATCAGCAGTGATAATAGCTTCATTACCTGAGTAAGGCTGCATGGAGGTGAACTTCAATTTGTCTCCGGTGAGGTGATGACCACACCCGGAGTCCACGATCCACTCGCTGTTGAAGTCCTCAACAGACAGGGCCCGGACACAAGTGCCCATCATGAAAGCTCCGCCCCATTCTGCTTCTTCACTTCTCGAGCAAGCTTCCTCCTTTTCCCGCAGCATGCCCAGGCTGCAGTTTGACCTTGCAGTCCCGCTTGAAGTGCCCTCGCTGATGACACCGTTAGCACTTCAGATTCTTCTTCCAGTCCTTAGGAGCATTGCTCCTCTCCGGCGGATATGAAGTTGAAGTCTCCTTCTCAACAGCAACCTGCACCTTCTTCTTCTTCTTCCCTTCCCATCCTTTCTTCTTGCCTGAGAAGAGAGCTTCGCTGCCTTCCTGATTCAGATTCACTCCAGCCATCTACCTTGCTAAGCTCTCCTGCGAGGCAAACAGATTCTCCAGCTCAAGCAGCGACGGCTGAGTAGCCCACCCTTGAACAGATGTGACAAAGGCCACATACTCCTTCCGCAAGCCGCGGACGATGTGCCTTTTCATCTTTGCCTCAGAGATAGGCTCATCAGGATCCAGTGCCGACAGCTCAGCACACAAGCTCTTCATCTTTAAGAAGTACTTGGAGATGGAAAGGTCTCCCTGAGTTGCCCTGGCCAACTCATTCTCCAGGAACTGAAGCTGAGCCACATTCTTCCTATTGAACAACTCATCAATGGTTGTCCAAATATCAGCAGCCGACTCACATCCAATGATGTGATCAAACAATTCCGGAGACACGGCTCTCTTCAGGATGAACTCCTCTTTAGCATTTGTTCTTCTCCAGAGCCTAACCTGCTCAGCAGTACCGAAAGCAGCAGTGACTTCCTGCCTGTCGTCTCCACCGACGACTTCCCACAGCTCCTCGCCAAGAAGATAACTCTTCATGCACGACTTCCACTTCTTGAAGTTAGTCGGCGTTAAGAGTTCAATGCCCAGACCTCTTGCAAAACTCCCTTCCATTGTAACACCAGTTGGCAACCTTTCAGCAGCTCCGAGCAACAACACAGGTTGAACACCACTCAATCACTGAGTAACAACACTGGCTGACTTCCGCTCACGCAACTGAACCTCAGAAACCTCCCTCTGATACCATGTTAAATTTTCTCAACGTGGTCAGCAAGATAGCCCAAACGCCAAATTAATATCTTCGGAACTACCCAGTTCGCACGTTAAACCAGCGGAAACCAAGGACTAGAGGTACAAAGGTAAATCCCAACAAACAATGGAAGCACAAGCAGGTCTATTATTCATTCACTTCTTTACAATACGAGGCATACATAGCGAGACATGATTTCGCTAGTATCACAGCTGTAAACAGAAAGCACCAAAAAACAAGCCGGGCAGACAGCACCCGAGTCCGCCGAGACCGCGAGGTCGCCGAGATCGCCGAGTCCGCTGAGCCCGCCCAAGCTATGCTGCAAACCGCCGAATAGACACGGAGTCCGCCGAAGCCGCGAGGCCGCGCGGACACACCGTTATTCGCCTCCTGCTGAACTTGAACTGAGGAAACACCCCCTACCCGCCTGAAGCCGGCGGACAGGTTATTGAAGCTGGCAAAGATGAAACAGAACTGACAAGCCGCAGAGCGACCTCCTACTGAGTCCGCAGAGACCGCACACTTCCAAGCACTTGACCGAAGTCACAGCCAAACTCCTGGCTCCTTGAAGCTATCCGCGCGACCTGCACACAGCAAACCGTCAGCCTGAAACAATCCGCGCGGACTGACAAACACAGACCGCAGCTCCTTGCACACCCCAACTTACTGTTCACTCAAGTTACTGTAGATGTGCCAGGGGTCCTATTTATAGGTGAGGTGAGGAGTGTGGTCACCGCCCTAGAGATAGCGTCACCACCCCAGCCCGCGCGATAGCAAAAACACCGTCCGCCGAGTCCGCATAGACTTAGCCGGATACCAAGGAAAACCGCCAGGAGCAAGGCAAACATTGGCGAACCCTCTCCAGTCCGTCCAAGCGATGCGGACAAGGCATCCCCCCAAAGCTCCAACCACTGCAAGACAGCAACCCCCTTCAATGGCAGTCCGCACCAACCCGAGGCAGTCCGCAAGACTCACACCTCAATCCGCCACAAGTCCACGACCAAAGGAAGACAGCAACAGTCCGCCCGGTCACAGCGGACTTGGCGGATACCGCGGACACCATGGCCTTGGCACAAAGTGTGACCAAGTCCAAAACCATCAAGAGCCAATGCGAGCATGGCGGACTCAAATTCCCGTCCGCCAAACACCCTAGCACAGACCGCCATCAGTCCGCGAGCTCCTCGCACTTCTGTCCAACGCAGCAGCCAACCGCGGACTCCAAAACACAGTCCGCCAACCGACCTCCACAGCAAATCGCCTGCTGTGCCACCAGAGCTCGACAAGGCCTCAGCCAAGCTCTAAGCTCAGTCCGCAACAGCCCACACCGCGGACACTCCAGTCCGCAAGCTTCCCGCGGACACGAGCCAACCCGCCTATCAGCACAGGCTTGCACCCGCGGCCACTAAGCAATGCACCAGTCCGCAACCTTCATCCGCTCAGGCCGCTCCTTGGCAAAGCCAATTAGCAAACACCCTATCCGCAGAAACCAAGCCGCATAGTCCGCGGACTCAACCCGTGCAAACCGCCCAGAAGAACAACTGGCTTCCCACTAGACCTTCCACCAGGCCGCACATCTCAGTCCGCCCAGTCCGCCTAGTCCGCCAAAGCTGTCCGCCCCAGGCCGCCCGGCCTGTGCCGTCACTCACTTCCACTTCACAAATTTCAACACTCCCCCTTGAAGTGGGAAGTGGTGACCAAGCACAGCAAGCTGCGCAAGCGTTCAAAGGCCCCTTCGACAGTGGCTTCGTGAAGATGTCAGCAAGATTATCATCACTCCGAACATGCCCGACCAGCAGAGACCCCTCCAACACCTTCTCCCTGATGAAGTGGTGATCAATCTCTATATGCTTGGTCCTGGCGTGACACACTAGATTGTTAACTAGTTTGAGAGCACTCTCATTGTCACCCCGGAGTAAAGTAGGCCCTTGCACTTCTTCATGAACATCCTCTATAAGCCTCCTCAACCAAACGGCTTCCCGAGCAGCCAAGGCCGAAGCCTTATACTCCCCTCCGTGGTTGAAACCGACACCGAGTCCTGCTTCTTGCTACACCACGAGATGCTAGCTGAACCGCAAGTGAACACATAACCTGAAGTAGACCTTCGATCATCCGAATCACCGCCGTAGTCAGCATCCGTGTACCCGAGCAACGCAACCTCTGCGTCCCTTCTATAGAGGAGTCCCATGTCAGAAGAAGCCTTGACATACTTCAGAATTCCCTTCGCCGCCACTAGATGAGATTGCCTTGGTTCAGCCATATACTGACTTACTCGGCCAACATCATAAGCGATATCCGGCCTTGTAATCGTCAGATAAATCAAGCTCCCAACAAGAGCCCTGAACACCAAGGGATCATGAAGAACCCTTCCCTCATCTCGTCGAAGCTTCAGCCCAGATTCCAGTGGAGTAGAGCACTTCTTCCCTTCGCCCATGCCAAAACCGCTTCACAATGCGATCAGCATATCCTTTCTGGCTAATGAGAACCCCCGCACTCCTTCCTCTCCACTTCCAGACCGAGAAAGTGATGCAACTCTCGCAAGTCTTTCATCTCGAAGCGTATAGCAAGCTCAGCCCTGAGCCTTGCTACTTTCCCCCTCCGAGTTCCCTGTGATGATCATGTCATCCACATACAGTAGGAGCAAGACTCTTAGCTCTCCCTTCTTCTTGACGAACAAGCTTGAATCCGAGTTGGAAGCCAGGTATCCACAAAATTGCAAGTACTCTGCAATCTTCCCATACCACGCTCGAGGAGCTTGCTTCAACCCATAGAGAGCCTTCCTGAGTTTGCAGACATAGTCCGGATGCTTCTCAGAGACAAAACCAAGCGGCTGATCCATGAAGATGTACTTGTCAATCTCTCCGTAAAGAAAGACATTCTTCACATCGAGTTGCCACAACCTCCATCCCTTGCTAGCAGCCAAGGCGATCACCACTCTTACAGAAGTCATCTTCGCAACTGGACTGAATGTCTCCTCATAGTCTTCTCCATACTGCTGTGAGAATCCTCTAGCGACCAGGTGAGCCTTGAACCGATCAATGCTCCCATCAGCCTTCTTCTTCAACTTATACACCCACTTGCAAGTAACTGGAGTAACGCCATCAACCTTGGGCACAAGATCCGTTTCATTCTTCTTCAGAGCATCAATCTCTTCTTTCATGGCATCATCCCACTCCTTTACTCTAGTGGCCTCGTTGAAGTTTGCAGGCTCTCGCTCATCCAGAGGACCTGCAAAGAAGGAGACAAAGCTCACTGCATTCCCATCACAGTACCGAGCCAGTGGCTTAACCACCCTCTTCGATCTCCGAAGACATGACTCCTTGCTCACGGCTTCCGTTGCTTCTTCGGGCTCCACTCCTACCTGGGGCAAGCATTGAGCAGTGCTTCCCCTGCTTCCTGAGCCAGAAGGCTCAGCCTCGGAGTTCGAAGCAACAGGAGCTGCTGGTGAAACAGCAAGCTCCTCTTCCAAGCCTTCAGCAGCCTCCACCGGTGCTTCATCAACCTTGCTACTTCTGGTTAGCTCCATCGAGCCACCTCCATATGACGTCAGCTCGTCAAAGACAACGTCTCTTGACACCACGAACTTCTTCGTCACAGGGTCCATGCATTTCCATCCCTTCTTCCGCTCATCATAGCCAACAAAGACAAGTTTCCTTGCCTTCGCATCCAGCTTTGTCCGTGAAGCATCCGAGACATACACGTAGCAAGTTGAACCGAACACCCTAAGGTGTCCAACACTCGGCTTCTCCTTCAGCAACAGCTCAACATGAGTCTTCATGTTGATAGGGCTGAGTGGCATCCGGTTGATAACATAAGCAGCACAAGACATTCCCTCCGCCCAAAAGGACCTTGGGATATCTTTCGCATGAAGCCAACATTTGCAGGTCTCCGTCAGATGACGGATCTTCCGCTCCGCTACCCCATTTTGTTGTGGAGTGTGAGCACAAGTAAGCTCCCGTTGATCCCGTGCTTCCTGCAGAATTTAGAAAACTCGGAGGAGACAACCTCCCCCCCCCCCCCCCCCCCCCCAGTTTATCAGTTTCTAAGCTTCTTAACCCGCAAGCCAAGCCGTCCTTCTACCAACTCCTTAAACTCCCACTAACAACGGAAGGCTTCCGACTTATCCTTTAAGAAGTACACCCAAGTATACCTTGAGTAGTCATCAACCAAGACAAGCATGTATCTGCTTCCACCAAGGCTGGCAGTAACCGTTGGTCCCATCAGGTCGCCATGAATACACTCCAGTGGCCTCTTGCTCCTTGTTTGTGATTTATCAAACGGAAGGCGATGTGCCTTACCGTATTGACAGCCCGCACAAACATGCCCATCACCAAAGGAAGATAACTTCGGCAACCCCCTCACCAAACTTCTACTTGCCATCGCCTTCAGCTTGTCCATGCCAACATGCCTCAGCCTCTCATGCTAGATAACCGCACTATCATTGGCCCTCATCTTATCAACATAAGCACTGGTAGAAAGAACAAATAAGTTCTTCACCCTCCTCCCAACATGAGCAACATCAGCCTTTACCGCTGATACGTTGCGAAGGAACCTCACGTCTGTTGGCCCAAACAGAACGTGATACCCAGCGTCCACCGCATTGGTCACCGAGAATGATTTTTCTTCATGCCCGGCACGTGATACACACTCCTTAACGTGAGTGGCCCCTGATCACTACCCAATGACACGACCCCCTCTTTCTCTACTGCATAAACAGTATTATCAGCAGTGATAATAGCTTCATTACCTGAGTAAGGAGGCATGGAGGTGAACTTCGATTTGTCTCCGGTGAGGTGATGACCACACCCGGAGTCCACGATCCACTCGCTGTTGAAGTCCTCAACAGACAGGGCCCGGACACAAGTGCCCGTCATGAAAGCTCCTCCCCATTCTGCTTCTTCACTTCTCGAGCAAGCTTCCTCCTTTCCCCGCAGCATGCCCAGGCTGCAGTTTGACCTTGCAGTCCCGCTTGAAGTGCCCTCGCTGATGACAGACCGGTAGCACTTCAGATTCTTCTTCCAGTCCTTAGAGCAATGCTCCTCTCCGGCGGATATGAAGTTGAAGTCTCCTTCTCAACAACAACCTGCACCTTCTTTTTCTTCTTCCCTTCCCATCCTTTCTTCTTGCCTGAGAAGAGAGCTTCGTTGCCTTCCTGATTCAGATTCACTCCAGCCATCTGGCTTGCTAAGCTCTCCTGCGAGGCAAGCAGATTCTCCAGCTCAAGCAGCGACGGCTGAGTAGCCCACCCTTGAACAGATGTGACAAAGGCCACATACTCCTTCCGCAAGCCGCGGACGATGTGCCTTTTCATCTTCCTCAGAGATAGGCTCATCAGGATCCAGTGCCGACAGCTCAGCACACAAGCTCTTCATCTTTAAGAAGTACTTGGAGATGGAAAGGTCTCCCTGAGTTGCCCTGGCCAACATTCTTCTCCAGGAACTGAAGCCGAGCCACATTCTTCCTATTGAACAACTCATCAATGGTTGTCCAAATATCAGCAGCCGACTCACATCCAATGATGGATCAAACAATTCCGGAGACACGGCTCTCTCAGGATGAACTCCTCCTTAGCATTTGATTCTTCTCCAGAGCCTAACCTGCTCAGCAGTACCGAAAGCAGCAGTGACTTCCTGCCTGTCGTCTCCACACGACGACTTCCCACAGCTCCTCGCCAAGAAGATAACTCTTCATGCACGACTTCCACTTCTTGAAGTTAGTCGGCGTTAAGAGTTCAATGCCCAGACCTCTTGCAAAACTCCCTTCCATTCAACACCTGTTGGCAACCTTTCAGCAGCTCCGAGCAACAACACATGTTGATCACCACTCAATCACTGAGTAACAACACTGGCTGACTTCCGCTCACGCAACTGAACCTCAGAAACCTCCCTCTGATACCATGTTAAATTTTCTCAACGTGGTCAGCAAGATAGCCCAAACGCCAAATTAATATCTTCGAACTACCCAGTTCGCACGTTTAACCAGCGGAAACCAAGGACTAGAGGTACAAAGGTAAATCCCAACAACCAATGGAAGCACAAGCAGGTCCTATTATTCATTCACTTCTTTACAATGCGAGGCATACTAGCGAGACATGATTTCGCTAGTATCACAGCTGTAAACAGAAAGCACCAAAAAACAAGCCGGGCGGACAGCACCCGAGTCCGCCGAGACCGCGGTCCCGAGGTCGCCGAGTCCGCTGATCCCCGCCCAAGCTATGCTGCAAACCGCCGAATAGACACGGAGTCCGCCGAAGCCGCGAGGCCGCGCGGACACACCGTTATTCGCCTCCTGCTGAACTTGAACTGAGAAACCCCCTACCCGCCTGAAGCCGGCGACAGGTTATTGAAGCTGGAAAAGATGAAACAGAACTACAAGCCGTAAGCGACCTCCTACTGAGTCCGCAGAGACCGCACACTTCCAGCACTTGACCGAAGTCACAGCCAAACTCCTGGCTCCTTGAAGCTATCCGCGCGACCTGCACACAGCAAACCGTCAGCCTGAAACAATCCGCGCGGACTGACAAACACAGACCGCAGCTCCTTGCACACCCCAACTTACTGTTCACTCAAGTTACTGTAGATGTGCCAGGGGGTCCTATTTATAGGTGAAGTGAGGAGTGTGGTCACCGCTCCCTAGAGATAGCGCACCACCCCCCAGCCGCGCGATAGCAAAAACACCGTCCGCCGAGTCCGCATGGACTTAGCCGATACCAAGGAAAACCGCCAGGATCAAGGCAAATATTGACGAACCCTCTCCAGTCCGCCCAAGCGATGCGGACAAGGCATCAGCCCGCAAAGCTCCAACCACTGCAAGACAGCAACCCCTCAATGGCAGTCCGCACCAACCCGAGGCAGTCCGCAAGACTCAC